>NJRQ01000286.1:212054-233828 GCA_003063805.1 Aphaenogaster ashmeadi
CTCTCTCTCTCTCTTCTTAAAAAACTTAGATTCTTTGTATTGTAAACACTTCCCGAGTTATAAACAATTAAAAATAAAAAACTTTTCACGAAAAAAGAAACACAATTAAATAACAGAGAATCATATTATTTACTTAAATTTAATTTATCTTTTTCGAAATACAAAATGAGATTTACTTATTATTACAAAATATTTTTAAAAAATAGTCGATTGTGAAACTAAAATTTGTCAAAAATGAAAGGCAGGATGTTCTACAATATGTTACGTACATCTGTAGATTGATTTTGTTGCGTGGCACTATTCGTGTAGTTACGTAACTATACAAACAGTTATTAATCTGAGTATACATCAGAACGCGTAATCTGCGATCATTTAGAGAAACTCAAACAGATATCTTCAATTTATGCCATTTATCATCCACTAATTTAACAAAGTTTCGCTTCATAGATTTCTGCGTTGTACATGCTACTAATTGACCTGACCTAATGGTGATACCACTATTACATATATTCCGTGGATAATTCTCACGGCCACAATAGTCGCAGTTTCGAAATAATTAAATTACCGATGGATTAAAGTAATCGTGGATAAAGACTTTGTGACAATTTCATTTCGTTATCCCGACTAATAAAATATATATATAAATATAGTCTTAATATCAATATTGAAATATATTATAAATCCTTACACTAAAATTGCTTCAATAAATTATATTTTTAAATTCAAATTAATTAAACTATCTAAAGATTATATAACAGAAAAGAAAAGAGATACACCAAAACAGATATTAATATCAAAAAATTATTAACTTTAAGAGTAATTTTTAATTAGTTTTTAATTAATCTAATTAAGTGTTATTAAATATTAAGTATCTTAAAAATGGAGATTGAATTTGATTACATTCAAAGTAAATAATATTCGACAACTGAACTTGATGACTGACTGACAACTGAATTTGATTAATTCTAAAATTAATATTCAGCTATAAAAATAAATAAATTGCTAAATATTGTATCAATACTGACTATTACAAAATTTCCAAATCAATTTTCATTACTAACAACATCGTACTATCCGCGCGCGCGCACATAGGTTTCTTCTTAAAACAAATAGGTAATGAAAAAAGCTTAAAAGCTAAAACGTGGCAAAGAGAGAATGGAACGCGATCTCTCGTGTAATCTCGACAGCGAATGTGATTAGTATCAGCTTTTTGTGATTAATTATAGAGCGTTTTCTCAGGTCCTGAAACTCGATGGAAAATCTTTCTCGATCTCTATGGAGGCACAATGGCCGACTGATCTTAATTGAAACGCCTTAATTATATCTTTCGTCGGTGTGCACGCGAGCGCGAAAGACAGAAGTGAAGAAGCTGTCGTCGCGACTAGAAGGCTTCATTTTCTCAAAACGAGAAAAGAAAGTTGCCGCCGTAGCAATTATATCTCGCAATCGATCCCACAATAGCCTGCCGATTCCCGCGTTAATTAGGGACGACCGCTTAATTGGGCGTTATCATCTCTTCTTCGTTAGAGGATCAGGAGAAAACTAACACAATCTCACGCGAGAAATAAAAACTATGCAGCCGAGAAATGATATGTCCGATCGTAAAGTAATTCTTATTTAAATAATGCGAGCTATTAAATTAACATTTCAATTTCAATTTTAATGTAGATCAAGATTATTTTAAATAAAAAATTTAGATTACAACATAATTCTAATTTTTAATTTTTTACTTAATTATGTACATAAATCCTCTCTCTCTGATAGAAACCTAATACAACTTATTATTCTATGACAATTTGAACTAAAATTGCTTTCTAAAATCAACTTTTAGCTTCAGAAGAGACTACATATTATACAAAAACAAATATATATAAATAATGTATAGATAATATAAATATTTCTATGTAACCTTATTTAGAGAAAGATAATGCAGCACACGTTGTGTTTAGAAAGTAGGTTGCTTGGATAAGCGCCAGTTCTAATGTTAACGTTTTCATGCATTCTGTTTTCGTACTTGTCTCATATTTTCGGGTAATTTTAATGGACAAAATCAATATTGATTTAATAGTAATCAGTGTTATATGTTTTACTCATAAGATCATATTGTTGTTAATAAGTTAATAAGATAAATTTATTTGATTGTTATAAAGTATCAGTATTGGCTCGATTCAGACAATTTGCAACGGCATTACTAAATATATTATTATTGCTTTACATTAAAGTCAAATACCATATCATATATTTGATGATATACATCAAACATTTTCTCGAGCATTCGTGAGATGAGTGTGACATATAACGTTTTCTCGAGTATTCGTGAAATGAGTGTGATGTATAACATTTTGATGTTACACATCAAATGGATAACAGATAATGATAATTTAATGATGATTTTTTTTTAACAAATAATGACACGTCTTTCTCATCTCACGAATGCTCGAGAAAATGTTTGTGAAACATAAAGCGTAGAATTTTCCCCTGTCGTAAATAAAATAAAGCATAAAATAACGCATTGATCTGTGCATGATAATGTCAAAGCGTGCTATACACCTGTATAACAAACAACTATCAACAAAATCAGCAATAACGTAATTTTAAACTTTTTGATTTTAAAAGAGGGTTGCCGAGTACATTCTGAGCACGAATATCTCAGAGAGATCGCTCAGAATTTCTACGAATAATTTGTACCGCGTAACTTGATAAATGTACATACTATTATAGCAGAACTATAGGACTCAACATTAACAACATCAATATCGTATGCCTCGTCGAAATACGATAAGCACATACTTTTCTCGAAAAACGCTCGAGCACGGAAGCGATGACGCGTTTCCCGACGTCAACTTTATTGCGGGGAACGAACTACAATACAATTGCGATGGAAAGTTCCGTGAAAAGAGATTCTGCCGTGCACGAGTGGAAATAGAAACCGGGGCTTCTTCGCGGCGCGATTAAGAAGATTCGTCGTTTTTTTTCGAGAATTTCAGCTCCGCTGATTGATCGTTGTGACGCCTGTCATTCTTACCCAACATTTTTTTTGCTTTCTAATTCTTACTGATGAATCGATCTTGCCTTCAAATCGGCTGTTAAAATATCGCTTTCCAATTTAAAACAAGAAATCGCGATCATTGTTCGTTGATCGTTGTATTGTTCCTTTTCCTTTACTTTATAACGTATTTATAACAAATTAGGAAAATATCACAAAGAGAATTATTTCTTTAGAAAAAGAGATCTAAAAAGAAATACAGTAACGTCTTGTTAATAATACTGATTATAATAATAATTCAGAAACTCGAGTATATATAAAATTTTTAAAGTGATATGTGTAAAATTGCGTATTTTATATATCACACCTGAAAATATAAATAACATATTGCCTTTCAATCAACTCGAGATATAAATAATACTATATGTCCATGGACAATTTCATTGCAATGAAATAATTCTATCAAAATTTGATGCAATAAAAATATACACTAATCTTTTCGTATTTATTTTTCTTCTAAAATTTCCAAACGGAAATTCATGGGATTGCTATCGAAAATAATATAAAGTTTTTTGTTTAAAAAAATACAACAGAATGCATATCTCTATGAGAGAGAGAGAAAACACTTCACCAAACCATGGGCATTGGGATTTTTTCAAATAACCAGTATATTTATGTACAGTTTATTTATGTAAAAGCACCGCGCTCAGAGTATCAGCTACAAGGAAACGGAGCAAACATTGCGAAGAAAACAATAACAACAGGCGGATTGGTTTCGTATATACATATACAGATTTTCGGTCGCTATTACGAACCACGCGGCTTTTACGGTATTGACCACGTAATATCGGCAGTCTTTTTCATCGGAGCGTGCTTAGGAAAACCCGTCTCGTTCCTCTCGCCGGCGGATATTTAGAAAAAAATATTTCTATCTTAGAATTTGCTCGACGAGGGAGAAAGCCGGGGGTGCGTCTTTCAAATTAGCATTTCAATTTGCCGTGCAGGTGTCCCACGTGTTGCAGCAGCGAATCAAACGAGGACAATCGAGCCGAGTTGAGCCGAAGCCGGAGTCGAGTCGTCATCCGCCACCTGACATTTTCGATGCAAAGCCGTCGACAGCGGAGCGGGGAAGCGTGACATTTACATACGATACGTATATACATACATACATATACCCTCAGCCCGCAGCAACGTTTGTCGTCTCATATCCGCGCTTCACGGTTCGACAATCCTCGATCGCTACTTTTCGACCGAATCATATCTGGCGAATCTCATCGAGAACCCAAATCAAATCGGATAGATCTGAGAATCTACGTCGAGAAGTAAATCAAATTCAAAGTTATATACCCGAATATTTTTCAAATGTAATTCTTGATAATGATATTTTTATTATATTAAATTATATGTAACTATATATATTACAATTTATTATTAATAAAATTATTGTATAATATATATAGGAGAGATGTGGGAGGAATGTAACAGTGGAGAGGTATGGGACATTTTAAATATCCTTTTACCTGTACTGATGTATAATTATTATATTTGTTATTATGTTTGTTTTATCATTATATTTTATTATTATGATACTGCTGAAATTTAATTTAAGGCGGGATATTAAAAATGTCCCATACCTCCCCACTATCCCATTCCTCCCACATCTCCCCTAGTTACATATAATTTAATATAATAAAAATAATTATTAAAATAATATAAAATATTGATTATAATAAAAATATACAACGTAAATAAAATAGCATTAAAACTCTGTATGTATCATTATCAAGAATTATATTTGAAAAATATTCGGATATATAACTTTGAGCCTGATTTACTTCTCGATGTAGATTCTCAGATCAATCCGATTTAATTTTATAGGTATGAAAAAATGTATCTTATGCCAATCGTGTTTTTGTTTTCATGAACACATAGAAAGATGATTTTCAGTATTTGCAGCATTGAAATCTGAACTCACCAAATTTATGTCAATTTGAATCCCTCTGATCCGCATTGAATTTCGCCAACGAGGCGTTCATCAATAATAGCCTTGATATTGCGACCATACTTGGTATGTGGTATTCTGTAGTATTATGTTTATTAACAACAATACCGCAAGTCATCGAACGGCGAATTTGTATGCAATTACAACGCGACACTTCGTTAAAAGAATTCTTTCGTAATGAGATCGATCTGTTTCTGTTAGCCAAGTAACAATGTCTGTGAGTCATCCATTATTTTCAAGATATCGATATCGATAATTTCAATTCTAACTTCAATTCTCAAATCTAAAGGATGAAATCTAAAGAGCTAAAAAATCTAAAAGGTTTCTAATATATTTCAAAAGAGTCCCGATGATTAACGTTCAAAATAAAAACCAAAATTGAAATTTTAACGATTTTTTAATTTTTAACCAAGAATTTCCCAAGTTTCCATAGATTAAAAATTATTTTCAGAATTCTGTCATTTTAAATAACTATAATTAAGTAACATTCTAAATAACATCTCAAAATTTTTCGAAATTATTATAATTTAAATTGATCCTTATTGAAATAGGAAAATTATTGCCAATTTTCGATTAACTTAAATATATCCAAAGATGGGGTTTACATTTAGTTTACATTTATTTGATTTAATATTTATTGTTTTTTACGTTTTATTTTTCTCCACATTTTTTTACAAAATATCAAGTATTTTAAAACATTTCACAGAAATTCTACGAATTACATCGAAATTCTAAAAATAAAGTATTGACTTTATAAAAGTAAAATATTCGATTTGTTGACAAAAAATGTACTTTATTAATTCAACTGGCAATAATATAAACAAAAGTTTCGACCCTTGGTTTGGGTCCTTATCAAGTGAAGTCTACAAATTCGATTTGTTGATTTAAGCAGATCCCTTCGCGAGTAACAACATTGGATTTTTCAAAAGTAAAATGCTAATTTTCTCAAAAGATTCGCATACATCGGGGGTCTTTAAATATGCTTGCCAGCTCTTCAGATCGTTTAGTAATAATAATGTTCAAATAATACAAGTCAACGTTTGAATATTTATCAAAATAAAAATATTTCGTCAGATAATTACTCGGAAACAAATCGTTGCTCTCTGTATCTCGATATATGTATATTCGATGATTTATGAGTATTTGAAAATTTGCTCAGTAATCATAAACATACATGCGATATTTCTCTCTTTCCATTAACTTCAAAATTTTCGTTTTAACTGCCCCTTTTTCCCTTATTTTTTACAATAAAATTACGATTCTCGCAAGCAAGGATACAAGATTATTATCGTTGGCACATCTAAGGTATTAAACTATCCTTTATCGTCACCGACGTTTGCTTTATGAACGATCGACGTTTATATCTCTCTACGATAGTATCGTCGCCGTGTAAGAGAGGAATCAGCGAAATGATCAACAGTGAAATATACGGCGAAGTAAACGTTCAGGATATAAAAGTGGCCGAAGGTAGCCACGAAGCGACCGACCGGTCGATCGTTTTAAATGTGCTTAAATTAACTTACGCAATAAGAGAGAAAGAGACAGAGAGAGAGAGAGAAGCATCTCAAGTCCTACATATGGTAACAAAAAGTAATGCATAAGCCCCATAGGCGTCGAGTCGTTTCGCGAACGTTATAGCTGTATAGCAGCGCGTAATTACTTTGATTGGCGGCCAATTATTACAACGTGGCTAGTTTATTTTAACGAAAATAAATAATTATCAAAATGAACCGCTTGACGTGCCGTACGTTATTATCCCTATCGCACACACCTAAGATTGGCAGGCATGCAACATTGGTAAATCATCTCGGATTTGTTAATTATTAGCACTGTTTTCTCCATTTAGACTTCAAGTCATGTGATAAGTATCAAAAGCGAATTCCAAAGTTGATAGAGCGTAACACGAGAGAGGCGTCGCTGGCCTCGCGATAAATTATTCGCGACTATTAATGTACATATTCAGATGTTCTTCGGATGAACTAAACGTAATTTGCAGACAAGTATTATTCAATTTATATAACACTATATAAAATTTAAATCGCTATTTTTTATTATTATATCGGTTTATAACGTTCTCCGGCTTTTTCCGATCCCTAGTCTCCATTGGTCTCTATTCATCCACAAGCCCTCTTCCAGATCTCTCTCTCGCATCTCCCTGTCTATTCCCTCTCTCCAGCTCCTTCTGGGTCTCCTCCTTTTTCGTTTACCTTGTGGGGTCCACGCTAGTACTTGCTTTGGGAGTCGATCTTCAGGCATCCTTTGTACATGGCCATACCACCTTAGTTGTTTGGTTTTAATTTCGTCCACTACGTTATGTAAGACCCCCATGGTTTCTCGAACTCTTTCGTTTGTTATTCTTTCTCTTCGAGATCTTCCAGCGGCACGTCTCCAAAAATCCATTTCTGTTGCATTGGGAGTTTTTTCTGTTCTGTCTTTTAGTTGCCATACTTCGCTGCTGTAGGTGAACTATGCTTTTTACTACGGTGTTGTAAATCCGGTGTTTGTTGGTTTTTGTTATATGCTGATCCCAGAGTATGCCATTTAGTGCCGCTATTGCCTTTCTTCCTTGGGTGTTTCTCTCCTTAATTGCCATATCCCGAGTACCATCCTGTGTGATGTTTAAGCCCAAATATTTATATTTGTCACAATGTTTTATTTGTTGTCCACCCTCGAACATGAGGTCTTGCCTCCCACCAATGCTCATGTATTCTGTTTTCAACATAATTATTTCTAGTTCCCACTTCTGATATTCTTCGATTAATTTGCGTATCATATACTCCAAATCATCATATTCCTGTGCCAGTATTACCTGGTCATCAGCAGTGTTGTGCAGTACCTAGGTACAAGTTTACGTACCTAGGTACTGTACCGAGATACTTTTTTTCTCTGGTACCTATATCTATACCTATAGGTACAATTTCTTGTGTACTGGTACCTATATTTGGGTACATTTTAGTTACTTTTTGGATGATACTTTTCTGCACTAAATGCACGTTCAATAGACGCGGAGCTCGATAAAAGTGTATTATATTTTATATAAATTTTTTTATAATTGGATATTTAATGGATATATAGTACATTTTAACACAAATCTTTTGAGTTTGGACAATCGGACATTGCGATTTAAATTTAACCATTTCAATTTAAATTTTCTTTGCTTCTTTTTTTATGTATGGTTGATATTAGGAAAGTCTTCCATTCATTTGGTACCTCCATGCCATTGTTGCAGTTTTGGAACAATATTCTCAATTGTTCATACAGTTTAGCTGTTCCATATTTTACTAACTCCGCAGGGATATTGCCGGGTCCGGGTGCTTTCCTATTCTTTAGTGATCGACTTCTCTGATGCTCAACACGATAGGAGATGAAATTACTGTATACATATTTTTTTGTTTGTTCTTTAAACTCTATTGTCTTCTGTCAATTGTTCACTAAAATATTTGTCCCACCTTTGTAATGTTATTGGTGCTATTATGTCTTTTGATTTGTTTTGGCGTAACGATTTTCAAGTCAAAATTGCAAACAATAATTTTAGATAACAAAAATACTCCGTATATTTCGCTTCGTTTGCTTTTTAAAAGAAAATTACTCTGAACGACTCAGCTTAAAATCTCCATCTTGCAGTTTAGAAATCTGGTCACCTTAATCGCGATTTGAAAGAGACTTTCAAGAAATTTCAAGCAATGAGGAAAACGTATCGCTTGAAACGGCTTGTTAAATGAAAGATCGGCACGCGTTCACTCGTGAGAGGCCGGAATCCAGCCGCGTGTCGGTTCTCCCGTATTTTACAACGGCACGTGCGGCTCATTATGGCGGCAGAACAACGGGCCTTCGTTACGAACAGCCGCCGGTGCTTACTGTTATCGTTAAGCATGCAGCGCGAATACGGTAAACGATCGCGGACTATTCTTAGTACTTTCAGACTCACCTTAGAGCCCGTTGCGTGGTCTTCATCTTCGATGGGCCTTCCTATCTTCTGCTCCAAATGGTGTCTTCCTTCTCCGTCCGCCTCCTCTCAACACGATCAGTCTGTCTCTTTCCTCTTCGCTCCGCTCTCGGCTGCTGTCCCGCCGATTCGTCGCACTGTTGAAACGCACGGCTCGGTGATCGGTCGCGAAATCAAAACACACTGGCGAGAAGTTCGTCGGTATATCGCGCGCAAACGTATATCCACTTCGTCCACACGGGAAACGACTGTACGGTTATTATCTCGGAGGTCACACGGTAGATCACTGGCGAAACGAAAGAGGAATCGGCAGAATATCCTCACGCACTTGGATCACATTGGCATCTCGCGCGAAAATCACGACGTTAATTAATTTCACCGGCCGCGAAAATAAAGCACCACGGGAGATCGCACCTTCGCGAGGTGTCGCTGTCGACTTCTCGAGGTTTCCAATATTTAGCATTTAAGTCTCTCCTGCGTTCCACAAAAATGGATTGTCACAACGAAGTCGAAGATTCAGTCGGGTGATTTTTTCGGATGCGCAGGAAGATGGACGATATACGTACTATCCTTCTCCTTTTGAACGAAGACGGTTGGCTGACGATCGACGCCTTCACCGAAGCATCGCGAGGTGTAAAAGAGCGCCGCGAATTAGATCAGTGGGACTCGCGGGCGACCGAGAAACTTAGGTCGCGCGCGGCGAAAGGCTTCGCAACCCGTCCTCCTCTATCTTCCTCCAACTTTTCCTCTTTCTCCCCGATTAACCTCCGATTTTGGAGAGGTCCCTTCGCACTCTTCGCGTGTCTCGTTCTCTTCGTTACCGCATGCGATCCTCACGAATTCGCGCGTAAAACGTGAGCGCACCCGCCGGAGCTTTAGACTCTGAATATATCCGCTAACCGCGTCGTTTCCCACAATCAATCTTCTTAGAGAACTCCGATCTCATCTCTCGACTAACTTCGTGTTACTTTCCTAATGATGTTCCTTCTAATTGTACCTCAAATATTGCGTTACTCCGTTTCCACTCTCTCCCTTTTCTCGTTTCTCGTCTCAGGAGATTTCTTTCAGGAATCCAGGTTCTTTTTCGGAGCAGCCGCTGATCTTCCCGTATCGACTTCCTCGCTCGCTCTATCGGCCGCGAATCGGCACGCTGACCACGGGATCGTACACGCGCCCTCGCGCATCACTCGCGGCCACGTTCACTCGGTTCGGGTAATGCGCGCGCGCGGCGGCGCGGGCGGTCGGCGAGACACGGGCGTCGCGCGCCGACGCGAGCATTGCGCTCGCCCGCAAACGAGACCGGGATCGCTAACCTGCTTTTCGATGGGTTTCGACGATAAAACGTCGAGCACACCTCGCCTCGCCCTCGATCCGACCGGTGACTCCGCGTGACTTCGATGACTCCACGTTGAGTCCGTACAATCGATATCCCCCGATGCACTCCGATATAGTCGGCGTCAATCGCAGATCTTCGAATTCACGTCCCCAACGCCGGGCCTCACACGTAAAACTATCTGTTGCGCCTCGTAGTCGATCGGCGCGTTTCGACGGCAGCCACGGAAAAACAAGTAACACCTTCAAAAGTTTCGCAGTTGGCACCGATGAAACGGAACACCTGTCGCCCTCCCTCGAAATACCGCGGGCGTTTCAAAAAGCACCAAATATGGCGGCTGGTATGTCCGATGCGATCTTCCTTCCTTCTTCCTCCGCAGCCACGATCGATTTGTCAATCCAAATTCCCCTTTGAGGATCGAGCGTCGCAAAATTGTCGCTCGACAACGCGGATCTCTTTTCCTCCGACGATCTCGCCTCTCGCCCAGGGTCGATCGTTCCTCCTGCCGGACACCGAAAATCCTCGCGCGTCGCGGAGCAGGTGCGGAAGGCGCTGGGGCACTTTGCGCCGTGAGGCAGCCGCAACCTCCTCTGCTCCGTACGTGTGGAGTCCGGCGCGTACGCGTTCGCGAAGACTGGTTTCACGAGAGGCTCCCTCGTGCCCGACCGGCCAGACTACTTCGCGAACGATAGCACGGGACGGCGTGCGTCCGCGCTCGGGCGCGAGCGAGTCGGCACCGTTCGCCGGGCCGCGCCGCGCCGCGCCACGCCGCGCCGCGAGAGGAGAGCGGAGCCGGCGCACGGTGGAGAGCAGCGCGGTGGGTCCCGTTCCACGGAAAGAGGCTTTATTCCACTGAGCGCGAGGAAGTACTGTTACTTAGACGGTGGCCGCAACGCAACGCGCCGCGACGCGGCCCGGGACGCGCGCTGCATGCGCGCGATTTCGCGCTGAGAAACACGAGGAAAAGTCGACGCGCGTTTTCCTCCAACGGTGAAATTAGGCGACGGTGCGTCCCACCTCTCTCGCGCGATTCGAAACGCGTAAATGAAACGTATCGCCGGAGAACGCCCCTGTACAGGTGGCGTGGAGCGCTCGTCCTGCCTAGAGAGCCTTATTTTATTAAAGGCTCTCTAGTCCTGCCGACGAGTTGACTTTCGGCTTGACGTTTCTTCTTCCGCCTCTCTCGCTCCCTCCCCGCCGAGAATCCGCGGCGATTCGGGATCCTGTTCACCGTCGAAAGCGCGACGTCGCGGCCGCGCGACCCATCGTACCCCTCGCGTATACCTTCGTCTCGAACTCGTCTTCCCGCCCGAGTGGAGAAAGCACGGCGCGAGGGAAGGGGGAGAGGTGACGCGGCGCCACTGCGCTCCGTAAACAAACAATGTCTCGGAGCGGCGAGTGTTTTGGAGCAACCCGCAAAGTGGGCTGTTTCGTTCTCACGTGTTCCGCGTCGCGTGCTGCGACTTGCGTACGTACGTTACACGCGCACCCGAGGGGACGCCCGGGACGCTGATTCGCCACCCGATTTGCCACCCGAAAAACACACGTGCGGGCGAATGCGATTCAACCGGCACTCGCGTGCAACCGCCGCTCCTTCCCGTGACGCCGCGTTCTCGTTTCTCAGCACCGAGAAAACGCGTGCTCACGCGTGTGCGATGCGAGCCCGCGCGTGTGCCCGGCCAAATCTCTCTCTCTTCCCCTCTCTCTCTCTCTCTCTTTCTGTTCCTTACACCGACACGTCGATTATCGCGGAGCGCCGCGATACAACACGAAACGTATACACCGCTCGGCTGTCGCGGCTCGACTGGACGCGGCGACCACCTCCGCACCGTTGCTCGTCGCCCTCACGCTCGTAGCGTGCACGCCGGCGCCCCGCAACCTGGCCTCGGTCTAAGTTAAGTCGGATGAAACGGATAACGAGAGGATTCCTGATCTAGGAAAATTAATTATCGCGTACGCGAACTCGCCTTGGAAAGCTGATAAATTCAACTTTCATAACGACATTCTTGATTAATTTACGTCTGGAGACATTTAGATTCCGGAGAAAAATTTCAAAGATAATTTATCTGTCACGTATCTTAATGTTTTGCAAAATTTATATCAATTCGAAGACACGTTTACAAATTAACCGAAGATAATTAAGCATATAATTTTTTTAGCATTTTAAATCGTGTAACACGAAACACGAAATACTAAAAAACAGTATTGGATTGATATACTTCGTAAAAAATATAATTTATTCCTTTATATTACTGAAAGTGGTATTTATTATTTGTACACCGAAAGAACGATAAGGTTGCCACAACCACAATAATAGTAATATTTGGTACAGCCACGTCCTGTGGTTGTCGCATTACATTGTTTTGTGTAGTGCATCTACATATGTTTGTCTCAACATTCACTATGTTTGCTGTACCAAATGCATATAGTTGCCTTCACATCAATGTGAATGTGACAACCACAGGACGTGGCTGTACCAAATATTACTATTATTGTGGTTGTGGCAACTTTATCGTTTTTTCCGTGTAAGAATCATATTTTTACTTCACATATAAAATTTTCTATGTCATGCATTATTTGACTAATAAATTTCCGTAAATGAAAAAAATATGTATGTCAAATGTATAAAACTAAATATCAATGATAGTAAGGCTCTCAGATATAAAATCAAAAACGATATAATAAAAGCCAATGTGAGCCAACGCCGTTGTCAAGGCGAAACAGATCATTTATTTATTAAATGTACAATAAAAATACATAATACAAAGTAAACGTTTCGACTCCAATTTGAGTCCTCTTCAGTACCAAATTACAATAAAATGAATGAAAATTATAATAAGATGAATGAATTCGCGTTACTTCCACCAAAGGAATCAATTAGTAAGTAGAACAAGAAGTAATAAATAAACGAATTAAATGAATTGACCAAACTATGAAAAATTTTTTGAAAAGGAAGTTAATATAAATTAATTTTTACAACTAAAGGTTGATACAAAAAAGGAAAAAAGAAATTCAATTAAAAAGCTGTTCAAGATATTGTCTGGGTGGAAAGAACTAGTCAAATGTATAATATCTTTCGTAAGAAAATCAGAACCAAATTACGGAAATTACAGATTTACTTAAATTCAGCTGTAATAAATGAAAATATCTTGCAACCTCAGGACTAGAATCATTTTTTCCATACTTCAAACAAAAGATATTAAAAATCTATTCTTTAACACGTCGCTAATTGATAAGATACCTAAGCTACTTTGCCTTAAGCCCGTATCAGACTATGGGTTGGGATTGGGATTGGATTGGAATTTGACCAATCGGAAGAAAGAAAACCAATAACAAGTTCAGTGAGATTAGCTTTGATTGGTCAAATTCCAATCCAATCCCAATCCCAATCCATAGTCTGATACAGGCTTTAGATACTTTGTACAATCTACAACAATTTATATCAGAATTCAAGACATAATTTTATTTGTAATTTTATATATGTCATAAAACACAAAGAACTATCAGAAATACACACATATATAAAATATTATATTAAAAGACGCACATAATATCAAAATCACGGTATAAATAGGATATTCTATTCTAAAATCCGACGCGAACTATACACGGAAAAAAAAGAATGTTTGTGCCAACCAGATTCTGGTTGGTTCGCAGAGAAATCTGTTTGTGTCAACCAGATTTCTGTGCGAGCCAACTAGAATCTGGTTGGCACAAACATTCTTTTTTTTCCGTGTAGATAACGTCTAAAATGCTTTTTTCCTCGCTAACAATGTTAGGCTCTTAGAAATCAAAGATCCGTTGTTCTTTATCGGGTGGAGCAACGGAAGTTGCGCGCGTATGTACGCACCTGCGCGTGTTCTCGCGTAAACAGTAAAGTAGGCTGTGTACGCGTGTGCGCGAGAGCGTGAGGTGAGCGGGTGTAACCGGTTCCACCGATTTTTTCACGAAAAGCACTCGCGACGCTTTATAAAATTGCGCGTACCCTTTGTCGTCGTCGTCGTCTTCGTCGTGTCGTCGTCGCTGGACGTCACGTATGCGTGGTGCACATGGGATGCTTAACATTAGAACTAGTAAAGCAATCAAAATGACGGATTTGTAATTTTTTTTTTTAATTTCTTATATCTATAATAGTGCATTTTCTTAAAATTTCCATTACTTTTATCGCAATACATAAGTAATTAAAAATCATAGACGTATTGTAAATGTAATTGTAAATGATTAAATTGATCAATTTACTTTTACCCTTCATCCCTTTTTTTAAAGAGATATATATAGTGTACTTAAATAGTAGAAATTAATCGTCGATAGATCTAGTGTTAACTCGAACAAGCGTGATATTTCGACGCTCGTGAAGATCTGAGCGAGTGCTTCTGGCTATATTCGCGTTACTTTAGTGCGATAACGGCGCTTGGTGATTTTCCCAGAAGACCGCAGCGTTTTCGTTTTAGCAAGAGCTTCCGGGCAGCAAAAAATAACAGATTGTCTTAATATTCATATATACATATCGTGGTAAATTTTAACATAATATTTTAGAGCTAGAAGGCAAATTGGGACAAATATAGTCTTTTTATCTTGAGAAATTGGTTTTGTAATCATGAAAATCCCACAATGCTGTTGCATGTAAAATTTGTTAACGCCACAAAGAACTTACATTCACACAAAATTTTCAATTTGGATAACTCTTATCCAAGAACGATATTTTCGTCGAGGTTTCAGAAGTAGAAATTTTAATTAAATAATTTTTAACAGAAAGTAATAGTCGCAAATTATATGAATGGGATTAGTTTTGAATAAATCCATTCGAACGAATGAATAGCAATGTTACTGTTAATTGAAAAAGAGGATTTAGCGGAAATTATTCGCTAATCGTATTATCGTGCTTTGTGTTAAAAATTACGTCCGTAATATGAAAAGACATGGCGATAGCCGGCAATAATTGTGTTATTTCATACATAAATCTTTTAATATAATTACATATATCGTACGCAATAAATTAAAATTAAATTAAATTAAATATATGATATTTATAATTAATTAAAATAATAAATCATAATTAATTGTAGATCATTATTTAATTTTTCATAATCATGTAAAATAAGAGATTTTTACAGTAAGCAAATTATTATGCATTTTCATCAAAATTTATACTGACCGCTAATTAGAATCATAAATTTATAAAAAAGTAATTATTCGTCTATTAATGATCAAATGATGTACCATAATGCTATTATAAATTCGCAGAAAGTTAAATAAACCATCAATAAAATCTATGATTATTCAATGCAATCGATATAAATCGATCATAAACTGAATGTTTACTAAATCTTGTTATGCAGTAAGACCTAATTGTATAATTCATCGCAATTTTTGTTAGAGGTTTTCTGGCGAATACTATTAGCGTTAACATTGTGCACCAATTGTTCTCGAATTTTTTGTACTAATTCGACAAAAGGTTGCACGCTCCACAGAACTCCGAATCAATAACAGAGATTCGGCGGATAATCGACAAAAAATTCTATCGCAAATGCCACGTGCCAGAAACTATATTTCGTTGATTTTTTAAAAAAATAGCTGCACTGAAAATTTTTATTAATATTTTTATAGATATTACTTTTCATAGTTTTAAAATCGTGAGAGAAATTAAAATTAAATAGGATTTAAAGTAAATGTCGCGACATAATGTAATTAACAAAATTGATATTCTTGTAATAAGATTTTTAATATTGCATCGTTAATTAACAATTTATAAACATTTACGTCAGAAAGCAATTTTCTCCGTTTAAACGTTCTGATCTCGTGGTGAAAACAAATTAATTGGAATAAAATAATTAGGTCACATTTAATAATGTCACATCTTTCAATATAATACAAATACCAATATCTATCTATCTATCTTTCAACCAAGTAAGATTAATTAAGACGAAAAAGATAGAATAAGCTTAGCATTCTATACCAAATCGAAACATAAAGACATATTTAAAAAGTTTAAACAAATATTCAATTCCAGAGATCACGATTCAACTAAAATGGTAAGTAATTTCCGATTCACTTTCGCTCATATATCTTTTATATAGAACCATGTTCTGGTAATATAATTTTATATAAAGAAGCGCAAGCTCTCGTGATTCTATATGGGCTCGTTCCCATTTTTGTCGGCTCGTTGCCTGTTGTTATTGGACGAAGCATTCACAAATACAAACGTACTCAGACGTAACGCGCGCAAAAGCGGCGCGCGATCCTTTGATGCCGCGTTTAATAAATTGAGTCGTTAGGGGTTCGAGCGGGACGCATAACACAAGTAATCCATGGTGACACTCGCAATTGGACACGGCTGAGCGTTCGTGTATGCAATCTCTAAAGAGTGAAACGGCGCTGGCACGAATATATGCCACATTTCTCACGTTAATTTTTAAACTAATTAGGTCGACGAACCCAAAACCAAAAATAGGTGTGAAAAATAAATGTCATCCTCATATAGAACTCCTTGCTTGAAGAAACTCTTTTTGGAACTACAGTTACGAAGATCCCAATAATTATGTCCGCGATAATCACAACTTTACGAACAGTTTATAACGTGTTCTGGAAAATATTTTATCCTGCCAATTCGCTCCTTCTAATTAATATTAACATGCTTTTCTGTTGCAATTCTCTTTTTAACTAATGAAATGAACTGGACTCGTCTTAACCGGTAACTGATAATACAGCACATCAGAAAATAGAAACATGATAAACGTAAGAATTTTTTATTGTTGTAGTTGCTAGTCTAACCGAAACTATTCCAAAAACAATCCGCAATTACACCACTGCAACGATATAGTATTGAAAAGACCGCTCTTTTTTTATAATTAAATAATTTTCTCTACACTAGCGCCATCCCAACAAATATTACGGTTGGACTAAGAAGCAGCAAGCAAGTTTAGATGATAACGAGGAAAATGTTATTTTTATTTGAGAATTTTATTACAAGCCAAAACAAGCCTAGCCTAATTTCTTAAAAAACCGCGTTGACTAAAAATTTCAGAAAAACTTTGAAAATACTAATGAATCCTAAATCGACGAGTGTTTATTATTATTACCGACGATCGGCTATCGAACCATCGAGGCCATTTGACGATTAGGAATTCTATTCAGATAATTGTCTTTAACAGTATTTCATGGATGACTGCATGCACTAAATTTTTTTTCTAATTAAATGTGAAAGGTGCAATCGAGCATTAGCTTGCACTACAGCATAACATTTTGAATTACAATGTACAACATTCACTCAACCATGGCTTTCAACGAGTACTGCCATCTGAAGATGCAGATATGAAGTACATACGTTTAAAGATACTGCAATAAGAAAAGCGTACCGTGTCAAAAATAAAACGAGAAATACGAAAACTTTCATTTTAATGCGTTGTTAATTATACAATTATACAATCTTATAATTAAAGAAAATAACAATTTCTATTCAATTTATAACGTACAAGTGTGTAAAGAATTCATATTTTTATATTAAAATAAAATATATAAATTATATCCGTGCGCAGCAAATCAGGCGTCATTTCATATTCAAACGCAAGTTCTGTGCGGCAGCAATCATTTGGCATCTTTGCAACTCCATCTTTTGTTCCTTCAACTTGAGGAGCTGCTTCTTCAGCTCTAACTCCTTATGTCTCACGGCCATTTTCTCTTTGTGTCGCCTCTCCTTGTTCTTTTCGGCCAAAGCAAAGTTCTTTTCTATTTCTTCCATAAATTTCTCAAACAATGTCGTCAAAATCTGTTTGTTATCCGACATATCACCATTTTTTTCATTGGTCATGGGCGCCAGAGGATCTTCGCATTGCCGATCGCCAAGCGAGTCGCTGCCTTGACCGCAACCGGGCTTTGGCAGAATCAAGGGATACCTCGTTGATCCGCTTGGCGGCTGCGGCTCGTTCGCCTCCAGATACACGTGCCTCTTCTTCTCGTTGAAGATCTCATCCAAGGCGCGTTTGTGTTCCCACTGTCCGTAATGTCGCATCCTGCCCGGTTTTTTCAGCCGCTCGCGGAACACGAGGTTCTTATACTTGCGCTCGAGAACCCGCCACTTGTTCTCGCATTTCTGCGGACTAAAGTAGAACCCGTAATTCTGCATCTCCAGCGATATCATCTCGAACATCTCCCGCAGACTCCTAATCTGCGTTGATTGACCGACTAGTGATCGATACTTCTTGTACTGGCTGATCAAGCAGGTAGTGGCCTTGCTAGTCCACAGATTCAAAGCACCCACATCGACGCTTGACGGTATCGTACTGGCGCTCTCCAAACTCGAAAAGGTGTTGTCATGCTCCTCCTCGACGTAACATTGAAGAGTCGGCTCCACTTTGACTTCCATGTGATCAATTTTGTCCTCTATCGAAAACAATAATTCAAAAAATTATATGTAGGATATTTCAAAAGATATATAATGATCAATCTTTTATTAAATTCGTATACTTGATCGAATATTATTCGTTGGCGGACAAACGATGAATGCCTCGTAGGTCAGGTTTATGATTATTTCGAAAGTCTTGAATTTCCGTTGAGCCTCCTAACATGATCACGCGTGCTTACGTTTACATATCTCTTGTCGATCTAAACATCAATATTTTGGAATATGGAAGTCTCGATAATAAATTTAGCGGTTGAAGTGTCAGTTATAATAATAAAATTCTTTTATATATATATATATATATATATATATATATATATATATATATATATATAACTATATGAAAGAACGATGAGTTATTCGAGAGCTACATGGTATTTACAATCACGTGGAAGTCATCAAGATAAGACGACACGCTCCGCAATCACGATAATTAAAGAAATTATCATTTGCAAATTCTCAATTAATTAATAACTTACGCTGTTAAACACATAGTGTTTTGTTTTACCATAATATTCGATAGTATTTTCATGTCTTTCGTTTTGAAAAATCATTGTGCGCGCAAGAACCGCGCGTTTTATACGATTTGAATTTTCCCGCGTTGCGACAATCGAGCGAGCGACTCATTGGCTGCGTTCAGCAGAAAAAGCAGCTTTGCAACTGTTGTAAGATTCTTTAATATGATTGGTTCTTGCTCTTGATTCCTCCTGGATCCAAGTGTATAAACCAATCATGTTAAAGAATTTTACAACTGTTGCAAAGCTACTTTTTCTGCTGAACGCAGCCATTGGGTGCATTCAATACTACAACCGCTCACTGAGCGGCTAAGTAGCAATCGGATATAATTGGTTCTTACTTTTGGATTCAATCAATCACATTCAGTTGCTACTCAGCCGCTCAGTGAGCGATTGTAGTACTGAATGCACCTATTGTCAGTTTACTGCGTAATATTTTCGAAAACGCAAGTCAACTCGATGGAAAAATTGGACAGCCCCGCGCCGAAGTGATTTTCTTACCTTTCGGCTCCTTATTATCGGCCATGATCGTCCAGGCGGAAATCGGCGCGCCGAAGACGTTGTGATCGCGCCGAGTAATCCGGTTGGAGTGCTTCGCGGATGCCGGTTGCGCGCGGCTCTCGCGGGGGGGCCGAAAAACCGATGGAAACTAGTTCCAAACCGGTTTCGAGCTGGAACTGGTTCCGTACGCGCTGCGAACCACCGGCGGTCATGTTCGCTCGCCTGTCGGACCGCACGTGAAACAAACAACTGCGTGACTTCGTCGCTTCGCGCGAAGCTGTCGTCTTGCACGAGTTTCGAACGCATTCTGAACCGGAACCGAACGCGACACGCTTCGTCGTCGAGATTCGAGAAGAATTGGAATATGCAAGGGATCGCGGAGGTTCGGCGTGTCGCGCAGACGGACGCGTACCGGTTTGCGCAAACAGCGCGTCGAAACCGTTTCACTCCAAATGGAAACTTGTCGCCGGATTAACTAGTTTTTTAGGCGAACCTCTTCGGCGGGATTACTTTCTAATAGGAATCAGACGCCTTGAGAAAAGACGCAGCTCTAAGCAAACGCGCAATTCCGCGAATGCTCGAGTCGTACTTATCTAATAGACCAGCTATGTTATTGACAAACCCGATTGCATTTATCTTTAAACGTTGAATTGGACTCTGGGCTTTAGATATCGTATACTTGTTAAGATCTAGATTAATCCTTGCCAAGCGCAGAAAGTGAGATAGCGCGGATATGCGAGGCGATATTACCGAATCAGAAGCAATTTGTAATTTTTATTAGCCAATAAATATCTTTATTTATCATTTGCATTGTTAATCCCCCCCTCTCTCTCTCCCCTCTCCCTCTTCCTCCCCCCCCTCTCTCTCTCATTATAAATAAAAACTACTTTGAATCATATAATATATCTACTATATATATATATATATATATATATCTCTATTATTTTTTATTAATTACTACAAGAATATTAATTGTTAATACAAAATGTTTATAATTACAACTAGAAATCTTTCACCTTCTCGCATTTTTAACTAATTTACATTCTTGACTCTATCATAAATAAATTTCTTACTTATATACCTGCTATGTTATATAATATCTTCGTAACACCCATGCCTCATGACGCAATCAAATGAGAATCATTACTTACGCTAAATAGAGGCACCGACAGACGGAGATTCCTCGACGTTCATGTATAGCTAATTGAACAAGAATCTCATACTCCCTATATTTTTCGTCTCGTTGCAAAATCAGTCGTGTATCCATACTTTCGTTCCGGAGCTGAGCCGGAGCGGTCGCTCGGAATGCGCGCTAATAAGTTCTTTACGGGCGCAAAACGATTTTGCCGCAACGCGTTCGGAAAACGCATAGTTGCGGTATAAGCGATTTACGCGTTACGAAGACGTGACGTACAGATGCGTAAGAACGCGCGTACCGTTCGCGGTTTATGACAACCTTTATGTCATGTCGTGGAACGGAGATAGCGGGATTCTGATGCACTGATGCAGCCGCCGCAGTAGCGCAGATAAACATCGAGTATTGCATGTGCCAAACGATAACTCTATCGAATAATTTCGGTCGGACGTTTTCCCGATTTTGATATACATCGGTCGGTCCAGTCTGCTTTAGACGAACTATAACTCGCAACAAACTTCTCGATAGAATTTGATAACTTAACATATCGCGCATCTTGATATATGTACTTTTAATACATATTTATAATAATATATATTTTATATAAAAGACGTACAAAAATATGTAATACTACACGGAAAGAATAGTTTTGCTGAAATATCTAAAAATTTGGCCAAATACAGATTTGAAAATAATTTTGTTGGATCATCAAAATAATTATGTAACACGTCCAAAATAGTTGCTAAAATATCAAAACTTTTTGTAGCATTATCATCATGCTTGAGCATCTTATACAATTATTTTTAATGGTCTAATAAAATTATTTTCAAATCTATATCTGGCTAAATTTTTAGATATTTCAGCAAAATCGTTCTTTCCGTGTAGACTCTCTTATATAAAATAAAATTATAATGAAAGAAAAGGCTTATTAAGAGTCGAACGCAGTTAGTGGTGCGTG
>NJRQ01000286.1:245929-271035 GCA_003063805.1 Aphaenogaster ashmeadi
ATGGCCCAAAACTGAAGGCCGAAACGTTTGTTAATTTTATAAATTTATGATTATTGTATTTAACTGTGTAATTATTATTCGCTCGACCAACGGCGCAGGCTCTCATTTGCCTTGTTTTTTATATTTTTAATATTTGAGATTGTACATACATCGTGAGAGCTTTAACCTTATTTATTTATATATATTGTATATTTCGATTAAAAAAAATTAATGTATTTGTTATTTAAATAAATGTATAAACAAATAAATGTATTTGTTATTTAAAGAATACAGTATTAGAAAACACTATAAAATGAACGTAAAAGCAGTAGTTAACTTATAATCTATTGAACGAAATCTGAATCACGCTTGGCATCTTTCTCCTAATTGCCTTATTTTTAATATGAGAAATATTTTCAATTTTTCAAATGTTTTTCATATTACAGGATACACAATATCATAATATCATAAACAGAGTTCAATCCCCTGAATTCTCTGACGTAAATTATAAATCGTTTAAAGTGGATTCTCTCTCTCTATAGCCTAAAGTCCAGCGAAATTTTCTAAATGATATGCAACGTTTGCTCACGTCTGTTCAATGCCTCTGGCGCGACGTGATTTAATACTAGAATACGCGTAATCTTATTCATATAATTGCGGCGCCCGTTACGTTTTCCTGCGCAATTGTAACGAGACCGAGAATCAGGATCATGCGAAAGTCTTTCGTCAGTGGGCGATCGCATCACGCAAGAGGGATAATCGTATAACGTCGATGTAACGACCAGCCGTAGATAATCACGTTGCCGTCAAGACGAACCTTTCACCGTTCTTACCGATAATTATGCGCTCCTTTAACATCCCTCGGACAATTGCCAAACTGAATACGGAACTGGAATAAGGAAGAGACCGACGTGACGTTAACGTCGACAGTGAGGCACTTTATAGCTACTGAAAGACATGAAGCGTATCGCCATATTGTAACCCACAAAAGTTGAAAGTGCTTATTTAATAATAACTGATTTAACTTTACATGAAACTTATAGCTAAGTAATGGAAGTTCCATTGTTAAAATATTTAACAAAATATCTAATAATGATAATTAATAAAATGTAACAGACTGATTTTCCTTCAATTTTCTGAACGAAGAATGAACTCCAAAATGGAGGATTTCTGCTTTGTGTGAAAGTTAAAATTGAAGTTCCCGAAACACTTTGAAAACGATAAAGTAGCTATTTCAAAACAAGTTAAATCGCCGTATCTTATTCGATATTTTCTATTTTATTCTATATATTTTATTCCTAAAATCAATAAAGATTAATTTTTTTAAATTGATATAACTTTAATCACTTTTAATCAATAACAATATGTAATATAGCGATTAATTACTAATATAATGAATAATATAATGAAGTGAATACATATAGCGATTTTTGGTCCGCCTGGCAAGTTTAGCACTCCAATCGACGGCATTGCGTTGTTACGCGACCATGGAAAGGCATCGATTCCGATACACAGAGGCTACACGCCGATTTACTTTCCCTTCGAGGATATCGAATACCTTTCGAGCTTCAAACATTCAAGCGAACATTCCACGACAGTTTTAATTCCCGCTCGTGTCACACGTATCAAAATGAAATCAAGGACAGAAATCGTACGGGAAAGGATTTCTTATGTCGCGCCTTTAGTATTAAACTAAATATTAAAATTTAACTAATTTAAATTATTAAAAATAATTATTAAAATGATACTTATACCCTAATTATTAAAATTTAATTTTATTTAATATTATATAAAATGTAACACAATAATAATGTAATTTCATAGACATGAGGGAGGGATAATAAATTGTATATTAATACCAACAAACATAAAGCATGAAATCTATCGACAAATTTTGCACATACACACGGAGTAAATGCTTTAAAACATGAAGTTGCACACACATCGAGGCATATTCAGCACACGTGTTCTGTATTTAAAGATTCACGTATCACGACTGTTAGTTATTCAATGATAATTTAATAATAATTAACCCCTTCGTAGTCAAGCGAAAAAAAACTTTTCGTGCCAAAAATGTGTTTAAAAAAAAAGTTTTCAAAACTGCATGAATACTTCAGTATAAAGGTTATTTAAGTCGCTAAATCCGAATTTGAAGTGACTTTGGGTTCGGCAGAAAGTGGAATTTAGAAGTAATTGAAGAAAAAATGTACATTTTTTATGTAAGTCAACTATTTGTTCAAATTTTGGTCCGCCATATTAAATTTGCCATTTTCAATTTGAAAAATCTGATTTTAGATTCGGATTCGGCGACCTCAAAAACCATAACATATCCATTTTTATTCAAATCCTAATATTTTTTCGAATTCTGTTCCGCCATATTGGATTCGCCATTTTGAATTTGGAAAATCTGATATTAGATTCGGATTTCGCGACCTCAAAAACGATATAAGATACTCATTTTTATTAAAATCCAAAATTATTTTGAATTTTGATCCGCCATATTGGATCCGCCATTTTGAATTTCGAAATTCTGATTTCAGATTCGGATTTAGCGACCTCAAAAACCTTAAAATACCCAAGGACAACCAAATCGTAATAGTATAAGCATGTTTTTTTTTTCAAGATGCCCCTATAGGTGTCATAAAGCAAAAGTGGCACGAATTTTTTTTGCCCCTATATGTGTCACTGACACACACAGTGAAGGGGTTAATTTTTTATATAACAATAACATAATAAAATATAATATATTACACACGATATTATGTTTTATATTCAGGCATTAATGAACCCGTGTATACAAGAACTAAGAATCTATACGCCACTGCTCGCGTATCTACAAAATTTATTGAGAGTTGAAAGAACAATATGCCGCGATCCTTATCTCGCCGTGTATTGTTGCGGAGTGTAATGCAAGGTAGATATCCCAGCGTATGCATCACCGCAGATAGACTTTGTCGTGATTGCGAGTGCCGAGAGCGCAGGAAGCAGACCATTTCGCGAGTCGTCTAGAACAGAGCTCATATAAATTACGGAAGGGACGGCATAATAACGCCCACGCGGCACTGCAACCTCTAGTTCGCGATGGACGCGGGGAAGACGGAAAATAATAAATATACATGCAATCGTTCCACCGTAATGAGACAAGTTCAGATAATAAGGGATGGGACGAAGCGATCGGCTGTTTCCGTAACGAGCGCTAGTTAAGACTCAAATGTCATGGAAGTTATGCGTTTTAAGCGATTAGGTTTTTCAAATCGCAAACATTTGTTCGTTATATCGCGGAGTAGTCTCATAAAGCATGAAGTTGTCCGCGTATCGGAACACATTTGGGGCGCGTGCGTCGTATCTAAATATTCGTGTATCATGACTGTTGATTATTCGGTAACAATTTAATAATAATTAATAGCGCTTTTCACTGGGAAAACTGGTGCAACACTGGTGCACACTGAGTGCAATTTCATTGTTCCAATGTGAAAATTAAGTCACATATTTTCAGTGTTTAATGTTCTACTGGCAAAAATTTGTCAAATTAAACACAGTACAACATTAAACACTGAAAACATGTGAACTGATATTCACAGTGGAACAATAAAATTGCACTCAGTGTGGATCAGTGTTGCACCAGTTTTCCCAGTGGGAAACGCTATAAGTCATTAGCATGCACTGATTTAAACATCAGTCGATGATTGAGAGATATGTACGTGACGGAAATACTACTCTCATTTATGAAATAAGATAAATTATTCAACGGCACTCTCAATCGATCATTCTCCGACGCAAACACCTCGTTTATATGAAGGAATGTTTGCATTATCCGAGATTCATCTCGTATATACCGCCGATGCGGTATAACGGATCAACCCTTAAAACCGCGGCGTGTCTCCAGCAACCCTACGCTTCGATTTTTTGCGTTCGCGCGTCATGTGCTCGATAGGCGCGCCTTCGCCGTTTGTCGGAGTGACATTACGGAGTAGTAGAGTCGAACGCGGCGGGAGAGCGTCAAAGAGGGAGCAAACCAGCGAGAGGAAAAGAGAGAGAGAGAGAGAGAGAGAGAGAGAGTTAGCGAGAGAAAGAAAGGAGGGAGGGAAAAAGACGGTACGTGGAAGAAAGGAGGGGTGAGTCGGCGCGCGCGCGCGTTTATACGCCACCACGTATATCAATACGAGCGCATTGTATGTGCGCGTGCATGAAACACAAACGCGCGGAAGTGAAAAGAGAGAGGAGGGCGGGCTGTTGGCCGCGCGAGAGAGAGGCGATCTCCGGCGATCGACGAGCGGCGGGATCGCGGGGCAGATGGGAGCGCGACTAGCGCGAGGCGAGACAGGCGCGTTCGCCTTTCGACTTCACGAGGGGTTCCGTGTACATACTACGGCGGACGGACGTACGCACGCGCGCGCGCGCGCACGCGAGAACGGCAGGCCGGATACTTTCGATTTCGTCGAGTGGGCCGGCTCTCTCGCGCGGTACCGCCGTGGCCGCCGCACTCCAGGAGGCGAACGTGCCAGTCATCGCGCGTCGCAGCGGCAGCGCGTATTTATCGCGCATTTCGTCGTGACAATACGAGCGACGTGACGTTGGCGGCGGAATCGCGTGTCGTTATCGCGCCGCGCCGTTGCCGATCGCCGTCGCAGTGCCGTGCGCGTGTGCGACGCGTGTGCGACGGGTGTCTCGCTCTGATCGCGCTGCGGCACAGGTGCGGCGGGGACCTCCGGATCTTCACCGTCAATCGCTCGCGGCGACGCGGAGCGGAGCGGAGCGGTGCGGTACGGAGCGGTCGCGAGAGCGGCAGGTGGACGCGCGCGGTAGAGGCGTGACGGAGGGACGCGGTGCCGCTCTTTCGGTGGGAGCGGGATAGCGACGAGGGAGAAGGAGAGAATGGAGAGGCGATCGATTTTCGCATAGAGCCAACGGGGAGCCCTTTCTCACGACCGGGAGACACCGGAGTAGAAACCCGAAAGCATGTAAATATCCGCCCGGAGGGCACGACCGAGCGGCGAACGTACTCTCTCCTCACCGACCCCGTCCGCCTCTTTCCTTCGTAAACCGTGTGTGTTCGCGCGCGTGCTCGACCGTATGCTCGGCGCGTCGGCGGTCATCGATTTTCCGGCGATCGTGTGCGGCCGGTACGACTCGTCGCCGGTAAGAATCGTAAAGTACGAGAGTATGAAGAGGAGGAGCAACCGCGCGGTTGGAAAAAACGCGTAAGACCGACATACGTTGTCAACGTACGTTTGCCAACGTACGTGCGCGCGTACGCACGTACGTCGCGGTGTCGCGGCGCGAGGAAGCCGCGAGAGGCGAGAAAGAGAGAGAGAGAGAGAGAGAGAGAGAGAGAGAGAGAGAGAGAGAGCGACGGAGTGAGAGGGTACCGTGCGCGATAGAAAGAGTGAGAGTCACTGACGGCGCGCGTCCAACATGGCTACCGCCGGCAGCAACGCGACGGCGAACGCCGGCAACGAGGCGAACGGCAGCAGCAACGTGCCGCAATGGAAGCGCGACCTGATACAACGTCGCCGTCAGCAGAGCAAGGTCCTCGCGAACAACGGCGCGAGCGTCAAGTTGTGCAGCGCGATGATAGGCACGGTAACGTCGGTAACGTCGGGGAGCGCGACGACGCCGGACGGCGTCGTCGCTACCGAACAGAATGCAGCAACGGTACAGGAACATCACATGATCGCCGGCGCACTTCGCGCGGCACGTTTAACGACGACCGGCGAGGACACCGCGTCGACCGTCGCGGTCTGCGGGGCTGGTGGTAGTGGTAGCGCGTTGCTCTCCTCCCCCACCGCGTATCACGCGAGAAGGCCGCCGACCGGTGGCGCCACCACCGCCGTCAACGCCGGCGAAGCGGCGGTGACGGCAACGGCCGCCGACTTTGCGTCGCCAGTCGCGTACAACATGCGTCTCGAGGCGGATTTGTCGCTCTGCTCGGACGCGGAGGATGTTGTGAACGGCGCGCCGGCTAAGTTCGCGGAAATTTCGTCGGAGCGGAAACTGTCGGAGTACATCGGCGAGGAGAACGAGGAGGCGGTCTCGAGGACTGCGGACGGCAAGCCGCTGAGAGCGACCGCGAAAATGAACGAGAACAATGAGAATAACGAGTCGTCGCAACGCGATGAGATTCGCGCCGTCTTGACCGGAAGATGCGGAAAGGAGATGGCCCATGGCGGAAATTTGAAAGCGCCGAAGGGTTTGTCGCGCGTCGCGCCGCCGAGTCGCGCCTCCAGCGAGGACGCGGAAAGCGACAGCTCGGAGGAGCTGCAGTACGGGCCGGGGATCGTCAACAAGCTCAAGTGCAAGTACCTTAACCTCACTCTGCGCGAGACGAACAAGAGCCGCGCGTCGGTGCAGCGGTTCCGGCGCGCGGCCAGCCTCGAGGATCTGTTGGACCGAGACGACGACGAAGCGTCCAGTCACGAAAAGACTACTACCAGCAGGAAGTACACGAAGCGGAGCGGCGGTGGCAGTGGTGGCGGCGGCGGCGTCGTCGCCGCTCCGAAGACCGACAGATACCGGAACGCCTCCCGGGGCAACGACTCGATGAAGCGGGCGCGCAGCGTCGAGACCTTGATGAGGTACAACAGCGTGACGGCAGACGAGGCGACGACCACGCGTCAGGTTCCGGTCGCTCGACCAGTGACCAACGGCGTTCGCCAGGAACCGGTCAACGACCACATCATTCTCGTGGATCGT
Organism: Aphaenogaster ashmeadi; assembly: GCA_003063805.1. Lineage (NCBI taxonomy): Eukaryota > Metazoa > Arthropoda > Insecta > Hymenoptera > Formicidae > Aphaenogaster > Aphaenogaster ashmeadi. The sequence continues at coordinate 252,602 of NJRQ01000286.1, forward strand.
ACGTCCGTGAAAATCGAGAGCCGCCTGAGCGAGCTCGATCGGCCCAAGCCAATCAACAAGCCCAAGAGAATCAAACCGGTACTGGCGGAGACGGAACGGCCGCCCCCGGATCTAGTCAAGACCACGATGAGGATCTTCGAGAGCTCCGCGAAGAAGCTGAAGCCCAAGGGCGAGGTCGCCGCGAAGGTCGCTACCTTCAAAACCATCAACGACACGTTCAAAGCACAGACGCAGAAGAAGTTGGTGCAGAAACCACCGTTGCAGCCAAAGCCCTTCATTAACGGCGGTGCTCGCGCAGGTGGTGTCGGTTCCCCGAAGAAGATCGTGCTACCGCACAAGCCGACCGCGGAACTGATCGAAACACAGGACGGTAAGGAAGAATATCACATAGACGGCGTCATCACGAAATTAATCGCGCAATCGGTATCCTCGGTAGTAAGCAAGTTCCAGCAGATTGAAAAATCGCATTCACCATCTCCATCACCGGAACCCTCGAGCTATAAGCTAAAATTCTCTCCAGCAAACAGCCCGGAACCGCCGCAGACGTGCAAACCGAAGTCCACTACTCTGGAAATCTCCGTCAAGTCACCGCCGGTTACACCAGTGCTCTCACCGAGGATCTTGTCGCCCAGACTGCAGAGCCCACCATCACCGATGAAGGATGTTAGACAGGGCACGCAGAGTCCCTCCTCTCCCATCAAGGACTTGATCCGCATTCAGATCCCGAGTCCGCTTCACAAACCGCCGCTGCCGAGTCCCGTTAAGGAATCTTCGAAGACGGAGCCGGAATCATCCAAAGTTCTTCGTCCACAGATCGAAAAAGAGACTCCGAAGACGAATGTTGAAAGTCCTCGGCAGGCACGCCTTCCAGAATCGTCCACCAATGTGGAATGGAAAGAGGACGCGAAATCGTGCCGCGTTGCGTTCAACGAAGGGGAGAAGAGCATCGACGAGGAAGTCGTAGACGGACCGAGAACCATCTCCAAGACCGCTCTGGACAATATCGGCAAGGCCGGCACGACAATGCAATTTAATTTCGGCGACAAGCCCACGAGTGACAAGAGTTACTTACCAGGTGCAAAGCAGAACGGGCAAAAGTCGGCGGATGAGTCAGAGGAGGATCGTTGCATAAAGACGGAGTGCAAGAGCAAGGTGGGTGCATCTGCCAGCGCCGTGGCCTCCAAAACATCGCCAAGATTGCAAGAAAGGTTTGAGCCTGAGGAGGAGAGCGACATCAAGGATATCGAGGAGAAGCTAATTGTACCGGAGAATAAACCTATTGGCGCTATTTGCAGTTTGGGCTTGATTAAAACCGCGACGACGACGACGACGACATCATCGTCGGCGACTTATTCGCAGAGCAACAACGAGGCAAAGACGATACGATGCCAGCAGAAGAGCGAGTTTTCGCCACCGCAGAAGCAGATCGGCATCATACGACCGCTTGTCTCCACGAAGATGCAGCATCCGCAGCAGAATCTGAGCAATCGCGAGCTCGAGAAGAACCTGATCAATCGGGTCAAGAGCATCGAGCAGCCGACCAAGGTAGTGGTGAGCTTAAAAAGCGCCGATGAGATACAGCCCGCGAAGAAGACAAGTGCTGGAGGTGGCAGTAACGGCGGCGGCGGCGGTGGTCTGTGGGACATGAAACCATGGAATCAGCAAAACAACACGATGGTGTTTAACTTCAGCAACCGAAAGGACGTGCCGGATTACATAGAGAACGATGGACTCATCATCAGGAGAAAGCGGGAGAAGCCGAAGGTGAGTCTTTAATTATACTCTTTTTAGAAATACAAGAAACATCGGAAACTCGTTCAAGCTATGATCTCGCGATTATGACAACTATCATGATAATTAACATGAGTTTTGTTGCTAAAAATCTTAGGGTCTCCTTTCCAGTAAAATGCACGTAATCTTTGTTTGTTGAAGTTGTACAGATTAGAGAAAAGTATTTAAAATATAGATATTACGTAAAAATGATATTTATAAAGTCAACTATTTTCTTTAATTTATATAAAGAAGTTGAATATTTGTAAAGTAAATCTCGTTAAAGAAAAGATTAATTACGAAAAAGTAATAGCTACAGTATTCAATAAATGAGATTATTTGTCTCACTGTAGATATTTATTTCTTCTAGAAGTATATAAAAATTATATACTACAGATATAATGTCATATTTTTTTACATTATATTATTATTCATATATGCTATGAATAGTATATAATCAATTTAATAATGCCACATTTATTAATAAAGTTAGCCTATAATCTATTTATATGATACAATATTAGCTCACAATGTTATAATTATTATCAATATTGAATTATAAAACTGATATTTTAAAATACTATATTTGCGATATAGCATTTTTATTCCTTCGTTATCGGCAATAACTTTGTTAGAAAAACATTTCAAATGAAACAGATGTTCCGTGAACTAAGTGCAATTAGTGTAAGCTAACAAAACACGGTAGCGCAAATAATTTATCACAAAGAGGTACTTACAGGTTTTTTTTTGTTTTCGTTTAGCTTCTTGTCTCTATGTGAGAGCGGCTATTCATTAAACCAAATTTTCATTAAATACCACGTTGCGCCGTCACGAGGGAAGATGCAACGATCGATATAGTTCAATAGCAACCTGGTACCGGCAACTTTCTTTTCGCGCGCGTAAGATAGTTGGGCTATTTCACTTTCTTTAATACGCCGAACAGAAGTGTCGCTCGACAAAAGCGACGTTTGCACCAATAACATCGGCTATGGAATTTCAATTAACTCTAAATATTCCAAACACGTTTCACTTCGTGTATACAGGGTGTCGCGCGCTTCCTTTTACCTATCGTGAATACTATAACGAGTCTGAAATATGTTTTTCTTTAAAGCGATTGTCAAAACACTGATATAATTTTTAAATTAAAATTTTTAACCAATCAAAGTAAATTATATTCGACAACAACTGGCTAAATTAATTAAAAATGTTCTTACTACGTTACAAGTTTACATACTTTACAGTTTTCGGGGAAGGGAAGATCTTATAGATGCTTGTTAGCATCAAAAATTATTAAAATTCTCGTTAAATGAACCAAAACCTATGGCCGTAACATAGTAAGATTTTTAATTAATTTAGCCAGTTGTTGAATATAATTTACTTTGATTAGTTATTTATTTACTGGCGTAAGAAAAGACGTTATCTCTGTAGTTCAAAATTTTTAAATTTATCGATGTGATAATCTATTTGAGCGAAAAGCTTTTCATGAATTAAGTTTCGAAGTCGCGAGTGACATATACTACGTTTACGCGAGGCGTTACTTCTGTAGTAACTTACTCAAATTATCGTAACTCACGATAATTCAATCCGCGTAAACGGGTTCAACCCCGTTTACGCGGAGCGAATTATCGATAATTTAAGTAAGTTACTACAGAAGTAACACTCGCGTAAACGTAGTATCAGGATACTACATTATTTAGATTTCGAATACATTTTGCTAAAGAATTTTAGCTGATAGTTCAGTCACGAAGATATTCACGATTGAATGTTAACAGTTGCGAAATGACTGTCTTCATGTTAATCAAGAAATGCATGACTGAAAGGAAACGCGGGAAAATCGCGTGACATCCTGTATACTCCGTGACTTATACGTCCCCGATTTTGCGTCTCGCTTCCACACACTCGCACATCGCTGACAAACTGCGAGAATCCTCGTTAAACCGTTGTACGACACGTGTAACGGCGTGTCCTAAGCCGAACATTGGCTGCGCTTAGGCTGAATTAATTATATTGCTGTTGCAACCACTTCAAAATACTTATCAATCAAATCATCAGCAATGAGTAGCAGACGATGTTGAATTTATCACGATAATTGTTTCCGAACTGAGAAAAACAATCTTCTTATTTTACGCTGCTTACTCATAAGATGATGAAGCACCAGCTAGAGTTGACGGAACGGAATCTGTTTATTTACATTTAGCTGTATCACCCGGCATTGCTCGAGAAAGCAATACCATTACACACAGATTACAATAGACAAAATTTGATATTTATTAATATCACATGAAAATTATCTATATTAAATTTATTATTTACATTAATTATAATGAAATTTTAAAAAATGTATGAATTTAGGTCTTAAAAAAGAGAAATCTTGGAAATAATATTTCACATTATTTCGATAAAATTTCACATAATAATTATATTTTAGACCATCTTAACGAGTTTTTTAACTTTTCTATATTTTTACACGATAACGAAGAGATAAGTAAAAGTCTGAGCTTATCTATACAGAATTCTTGCGAAATTAATCTTAATTCTATGTACGTGACGACGTATCGACTTTTCGTAATAAAGAATACTGTTTAATTAGGCAAAAGCTCACGAGTGCCGTCGTGTAAGATCAGATGATTTGATTAGATATCAATGAGCCCTCGTATTTGCCTTCGATAACCGCGATACTAACTGCGAAATTAACAGGCGTATTATTGCGCGGGCTGCGCAAAGTAAAACGTTCCGAAACCGCGCGGCGCTTTCTAAAGCATTCGACGGTAGAACCTGCCTCGCTCGAGCGCCACATACTCATTTCCAGGCTTCTCATAAAACGCATCATCGCGTCCTCGCGGTGAAGCGAAGTGAAACTGAAGGCGTCCGACATTCAGCGGAAAATGGGAGAAATTAGGCACACGATCCGCGCGACTCGTCCGAGGGACGGGATAGTTACTTTCTCATATTAGATAATCCGGAAGTGGGAATCAGCGTCGAACGGAGCAGCGATTATTCCCGGCGATAATCGAGGATCCCAATGTTTAATCTGCCGTTTTTAATGCCGTGTCTGGAACGAGATTGTTACGTGCTTAACAATGTTCCACGCGAGCCTGATACATCGCGATATGTATCACTACCGATTAGTAGCTCGAATGTATTCTACTTTCCGTAAGTTTATGAATTGTCACGCTCAGTAACATTGTAACGAAGTTCAATCCTTTTTTTAGACGAATACGTTATCGAATACATATATGCATTGCAAAACATTCCATTCCGGATTTAAACCTTTGTCCCCGGTGAAGTGGGTTTCGCAGAATAATGATGAAAACAATTTCGTTAATAACTTTTCGATAAAGTCCTGTGATATCACTTGCCACTTGTTGATTCTTCGCTTTGTCTTTAATCAAAAATTTAGCCTTTATCGACACTTCGCGTATTATCATTTTAAATATCGCTTAAATTACCATACGCAAGACCAATTCTTAATTTTCGGAAATTTTATTTTTTGTTTCATTTTTTTTCAATGAACTGTAAGAAAACTTTATTTCTTTATTTTAAATTTTATTTAAAACGTAGATACCATTCTGTTAATTGATAATAAAATAAATATAACATTGTGTCCATTTATGTTTTAATAATATTTAAAATATTCTAGATAAATAATTTTTTTAATCAAAATGTAAATAGCAAGATCCAAGTGTGCATGATTTAGTTACATAGGAAATCTCTTCATCAATCTATCGCGGACTTTCTCCTAATTACTGATACTAGAAGCTGAATTAAAAATTACGTGTTTTTCTTACAAGTTATTAGTAATTGAAAATTGAAGTCTCTTGATGAATTAAGCAGTTAAAAATATATAGGATGAGCCGAAATATGTGATATAATACAATAGAGACAAAGATGATTTTGCACTTTAAAAGAAGTAAAAGAGTGACATAATAAATTTTTATATTTTATATCTTTTTATTTTGAAGAAAAAACTTCGAGAATCAATCGATTACGCGTGCATTTGAAATTCTACCTTGTTCAACACTTATGATTAATACCAATAGTACGTGGTGTACGATAATAGAGTTCATCTTGATAGTAAACAAGCCGGAATCATATACAAAAGAAAGTACAACAAGATCTCTAACTCACAATCAGAATAATTTCATTAGCTCGGAATATAATTTTATTCTGCTATTTTTATGTTCAGCCTATAACAAATATATAAGTCAATTTAAAGTAATGCAAAATTGCAATAAAAATATTAAAAGCAGTCTTTAACATTTTGACAATGGTAAACGTGATTGTGGCAAGTTAGAATCGTAGCTAGTAGCTCCCGGATACGATTCGCGTTATTTAATATTCATTTATGAAATGATATCTGCCTTATCTAATGAGTGCGCAATGATATCCTTCTGAACAATATTGCGGACAAAGGAATATATACACACAAAAAGTACGGTCGCCGCTTAGCAGAAGCCGCGAGTGCTTCCTCGTGCCGTGAGTTGCGCATAATTTTCATATTTTATTCACAAAATTGCTTCTGCTCCATCTAATCGACGTAACGGTGCATTTGCAAATGCTGAAAAAGAGTATCGCCGCCCGCGAGTCGCTGAACAAAAAACGATCGCTTAACGAACTAGAAACTGGAACGCACGTCAAGGTGGCGTAATCTTCTTCATTAACTTCCACGAAGTTTCGAGCGGGGGATCGCGAAGAATGCGCGTCGTTTATGCAGTGTTCGGTGTTCGGTATCAAGTACGTAAAAAACAAGTTTTAAGCTTTTATTGTTAACGGCTGATAAAACCGATGCATGAGATACAATGAAATACGACTCGTATTAAAATCGACTGATAATATTATCGCTCTTTATTGAGTGATATCTTTAAAGACTAAATTTGTCGTTTCTGTGATATAATAGATTACTCAATGATAAGCCACATGCGTAGAAAATTTGTAGTCACGTTTCCATCTAAAGTTTGATGAACAAGAGAGGAGTGATCGCCTTGATCGACTTTAAAAATCGCATGAGTGAAGAAGGCTTTAAATTTTTAATGCAATCTTGTTGTAAAGTTATGCAATGAATAAAAGATAATGGTTTGTACTTAAATTATTTTTTACTATATATAATTCTTACGATCGGTTTTATGTATAATACGTAACTATTTTGTAATAATGCAGAAGTAAGATATTTCGAGTTAGTATTATTGCGTTTATTTACGTAAATACCGTTACAATTTTATTCACATAAATAGAGATGTCATGAAATGTGATTAGATTTAATTGCCGATATCCGGAGGGACGTAATTATGCGACTTCAGCGACTTCGTTCATCGCAACGAATCCGGTTTTACGGATTATTGATGTAGAAGCGCAAGCAGCACGTAGCGAAATTTTTGCGACAAGCTAACTCGATTTGCAACTCGTTGACAAGTGCGCATGGTAGTGAATATTGTAGAGTTTACTTCGTTACGTACAAGCGAAGTTATACGCTTACACGTCAGCATTTCCAGAACTTAAGTCTACTCGGCGATAATTAAATACGGATTAAACCGGAGTCGCTTAAATTGCTCGCTATGCATGATGCGCGTATAATAAATAATAATCAATTTGAAAAAGAACTTGTCCCGCAACCCAAAGATTATCAAGGATCGTCAGCAGTGCTATTTTAAAATAAGCAATAAACACTTTGTATCTCTTCATTAATGTTGCCTCGATACAAATAAATTTCGATAATCAATATTTAACATATAGATTTTCATAATGCCTAACGACACTATATTGCTTATTTTATGGCAGTAATGGAATATATAATAAAAATAACAATATAAGACTCTCAATATTGAAAAATATAAAAAACAATAAGGCAATGAGAGTACAGCGCGGTAATTAGTGCGCAATTACAATTCAATGGTACACTGAAAAAAAAAGCTGTTGCTTCAATTAAACGTCTACGTCACGGGCTGCCACAAACATAAATAGTTCATTCAATTGTATTATGATTGGACCAAATATTTACATTATTAAAAGAATAATCAAGATATTTGGTCCAATCATGATAATACAATCGAATGAACTATTTATATTTGTGGCAGCCCGTGACGTAGATGTTTAATTGAAGCAACAGCATTTTTTTTCTGTGTATATTTTAAAATTCTTAAAGACCAATAACATATTCTTAAAACGATGGTATATTTGTCAAGTCTTAAAAACTTGTAATTGTAATTGCGCACTAATTACCGCGCTGTACTCTTATTGCTTTATTGTTTTATATATTTTTTGGAATATATAAATAACTATTATGAATATAAAAAATTAGTTGAAATAAATTGAATGAAATAAAGTATCTTCACGCGAGAATATAAGGAGTAACTATATCTGGATATGCAATGAGATTGTACATTTAACATAAATAATAAAATTACTCGTTACGTTTATACATATTGTGCATCAGTATAGATGATTTCTGTATGTACACATTAGATTCTGTTGCGGTTATTTAACGTTGGATTATATCATATCCAGTCGTTCATCGTGCTAATTAACCTTTACGATCCTGATAAATTGCATAATCTCGATCATTATGTCCACATAAATTATGATACATATGAGTAAAATGTGATACGTAATGCGTTTTCTCACATGAGAACATCGGGATTTAGAATGGCAATGGACAATAATTAATCATTTTATATTTTCTTTGGAGAAAGTCGTTATTCTTTAGTAAGTGCATTGAACTTAAATTTTGTCTAACCGTGGGAAAAACAAATTTAGCAATTTATGTAATCATCGACATAAATTCGAAATTTTACTATTGTCTATTATTTTTTTTATTCCAATACATTGCCTGTGAAAATTGGTATTAATATAATGCCAAAAATTCTCCAATTAAAAAAATTTTATTTTAAAGTTTAGAAAATGTACTTTTACTACACTTTGTTTATCTAAACTTGTTCTTGATTACAATGTGTTTTTTTTTCCTTTCTCTTTATTTATTCTGCATTTCTCAGACTAGAACACCGTAGAGTGAGTATAATAAGACGTATGATGCACAAAGAGTAATTAGGGAATGTAATTAGCCAATCGTGCGTCATTGCAAGTCTGTTACGGCAAGCGCGCATCCAGTATGTGTACATACGTATGTATATCACCCGTATGGTATGCATAATTATTAACTAGGACACCCAAAGGAATTTAAACAAAGCCGACGACACCGATCGGCGCGTATATACATACGTCAGCTGACTATCATCCGGTCGAACGTTAGTGCAACGTCCTGTTTAGTTTAAAACCGCTGTGATAACGCCATATCCTCCTTCCGTCTGCGTCCTTTCATTGGCTTTCCTCCTTTTTCGTATATAGATATAATTCCTCGTTCTTCTTTTGGAAGGAAACCGAGAAGCGATACGCGGTATCGCCATGTTTTTACATCGCATCTAAATAAGTAAAAATAAGAAGGTGCTTGATATCGTAATGAAATCGTTTACAAGTTGTTTTTGTCTAATGTCATTAGCATTTTTCATAATATCCTTGAAATTCTCCAGAGCGAAAGTACATGCCAGTGTTGTTTCTTGTCTGTTAATTAAACTCAGTAAGAACGAAGAAAGAGATATTTTTATACGTGATGCCCATTAAATTTAACAGTGAAAGTGCTTTTTATCCGAGCTACTCATATCTTTTAATTGTGTCGGTGAAAGAGTCAAAGAAAAATACAAGAATAACATTAGTGACTAAGTTTACGAACTTAAGAATTTCAATTAACCGAAAATTTCGTAAAACGAATTGAAACGTGTGGTTGCGAGACAATTGAACAATCGATAAATGATCAATGAAAAAGTAATATTTTACAAAAGTAATCCAAAATCTATTTTGCATACCATAAACTAAGAAAAAAATTTGCGTAATATTATTTAATTAATCTATTTTAATTATAGTCTTATTATGTGCAAGATTTTAATGCTTGAAATAAGAAAGATTTAAACAAACGTTAAAAATTAATAAATAGATATTTTTATTTTAAGGAAATGGTTTGACACAATGATGGAAACTTGCATTTAAATATAAAATACACAGAAATTATAAAAAAAAGTGCAGAAAGGAAATTAAAACATATTAAAAATGTCAGACATACAGTTATTATTATCTTATTTATTATATAAGAGAAATTTAGTTTTTAATTTTTCTGTTACAATTCATTTTCTTGTATTCGTATTAATAGAACTTACAGGACGGAAGTAATCACTTTTCTTCTTTCATAAGTCATTGATTTTAGCTATCAAGTCATCCTGGTGTATTCACGGGAGCGTTTAATGACGCATAATTTGTGCGAACCGTAGCAAATTTAATTGGAAAACGAGCACTCTCGATTCAGCTTCTGGCGATCAGCTTACGTTTTTCTTAAACCTATGCATTTTGTGACAAAAATTGCAAGCAAGCCTCGCCTACGGTGACGTAAAACGACTGTACAATGTTGTTGCACTTGCTGTCATAAGCTTTATCCTTATGTAAACACTGGTCACTCGCGATCGCATTTCTATGAGTCATGTGTTGTCAATTTATCGATAGGAAATTAAGAACCCACTGTAAAACGATGATATCGGCAACTTAGCGCTAATCATATTCTCCTCCTTTCACCTTCTACAAAATTCTCTTTCAAATTTAATTTTCTTTTCTCGTGTAATCCTGGATTACACGAGAAAAGATTATGCGCAAATATCGACAACATTAAAAATGATTCGATATCAAATGGAGAAATTGTATTTAAATATTTAAATTAAGTATATGTATAGACAGAACTTAAATTATACTGAATAATTGGTCATACATTTTCTAACATGCGAAGTTCTAATGACAGTATGTATTACTGGTTACGGATTTTCATTGACTACTATCTTGCTTCGTACGGCGATTGAGTTCGGAGAGAGGATATCCTTGACATCCTCTTATTCGGTAATTATTACGGTATCTCATAATTCAACGTCTATTCTCTTGACATTTGAGTTCATTTAAAGCGTATGTTCGTGCGAAAGGAAGAATCTTTTTGTAAAGATGAAATATGTTACGGTGGGTCTGACAATTTCAGCCGCGAAAAGAGGGATCAATTTTAATCTTATCGTCCATTAATAATCTGTCGCGCCTATTGACGAATTCTGGTTATATTGCTATTTTTGTCCACGTATGAGTAATTTTCTTTGAACATTGTTTTCCAATTAAAGCAGCTTATTGTTATGTCATAATGATTTATTACTAAAATATCCGCATTATTTTATTCGTAGAAATTATATCGATTGTTTGATTTCTGTTTACTGTATCATTTTGAAAGAAATAATCACACAAATTTACTGATTGATGAATCTCTGGCTTCGAGAAATCTAACCGGTCATCAGAGTGGTAGAGATCGGACGAGCTAGGAAAGAGAGGGAGAAACTCGTACATTAGTAACATTCCACGACATAATGTGCGGATCTCTTCTCGTATATGGCCGTCCTAGAGCAGCAACCGGGACACCCAGTAGAAGAGCACAAGTCCGTTAGCATCCTTTAGGTTTGCTTCTTCGTTTGGCCTTCTAAGGAATATCACGCTCGAGCGAACGTTTTGCAATCGCGTCTGCAGCCTCTATCGTAGTGACACGCAACGTGGCAGAGAATGACTTTGTTTTTAATTCATTAAACATTTATTTTCTAATTTTTTCGTTAAAAAGATCATATCTGCCGGGGAAGAATTTTGTTGGTATTTGGATCAAACGTTTCACATTTAAAGATTAATTTGTTGTCTGTAACATTTGAATCAAAAGTTTCAAATCCGCTTCTTTAATATAATTGCTTATAAAATGTATTACATTCATTTTACGATATAATTTTGATAATATTTTTTTGGTTACTGTGACATTGATGTATTACATTAATGATGTATACATTATTTTACGGTATAACTTTGATAATATTTTTCTGATTGCTGACATTGATGTACATAAATCGATATACAATTAAATGAATAAGCTTACGTACAAAATTACAATTTTAATATATTTATTGAAATACTTCAGTTTTTTATTAACTTAGAAAAATTTCCTATTATTATAGTTTTGTCTGTGGTGGATAATCCAAACGGATATTTCTTTTCGCTCAAAACCGGTTATTCCACTTGCGACGTAATCAACCGCCATGTATTCTTTGAGATATTAACCGCATTATCTTCCTTATAAAAGCAGTGATCTATAATAATTGAATCCGTGTATAACATTATTGCGCGTTCGGACGGTATTCATTGGACTAACTAAGCCGTTAACTCGTTAACTAACTATGCTTCGCAATTCTTTAGATCGTATCTGCAATTTACAATTTAGTTACTAAATATAGCGTACTTATCCACGTAAATTGTTCGAATGTTCGTAACTTCAGTACGGTAATTTGATAACCTTAACATATATCCATATCCATTTGATTTACCGTGTAATTTGACAAATTTTCTGTTGAATATTTTAACAAATTTACGAGCCGTGAAATGTGAAAGATAAAATTCAACTTCAATTTCTTATTTTAAAATAAAAAGACACATATATTAGAATATAACCGAATATTTCATGATGACATAATTTGAAAGTATGCGGAACCAGTCTTCGTATCACAAAATCAGCTTTACATAACGGTTACGGCTATCACTATCTGTCAACACGTTAGCCAAATATAATATAATGATGAAAGCAATTTGATCTTCGATCTTTGGTTAGCTCGTTAAAATACGGAATACTTTTATATATATTTGCTGGAGTAAAATTAGAATACTCAAAACGCTGTTTTATCTGGAGTCCGGAGCCCCGCATGGTTTGTTTTCGCGTTCGAGTGACGGACTTCAGAATGGTCCACGCCTTTCGGCACCTGCCGCTGCATCTTTTCTCGTCGCAAATTGGACTAATTAATTTCCGTGTGAATAAATCCCTTCCCCTTTCCCCCTCTCCCCGAAGCAAGACTTCACTCGACGACTTCGATTACGATGGTGAAATCTCGTCGTTCTCCATCGCGAGCGGGCGTGAAAGGGTTTCCCCGGTGAAATTCAAGATGCCTGACCTCGTTTGACCTTGACCAAGCTCCACTCCTGCGAAACGGCAGCAGGACTACTGTCAGTATCCTGTATTATCTTGTATGATTGGTAATACTTTCGAATTCGCGAATTTATGTTGTGATTAAGCGTCACTCGTTTTGAAAGTGGTTTGAATAAAGATTCGAAAATCTCACTGAAATCGATTTTACGGCTGCATCTTCTTAAAATTTACGGCGTACTTTCAAAATTGAATTTATACCACCTGGTATCGTAAGAAAACTGCATAAAAGCAATAGTTCTATAAAATTTGTATTTTTTAAATAAAACTGCGTGATTTACATATTTAATATCTTGACATACGAACATAAAAATGATAAACATTTAAACATAATAGTTGAAAAGTTATTAACGTCTAAGGAATGGTGTCAAGGATTTCTCTACAGATAAGAAATTTATGAGTATTTCACAATAAACATTAGATTATGAGACATCGTAAAATATTATCGGAAAATTGTAGTTATTAATAGACAAATCTTATGTTTTCACCAAACTATTATTTGTTTCGCGATGTTATAAGGTTTCAATCACAATTAACGGAGAATATGTTGTCATTACATCCTCAGATGTAACGAATAACTGCAGCTCAATTACAATTTTATATCGATCCACAGTTTATTTGCTTTATAAAATTTGAATTGTTTATGTCGAATATATAGAAACGATAAATGTACGTAACGGCTTCAAGAAGCTCGTAACATAACAGGTGGACTTACGGCAGACGAAGATATGTAACAAACAATAGACAATAAAAACGGCATTGCCTGCTACTTGTGGCAATTTCGATTATCTACCCAGTTAATGCGCGATGTCGCGTATGTGACGTCCAATGATTTATCGAGAGGCGAATCGAAGATGCACAACATCGCTTGTCAATGAAATACGGTCTCGATGACGACGTACAAAAATGCATAATTTCTTTTCGCAAACGACAACGATAAACTGAAAGATGAGAAAGTGAGCTGTGACTCCGCAATAAACTTTGATCGGTTTGACCAAGCGTATTTAGGATGATTCATGTAAATTGATCCCTCGCTGACGAAACGTTACTCACATTAATAAAGTTCATGGGTGGGCGGGAAGTAGTTCCGGTGACCGCGACTAAATATAGAACATAGTCATCCTAATGCAAAATATATATGGTTACAGTACAAAATATCGATTTATTGCAATTATATATTTCTTAAGAATGATAAAAAGATACATTTTTCAGAAAGGAATTTTATTATTCTTTTCTTGAAAAAATATATTTTATTGCTATATTATCTGTTTGTCCACAAAAATTATTTATTATATAATCATCCAATATCAATATAATTGAAGAAGACGGAGTCTTCTAATTCTTTTGGAAAATGCAGAAGATAAACATCGCATCTCTCAATACTGTTCATAATTTTCGACCTTGATAAACCCCTCAAGGATACTCTGGGTACGTTTGACCCGTAACTTAATTCGGATGGTATAAGGATCTTCAGGTAGAAACGAGTCTAAAAGCCGTATCAAAAAACCATATCGTTGAAGTACTACTTTTCCGCTTTAAAATGCTTTTTTAAATTTTTATTTTCGTTAATTAGAACCGGAGATATTGAAGATTGAATAAAAAAACGCGAAAATTCGAAAATTTTTCTTTTTTCAATGATTAATACTTCCGCTTTAGAGAGATTTATTAAACCTAATCGATTACGGGTTCGTTTTAGCAGAATTGCATAAACTTCAATTTAAAAAAAAAATAGATTTACGTTGAATTAGGAGTGAAATTATAAACGAAAAACTGCGACTGGGTATTTTGTGCCCAGTGTACCCGTAGGCCCGAGTGAATTAATATGTGTACCCTTGAGGGGTTAACGTCTTTTATCAAATAGTTTTAATTTAATTTTTGTCTCGCAAGGATTGGATCGATATTTGTGATGGAATAGATGCTGATTTTTAAATGATTATCGACGATTAAGTATTAAACGCGTTGAGAGACTTGGGGTATGACCGACCATGAACCGGATCAGAGGTCGAGGGAGGAAATGAGCTCGTTGAGCGTTGGGGTGAGCAGTAAAACCGAAAGGAAGTACGCACATGAGAACGATTACGCCGTGCAGTAAGATTCTGATAATTTTCAATTAGACACACCCCGACTTCGTACGCTTGCGACTTTAAGCAATCAGGTAATCTGGGAAAGTTCATTTTACAAGCCTCGGTATCATGTAACCGCCTTTTGTTGAAAATACTTTTTGCAGTTAACATGATCGTAACAATTTAGATCGATAGAGCATGATTGCAAGCGAGTCACATTTTTTATTTCTATTGAATGTATCATTACGTTGGGAGGGGATTAGAATAGCCTCCTGAGAACCGGAATTCCAGCATACCGCACTTCCAAGTATTGTATTTAATTCCAAAAATTTTTATGTCGCCAGTACGTAAAAAAAATAAATTGCGTTGTTATTACTTCGACCTAACTGGTCAAATTTATTCAAAGAATTGAACGACATTTTGACCTCTAATTTGGGTCCTTCTCAAGTTTCACAGTAATAAATGTTAAAAACGGTGTCATAGAAAATCTGTAAACAATTTGAAATTTTAAGATATCATACCGCAAGTTATAACTGCATTTAAGCTACAAATAGAAAAAAAACATTGAAAATATGGACATGGAAAATTATGTCCACTATTTTTATCCTCGGTCATGGTCAGTTATATCTTTACTATCTTTAACATTTTAATACCAAGTTTATTATAAATTTATAAATCAATATGCGGCCTCTATTTTATTACTATAAAATTTTTTTTTAAATGTTATGTTTTTAATACCTAAATAATTTTGCAGCTAACCATACTAAAACTCTAATTTTTCTGCAATTTCATAAAGTTCTCTCTAAAATTACAAAGTATGTATTAACCGTTTACATTGTTAAAATTTAATTTATGGAAATTCTGTAACATTATATTGTTTATGATTTCAAACTACTGTCTTAATTGCGATCAGCGTTATTTTAATCTTCCACAATGTCTAGTTAAAAACAGTGACTACAGTTCTTAGAAAAAAATCTTGCGATATATCTTTACAACAAATTAAGATACATTTATGTCAGTTAACGCGTGTTATAATGCCAATGAATTCATACTTCCCGTGTTTTTTACGGTTATATTGCAAATATTACTCCGTATCTCGGGAGGATGGTAGGATGTTTACGCGTCGATCCGCTCGCTGCACGTGCAAGCGTAATGCGTGCGTATAAGGCGTGCTCCTGCGTAGAGTGCGTTCACATGCGACCGTCAGGCGACAACCGATGGTCTCTCTCCTCGTAGGTTCAAGGTCCACCTGCGGGAGTGATACTTCACTGCGGCCGGAATAATGGAAAGACCCGTCCTGGGAGTTTCTCATGGAGTCAGAGACCGCGTCCCCAGGTTCATTGCCGCAACTTCTCTCCTTTATTAATGCATTCTTCCGATGTCTCTTTAAACCGGCATCTCGTTTTCGTCCGATCATTTTACGTCCGCGTTGCTTTCAGGACTGGTCCCGATTTTACGAGATATTCGTAGTTGGTTGTGTATTACGAGTTTTATATATACGGGTAAAAATTTTAAATGTCGAAAAAGTAGTTAAGATTATCTGGTTAATGAGCGAACGAATTTAATTTGTTGACTGGTTTCAGAGAATTTTAAGCAACAACGTGAAATAAAGAAAAAAAGAAAAGGGTTAAAAATAAAGTTATGGTTAATTACCAAACAATTACATTACTCTACGCAATGTTGGATCGCTTTTAACAAATTGACGATTGAAAATCGTGTTGTATCTCAACTAAGCTAATGATATGCCAAAATACAGGATGTGTATATCTATACTTTTGGCTTATACTTCCGGAGCTACTTCCGGGCCGATGTACATATCTATACTGTTAGAGTAGCCTTTATTAGTTTATTGACCTTATCGTAAGTCGGGTATTTTGTACGAATTGAGCGAATTACTTACTTTTCTATAAAACACGTACGTACATGTCAGTTCCTTCCTGCGATACGGTGTCACGCACATGTGAGCATAATTACAGTAAATATATGAGTAGCATAACGTCGTCGCTCGCCGTTTCGATCGTAAGCGGATCATATATTTCAATCTGTACCGAGACGAAGAGCATTGTTGCCGCCGGGACTAATTACTATCACACGCAATCGACAGCTTACTTAAGTCGTTCCGCATTAACGTTAATATCAACTTGTCAGATTTAATCCGCCCATTTGCCTGGACTTAATGCGAGATTATACGCTTAGACGCCGAGTTCACAGTTTTTCTCACGATACTTTATCCGCAAGAATTACCTGCGTAATGAATCCGACACATTAATCTGCGGCAGTTAGCAGTCTAGCGCGTTGCATTTTTCTCGCGTTGTAATCAATCACGAACGATTACTAATCTGAAATCTACTGATTTACGTGCAGATAAAAAGTTTCCGCCTAAGTTAATGAATATTTTCCTTGTGCCCAACTCACAACATTGCTGAGGTACTATAGATATAGATATATTTTTTAATATAATTATTAATATTTTAATTTACTATGTAACAATATTGCGAATTTATTAATAGCGACTTAACAAGATAAACTACAAGTATCAAACAGAATTTCATAAAATACCGGATATCTTAAAAGTGTTGTGCACTTTCTCTCGACCGACATATTCTTTAATGAACATATTCGAAGTTCTTAGTTTCTTAGCGACGATCTTTAAAATTAAACATTTGAATAACCAAAACAAATTAGAATTTTTTAAAAATAAAGTCCAATTAATAGTTTTGTGCGAATAAAATTGTGTCATCTATTTACACGAGTGAATTTAGTTGCTAAATTTACTTGAAATTTTTTACTTAAAAATTCCCGATATCTTATTGTTGCAACTGTCGTTCCAACCGAAGGTTTCTGTATTCCGGAGAAAGTGACTTCTGAGACATTTTTGAATATTATCTAGGACTTCCGTAAATTACAGATTTTGTCACAATATCGGGCAAGGAAATGATAGACTTCCGTCATTCGACACGGAATCACTACATATTTGTTCGCTCATCTCGTTTCACCGATACATGGCATCGACATGCCATGTTTTATATTCAAATACAGATATTATGTTGCTCGGCCTCGATCGTTGCTCGTCCGTAATGCGGCTGCGTCTTATGATCCGTGACCGCATTTTTCTCTGGATTAACGAACGTTCAACCCAAATTGTCGCACGACACGAAGGAGGGGCAGCGAAGAAGATTACCACAAAAAAAAATCACTTTCGAAAATCGTCGATCGCCGTTGCGATCCCCCTGCGGCGATCGCCGGAAGTAGACCGGAAATCGGTCGTCCCGCCGATGTAAGGTCATTTGATTTCACACGCGGATCTCCGCCTAGTGAACGTGGAATTTACCGAAAGTTTTGCGTAAGAATATTATTTATTATATATATCATCATAAAAACACAAAGACAATAATATTGAAAGTGTATTTATATACATTATATACAGGGTGAGTCATTTTAATTAACGCACGCAATTATTTCGGAAACAAAGCATTTTAGAGAAAAATGTTTCAGACAAAAGTTTTATGGTTTCGAGGGGGCCATAA
>NJRQ01000287.1:6923-56002 GCA_003063805.1 Aphaenogaster ashmeadi
TGCACAATCCTTCTCCTTGCTTCTCCTTAAAATCAAGTATTTCCTCTGGAGTACCTCAGGGCTCAGTTCTTGGTCCTTTGCTCTTTAACATATATGTTGCTGACTTGGCTTCTTTGACTTTTGCTTCCAGGCTCTATATGTATGCTGATGATATACTTCTTGTAAAGTCTTTCAAGCTATCTGAGTCAAGTTTTAACCTCAGATACAATAAACAATGACCTGCAACTAGTCAGCGAGTGGTCGTCGGCAAATGAACTTCATATTAATCCTTTCAAATCATCACTCCTTATTGCCGGCTCTCCCACTTTACTTTCCCGCCTCCTCTCCTTTAACATCTTTATTCAAAACGTAATACTTCCTCCTAATTCTCCTGTACGAATTCTTGGCCTACATGTCGACTCATCCTGGTCGTTCAAACACCATGTTTTGGTTAAATGTAGACTTGTATATTCTCGTCTCAGACTGCTATATCCTCTGCGTCATGTCTTATCTGTTTCCCAAAAATTACACGTCACTCATTCTCTTGTTTTGTCATTGTTTGATTACGCAGATACAGTCTACGTCCCTTGTCTTAGTCAACGCCTACTTCGCAGAATCCAGTTAATTCAAAATTCTTCCCTTCGTTTCTCCTTTGGCGTTAGGAAATTTGAACATATAACGCCCTCCTTTCAGCGCTCTGGATGGCTCAATATATATCAGCGCTTCATCATACACTTATGCTGTATGATTTACAATACTCTACAATCTAACACTCCTGGGTACCTACGTGAGCTACTCTGTTTTAACATAGACTCCCACTCAAATCTATTTCCGGACACCAGTCATCGATATCAATTATCATGTCCAACTCACCGTACTTCGAAGTTTCAGGATGCCTTCTCATATACTGCTGGTAAACTTTTTAATCCTCTTCCAGCAACTATGCGCTCTATACCTCAGCTCTTTTCATTTCGGCAGGATCTGACTCGATACGTCGCAGATCATTATGTTTGAGTTACCTGCCTCATGCTTATTCTTGCTAGCATTTATATCGTTAATACTAATGTGTATGTCTCTTTGTTTTCTTGATTTTCTCTTTGTTTCCTGTTTCTTGTAAATGTATATTTCTCTGGTATGGCTTCAAATCAGCTCTTCAGCTGCTGCCCCGCCTATTGCGCGCACTTGGCATCTTTAAAAGTTCTTATATTTGTATCTTTACTCTACCTTGTAACTCGTGCAAAGTTATTATTATTATTATAATATCTTGAATTCTCTAAAGAGAACGTCACATAAATGTAGAAGGAACTGAGCGCTAGATTGAACCGAGAAACAGTTCTCTCTCTCTCTCTCTCTCTCTCTCTCTCTCTCTCTCTCTCTCTCTCTCTCTCTCTCTCTCTCTCTCCTGCATTAAACCTATTAAAATTGATAATCTAAAAAGATCATAGACATTGCATTTGTCTCGTCAGCTTTAATAGAAGAAATGATATCGAAAATCGAGAGCGATTTATAAACATCATCAAACCGAGAAAGCTCGTGCTAAAAAGTAAAAACACGAGTTATTCCGCGATAAAACCGCCCACCAGAAGCGCTCTTAGCTATCTCGTCAATTATTTACAGCGTATCAGACGCTGTTTATACATAACATCAAGCAAATATCGCAGTTGTGAGTGGTTTATCGCTCGATTATCGCTGAAGCTCAGATGACGAATTTTTGAGCGAAGACGAATTTTCGTAGTTCAAACGTTTTTGCTCTATCAATGGCACAAGGAAGATACAAACAGGGTGACAATCGAGAAGTCGCTGAAGCTAAATGGCTGTTATTTTGCAATAAATGTGTACAAGAAAATAAATACTACTTTGTAGAAAAAAACCTGTTATTTTTATTAGTACATGATGCAAAAAGAATTATGTTAGAATAAAATAAAATAAAATAAATATTATTTTCTCTACATGTACGCGCTATTTATTTCTGGTTTTGATTGAAGTACAAGTAGTAATATTTATCGCACTATCGCTCAGCTTGTAAAATAAGAATACTCAGTGGTCTTTTTTTCCCATAGGGTAAACTTCCAGCCGGGAATGTCCTCGACGAGGCTCAGGTCCGAGGAGATCTATTGTGAGCGTGTTACCAGTGACAGTTTGTTCGCGGCACGAACGCGCTATCCCGAATCGGCGAACGCCAACAGCGACAACCAGCAACAGCAGCAGCAATCGGGACAGGAACAGCAGGATATTTCGTCGGCATTGTTACAGGACGACGTCTTCGAGAACGACGACCTATTCGGACCGCCGCCGTTACCCAGCAAGTCGGATTTGAAGCGAACGGGCAAGTCAAAGGTCTCTCCGCCGCAAGTTCCGGCTCCAGATCGCAGAAGAGCACGGATTACCACGCCGCGGCCCGGTGTCGTCGAACGTTCGGACGAAGCCAGTCCCGAAAAGTTCTAGAAAATATTTACTGTTAGATCATTTTTATATTCAAAATAATCAGATTTTTTAATATTAGAAAACAATTTGGTTAAGTTTAATAATATTATTAGGTTATTTACAAATATTTATTTAAATGTAAAAAATGTAAAGGTACAAAATAATATACTTAAAGTAATATGCGTATTTACTTAAAACTAAATATTTTTACTCTTAAATAAAACAAACAAATACTTGTATCAAAAGATATAGTTTTAAGAAAATGTATTTTTTTCATTTGAAAAAATTTTTCTCTCAGTGTAGGAACAAAATTATATTTATTAGACACATATTCTCGATAAATACATAATATTTTATGTTAACCTTTATTATTTAAATTATTTCACCGGGAATATGAAACACATTCGTATACATGAGCGCATATTACGTTTATCAACGTCGTTACATGTTCGTTTTTACCGAAAAGTCATTGCACAATACTCGAGATAAACGAAACGTGTTAACACTTTTAAAATGCAAGTTCCAAAAACTCACGTTTCCTTGTTTATCGCTCGATACGAAATCAAAAGAAATCACGAAGTATGTTACAGCGACTTATACGAATAATAATTACACAATTACGCGCGTTACGCACGGATGTTCGTCGATCGCGCAAAATCACATCGAGAAATGCAACTCTACGTGCTCTGACGCGACAAAGAAATAATTATTACAGTCGCGATGGAGCCTAAGAGTTTTAAATATTTAAAATATGCCTCGGAATCCTGCATGTACCGTTCGAGGATCAATCGCGCGCTTTGTCAAGTATGTGCGAAGCGAACTGGGGCTATACTTAAACGAACATCATTTAAACTGCGGTGGCAATAAAAAAATACTGCTTCAAAAGAAAAATTTGCCTGCAAAGAATCTTGACGAAGATACCGGAGGGGGCCATCCGATATTTTATTTTTTGTTACAGAACATATTTTATTTTTACTTACAGAAGTGCCAACACGGTGCGCGTTTTTCGCCGGCAAATGTTTCATTCTGCGCACATTAATAATAATGAGTGAAAACAGGTGATAGGTGAAAGAAAGGGGATCGAATAAGTAAAGGAAAACGAAGAGGATGCGTGCAACTTTGGGTAGGCTTCTAAGGCATCGAAGGGCAGAGTCTTTCAAGGTAGAAAGATACTTCTCTACGCTTGTTCTCTCGTTGCAATCGTTTTTTTAATTTGCCCTCCTTCGATTTATCCAATTGATCTGTCAGCTTTTTAGGAGGAGAAAGGATCCTGCATCCTGTACTGTGTAATCGAAGCTCGACGGATCACAGACGCGCCTTACATGCTACGATAAGCTCTCTACGATTGCGATTTATTAGCATCCACATCCTCGGGGAAAGAAAGATTGCACTTAATTACCTGATCACGGCCAAAACGATCGCTCTGTGAGATCACCTTTAAAAAATTTGTGCTGGCGCTAGAGGATCACCTTTAGCTACGCGACCGAGAATATCGCAGACTGGATTTTAAAAGACATCTGGGTCTATTCCTTGCATATTTATATAAATTATTAATATATTATTAATTAAATATATAATATAATAATATATTATTAATTATATTATATTATAATTAATTATATTATAATAATATATTATTATATTATAATAACAATATATTATTAATATATTATTAATTAAGAATTAAATATCATTTAATTACTATACAAATTATTAATAATCATTTTTGAATATTGTACAAAGAATTTTTCAAGAAATACGTAGATTATCTGTGATTCAACTATTATCTACGATTCAACTATGAAGTTAAATAATTCTCCAGCAATCAATTATCACTGCGTTTTTCCATAAAAATTTCAAGCAATTTCAATGACAATTAATTTCTATTAATACGTATAAAGTGTATGGAATGCGCCACGTGGCAAAAACGTCGTTAAAATCCAGCGTCGATAATCCTACATTTAGTTATCTTCGTTGAGGTACAGTTCGCTGTGCATAGTCTTGTGTAGAAAATAATTTCTATGCGAGAAACGTTTACAGAAGCGACACAGCTATATCATCGTAATCCAGACTAGATCTCGCGAGTGTCTCCGGGGAAACCGAAACCTATTTCGCGTTTAATCACTGGTATATAAAATATCGCTTCTCTGATCGATATAGCGCGTCGCGACACACATCCGCGTGTCGACCACTGCGCTGCGACACGTGCAAATGCATGTGGTATACAAAATATCTCTCTCCCGTATATATACATATGTATATATCGCACAACGCACAAATCGTTAAAATTATCCGTGCTAAATTTACTGGTCCACAATTTCCTGAAATAGATTTATTTGTCAAGCGACCCCGGGCTGCAATTACATAACTCCTTGCCTACGGGTTACGTCGACGTGATGACGAGGTCCGGCCGATTTTCACGTGGACGTATTATTTTCTAAACACGTGACTCTTATACAAGTTTAAATTTATCTAATTACAATAGTCATCGTGGGTATTACTTACCGTTTTATCTCGCCCCACGCGTTTGAGCTTCATTCATCGAAACTTCGTTCATGGAAGATAAATTTAGATATTTAATCAAACTTAAATCATTTAACTTATCAGAGGAAAGCTTATCAGAGTTTGGAATCTATTAAGTCTCTATGGGGAATACATTAAAATTAGATTATATCTTAATACGATTCCAAACACATTGTTTTATTTAAAACTCGTGTCGTTTCTTTATTAATATTGCTAGAAACCTTTGGACGGGATTTTCAATAGGCAAATACGGATCCACGAAATTCCGATAAATGGAGCATTATCGGGCACGAATAAAATCGGGAAAAATATAGCGCTCTGCCGCACAAATCTCTCTAAAAATGCGGATTGCCAGTGGAAACTGGCGCAAACAGATAAAACACGTATTACACGATAAATCTAAATACAGACGTGGAGATGTAATCTCTAAATATAAATATAGATTCTTACGCTAGTCTTATATATCGCTCTTTCTCTCTATGTATATTTTAGTCCAAAATATCTTCCAGACATATAAAAATGAATATACAAATCGCGGTTTACTGTATTGTGATGCTACGCGCAGATGTGTAGCTATCGAGAGATTATCTCTGCTTAATCACGATGCCTAGAAGTTACAAGCGACGGCTTGTAATTGTACGTATCTCGAATGAAATGCACGTTCTCGCGTTAATTTATATCAGCAATTTTTAGCCATTTCCTGATAAGCGACAAAGATGTATATATCGATGACGGAACTTCATTGAGGAACATATTTTTAGTCGCTGTACATGAAGTTGATATTAATAGAAAGTAAGCGAAATTGACATAATTACAGTCAATTATTTTCCAATAGGTTTATAACAAGCTGTTCTTTTTTTTACAGTATTAATCATGCTGAGTTGATACGATAATTTAATATAGTTAACACTGAGAATTATACAAAATTATAAAATATAATATAAAACAGTGTAAGAAAAAGATTCCATTATCGATATATATTCTTTTGAGATGTCCGATACAGTCGTTGGTTTTCTTCTGCTTTCACGTGGAAAGCAAAGGAATACAATCGTACAGAAGCAAAACTAACTAAACCTGATATTCATTGCACAATTTAATTTCCCACACAAGCGCGAAATTGCTTTTTATATATATATTAAATATATAATATAAATTTATGTAAAATATATATATTTTATATACATATATTATATATATTTTTTCGTAAAAATGATTCTTAAATGTAAATATTCACGAAAAAAAGAGCATCGAAAATAGCGATAGAAAATGGATTATTACACAAGAATTACGCTATCAAAAGTATTTTCTTCCCATCCTATATCGTGCACGCTATTCGCTTGATCAGTACAAAATCGATAGTAGAAATCTCTTGGTCAATTCATATACGCAGTTATTTATAACACAAACATGTATAAAAAATTATACGGACGGAAAATTGTGTATGTGTGTCACGTTACACTCGTTTTTTACTATAAATCTTTGCATCACGAAAAAACTATCATTTCTACTCGCATTAATAACTATATGTATTATCTACTCTCTACAGGAATTTCTAAAAGTCATTATATTCTTTCGTGTTTTTTCAATCATCGATGATCGCATCAGAAAACTGCATCCATGATTGAAGGAACATCTAATGGCTCTGAAAGACACGCTGTACATAAATATAATGTAAGTGCAAATATCTCATGAGAATCTCACAGGTATTTAATCATGCGCTCTACTTTGCGTTAAAAATTTTGATAAATGTACTCGAACTCACTGCTTGGCTAAGGCAACTTCAAAAATCTTCCCAAGCTTTGTACTTTGGTCAATCTGTCTCATGACATGATTAGTCTCTCAGTACGACGAGTTTATTACACATTTATGATCCACCTTAATTTTATTCTTATTTTTTAAACGGAAATCGATCCTTTCGAAAAAGATGTAGAAACCGGGATCGTGTTATTCTCGAATGTCGATAAAATCCCTCACCGAGTGCATTTCATTCGTTGCTTATATGTATACACACACAAGTCAGTTCGTGTTTGTAATTTTTCTTTCGGTAAGAATGTTCGATCGACTCAAAGAGTCAATTCTTGGTTTGATCTTGGACCTATTTGAGAACGCAGGCATAACGAAGCGAACGCTAACTTTAAGTGCCTTTTGAGATTCGCAACTTCTATGAATGCTGGCAAGATATAATCTGGGACGGCAACGAAGGCGGTAGAGGCGCATTCTCCTCGTGGATCATCACTAGCTTGCCATACTTCACCATTCTTCTCCTCTGCTTGCGCTGTAAGTAGATCAAACGATTTATATGACAAAATATTCCGGAAAATTTAAATAAATTTTACAATGTTTTCTTAATCGTTCTTCTCACCTGCGATTCAGTCCAACTGCCATTGCTGCTTCCGCTATCGCTTCCGCTCGACGTAATCCCGTCCTCGAGGATGAGTTCGGTGCCGAAACCTTCCACCTCCAGGTCCAGATAGAGTTGTCCCAGTTGATCATTCACCAGTAATGGCTGATTGAGGTTCTTCATCGCGTCCAGGTCGGCCTTCAGCACCTCGTTCAGTGTCTTCGGATGCATCTGATATTCGTAAATCAACTCCGGCGTCAGTTGGACGCCCTCCAGCCAGGGCGGATCCCTTCTCCGCATTCCCTGATGGCACTTGATGTGCTCCTGTGCATTTATTACACTCAACTACACGGATATTTAGACACCAGGGTCTGTGAGAGAAGTGTCTAAAAAACGTACGAAAGGTCGAGACAACCCTTGGACGTCTTTCGGGCATTGTGCCGTTTGATTTTCTACCTCGGAAGAGACCTCGCATGTCTTCTGATCCGGATTACAGCTGCTGTCGGTGCTCTTGTATAGGAAACTGCTATAGAAGCTGGACGAACTCGACTCGTCCCCGTTGTAGTCGGTCGGCCGACGATGCTCCTTCATGATCACCGGCGTCAGAAGATCCACCACGCTCGAGCAGCCGCCGTCGTTGCTCACGCATGACGAGAACAGCTCGCCGGGTGACAAAACCTGCCGGAATTAGCAGTGTAAAGTAATATCTTATTAAAAAACCGAAACTACCGAAGATATTAATTCCAAAATATCAATAAATTAAACTCATCGAAATCCCAGCTATTATAGAAAACATTTTTTTAATTATCCTTTACAATGGACTGCTATGTAATAAGATGCGCAAGAAAAACCTGGTACGGCGACCGTTTTACCTTCTTAGAGGACTCGGACATGGCCATTATGCTTCCCGGTTCGGCCTTGATGCTGGTCGCCTGACTAGCCGGTCGTTTGCGATCCAGACACTTATCGTTGGACGGTTGCTGGTTCTCGCGCGATGTCGTTGCCGCTGGTGCTTGCTCGGGTATCAGAAAGGGTCGGTACATCATAGCACGCGGTGGAGGTGCGCCGATCACCGCCGGATAGATCATCCCGGCCATCGCCGTCGCGACGTAGGATACTGGAGCAAACACTAAAATTCTTTTATAGCTCACCATAGGAAACTCAATACTTAATACCCGATTCAATTCTAAGCATTTCTCTTAGAGAAATCCAAACCTATAGATCCAAATCTATAGATTATTTCGAGACATAGAGCAGAGAAGTAAAAGAAAAACTCGTTTACTTCTTTATCTGGATTGACGAATGAGACACCTACTGTAAGGATTCTGTTGTGTCGGTTGCGTTGACGGCGGTGGACCCAGCTTCTCTTGCGTTGACGGCGGTGACATCGTCGTCGCGGACTCACTGGGTTGTGGTACCGGCACGTAGTACACCGGTATCACCGACGAGAGTAACGGGAATCTGGGTACTGTCTTCGAGTTGGTACTAGAATATTTTTAAAAATACACAACTTGTTCGTAGATCATAATTTTTGTTCTCCATTATTATACACGAGATTTTTATATGACATTTGGTATACAGCTGAGTGTTCTACCGAAACCCAATATCATCACTTTCTTATAAAATATTCAATATTGACAAAGTTAATATATTCTTAAACACAATAATTTATAGTATTAAGATTTTAGAGGGGCTCTTACTTGTGAGGTGGAACGCAGGATTGAGTAGGTGCGGAGGAGGGCACGGTGACCGACAACGGTGGCCACAGATTAATATTCGCCCCCGTCTGCACCACGGTCGATTGATCGAGACTCATGCTGGCGACGGTGGTCGTGAGGTTCGCCGGACCCGCCGTGCTTGTCCTCGAGATTTTATCGTGCTTCGATACCTATTTCCATATTATTACCGCATTTAGAAAGATCCGTAAAAATTTTGTTTAATACGCATTTTGTATATATCTATTTTTGCATTTATATATTTTTCTTTATAACACATTTTTAGCATTAGAACCGGAAATTAAAATTAGTCTTTTCCATGCGACAAAGATAAAATTTCATAAAAGTTCTGCTGACAATATCATAATTACGCCAATATAATTCGACAAAATCCAATTAAATTAATTTCCTAAAAAGTGCAAGGCACACCTTGAAGCTATCACCCTCCCAGCTATGACTGCCGCTCCTCTTGACCCCGTGACCCTGATTGACGTAATGGGCGCTCTGGTCCGTACCGTTGACCTTTTCCGTCTTGATGCGCGAGTCCTTCAGCTTGTCGTTGTTCTTGATGCTGGAGCGCAGCTCCCGGTGTTTCTGCATCATCAGCTTCTCCATGTCCTCGTTGTGGCGATTCAACAGCGACTCCGTCAGCGTAGGCGGCTTGAAGCTCTTCGTCGCGGTGGTGTTGCTGTTGCTGGCGGTGTTGGACGCGTCACCCCGACTCGCCGAGCTCGTCTGAATGTTGGAACCGCTGCTCAGATTCTCCGCGCTACCGCTGCCGCTTGCTCCGCTGCCGTTTATCGGCGACATACACTTCCGTGCTGGAAATAAGATGGAAATTTATCTCAATGAAATAGATATATGTTTGGCTAACTCGACGCGAGATATGGTGAAGAAAGGCTTTCCTTGGAGTGAGTTGAATATGGAGAAGATTTGAAATCTTTAGAATGTAATACACGAAATCAAAAGTTCCTTTTAAAGAGGAGTTTTTTAAAACTCTTTTTATATTATTCATATATTATTTTTTATACTTTTATTCCTTATATATTATTTTTCACAAGTTTTTATTTATATATCATCATACTATTATCAGGGTTGGGTAAGTTAAATTATTTTTTTAACTAATGCCGTTTTCGAGTGAATGCTCGAGATTCGCCCTAGAATTGCTTCAGACGACCCTTCGATTATCGGATCTCGATAACGGCTGATCCGATCGACTTCTAAGTAGGCTCAATCGAAAGCTTGGGTTCGATTTATCCAACAAAAGTGTTTTCATTTTTCCTACGTGTCCTACGAGCGGAGATATTGCGATGCAAAGTCTATATGATTTGCCCTCAGAGCAATCTGAGAGCATTCACTCGAAAACGGCATAAGTTAAGTTAAAGTTAACAGCCTTAAAAGTTTAACTTAGTTAAGATACAAGTTAACCCATAATGAAATTAATTGAATTAAAAGTTAAGTTAATAATAAAAAATAATTGAAAAGTTAAAAGTTAAATTTGTTTTATTTCATGATTTCAGGGTTTCACAGTCTTACGAATAAACGGAAATAACAAACATCATTTTATTTATTATACACTTTATTTATAAAAATACTCGAAATATGCGATCTACATATCCTGCCTGTAATCCTTCGCGATTCCTGTGAACGATCCTACTACCTGCAAGCACCCTGTAAGTCCTGCTAATCATCCTTCACTAACATTCCGCAATTACCCTGCAAGTACCGCCTATTATTTACGAGATTTTCTGTGCGTTTTGCCGGCAATCAATTTATAACCTCCTTGCTGATTTTCTCAGTATATTTGTTCAGAAATTTTACAAATGATGTTGTGTTGTTCAAAAGTTAGATAATTCATAATTTACGGTTCCGCGATATTGTGTATGCGAACACCGAACTAGATATTATTCTTTCTTGCATTTATATGCAACATAATTTTTGGTCCTTCGAGCATAACAAATTCACGTGTGCGCGGCGTCTCGTGACGCCTTTATTTACGGCATGACTAATTTCAAGAAAGTTAAATTAAAAGTTAATAGTTACCGATAAAATGTAACTAAATTAAGTTAAAAGTTAAGAGTCTAAAAATGTAACTAAGTTAAGTTAAAATTATTTAACTTTTTAACTTTTTAACTTAACTTTTATCTTTTTAACTAGGCACTACCCAACCCTGACTATTATATAAGTAGCAATTGTTGTCTGTCTGTCTGTCTGTCTGTCTGTCCGTCTGTCTGTCCGCGAACTACTATATATATATATTATTTCTTTTATATATTTCGATTAATTCAAATAAATGTATTTGTTATTTAAAGAATACAGTATTAGAAAACACTGTAAAATAAACATAAAATAATAGTTAACTTATAAATTAATAAACGAATTTTGAATCATGGTTGTTTGGCATCTTACCTCCAATTACCTTATAGAAAATAAAAAAATATATTGGAATATATATTATACATATAAGAGATATAACATATATAACATATATTTTTTTATATATAATAATATATAATAAAATATATAATAATATATAATTTTATATATATAGATTTAAAATATATTAAATGGAAAATGTTACTGAGATTACTTTAATATAAAAGCGCGTGCCTGAACACGAGAAAAAGAGGATGGCGAAGATGATGCTTACCGCCTTCATCGTTGCTGGAATTGACGTTCTCCTCGTCGCTGCCGTACATGGTCGCGACTGGCGGTTTGCTCTTGAAGAAGCGATCGATGTTCTCGTTGTAGTTAAGCTGGTTGTAGCTCGGCGGCGTCTCCGTGGAGGACTTGCTGTCGTAATACTCGTGATGGGGCGAGATCTCACCAAGCATCACGCTGTCGTGCTCCTGCAACAAGGGATTTCGTGATCCCTTTACAAGTATATTGTAGAGACTTAGCATGAGTTGTCACTGAAGATCGGTATGCAATTTAATGCCGTTACCGTCAGTAGTGTTTTTGCGTGATCGCATTTTTTTTTGCTTTTTTTTGCGTGGGGGTTAGTTGCGCCGGGCAGCCATGGCGAAGATCGGATTCGGTTAGACAGAGTATTTCGCTAGAAGCTGTGAAAGACCCCCGTCTGCCAACTAAACCACTTACAACTTTCCACTTGCAAGCCTGCGGCGCAAACTCAATAATACGTGTTATCTACAGCGGAAAGTTAACATCAATCAAAGTCATGCGGACACCTCACCATCCAGATCACAATGTCCTTCATTGCGCATCAGTCTCCTAATCCCTAGATCCCAGCTACAATCGATTGAAGCCGGTAGAATCGCGGCGAGTTCAGTTTTCTGTATCGCAGAGACAGTATGATGTCGATTTTATAATTGCCCCGGACAACACAAAGTCCAAAATCGGGTCATAAGACATCTTCGCAAAAAATGTCTGAAAGACGTCTTATGTCCGATTTTAGTCTTTGTGTTGTCTGAGGCGTTTCTTTCTTTTTTGTGTGCTCCTACGACGCCGAAATCTGAAGTGCGACCGAAATTACACTGCCTTCAATTTCCGTTCTCTACTCCATTCGTACCATTCTTTCCTTCTTTACACATTATCATCCTTTTTGCGTTTTACCTTTTATCCGACTCTTTGAAGATATTGTACCATTTGAAAAATATGTCAGTACTAACGAGAGACATGGAAAAGCGTATTATGCGTATCTCGACGGCGAGATCAGATGACTATACGTGAGCTAGCTTCCACGTCCGTACTGTTCCGAAGTAAAACGTGGCGGCTGCTATATTGTTCTACACACATACACATACATACATACACACAAGTTAGTACCTCTACGCAAATATAGAAATAGTGTTTTATACATAGCGTACCAGAGTGGAGCGCATCATAGCGTAAGTGGTAACTAGTGTAACAGTGTTCTCGGCGATACTAAAACGTAGCTAATAGTCACCGAAAAGCTCCTGAGTTCGTCCGCCGCGAGCAGTCCGTCCTTGCCGAGCCCGGGCACCTTCGTCTCCTGCAGCAAACTTTCCATGAAGGACGCTAGATCCTTACATCGCTTTGACACGTCGAGCTCGGTTATATCTGACATTCTCTGGATGCTCTGCGCACACGTACGATAGAAACAAAAAAGAGAGAGAACAAAGTTGGGGGATGAGTCGGCTTATTTTTGCCTCGTGGTGAGAGATTCACGTTTGGTTTTCTCTTTGTTACACGGTAAACGCCTCGCCTGCGTTTCTCACCTATATACATGATTAACTACCTCTTTTGCCGTGTTATTGGGTGGCAAGCGAGTCCTTTCGCTATTAAAGATTATAAATAGATTATATTATATAAAGATAAAATTACGATTGCGTCGTTGAGGGAGCCGAGCTTGATAACAGCGATTGTACAACGGCTCGGCCTTTTTAATTTTCAAAATTAGAATTAGAATTGCATATCTCATTTTTAGGGAAGATACAAACAAGACTTCGAGTCTCCAGCAAGTGGATCGCGAATTGCATATGGGGATATAGTGTTGTGATGTGTGTGTCGTGGCCGTACCTCGTCGAGAAGCGCCCGTATCTCGCCCTGGATGATCTTGGCCTCCTTCAGCACCTCCTCGCTGATGCTGGCCAGATAACCGCACTCGGTATCGCGCGGCACGCGGAAGATGTCCGGGTCCATCGGCCCCTTAAGTACCCGATGCTGACCTACGACAAACTCTAGTTTTTTCGTCCAGGGATTGATAAAGGACGACCACTCGGTCTCGAGGACGACGTAGCCCCCATTCTGCACAGCGAACCTGTACGGCTTCGACCTGAAGGAGGAGCCTTCGAGCTTGATCACCTGTTTAACGATATTTCGCAAGGAGTTATGTGAGTAATTTTATCGGCTATGACAGGGATTATCTGAACATTCATTCTCTCTCATTCTCTCTCTTTCTCTCTCTCTCTCTCTCTCTCTCGCTCTTTTGCATATCTCTCGTCTTTCTCTTGTCAAGCGTACACACGATCGGAACCTAAGTTTCGCTCTTTCTTTCTTTTTTTTGTTGGTGTTAGACTC
Source organism: Aphaenogaster ashmeadi (assembly GCA_003063805.1). Lineage (NCBI taxonomy): Eukaryota > Metazoa > Arthropoda > Insecta > Hymenoptera > Formicidae > Aphaenogaster > Aphaenogaster ashmeadi. The sequence goes on from NJRQ01000287.1 coordinate 20,907, forward strand.
ATGCTCACAGTCTCATAGATGTCTTTGATGAAAGGTAGATCCTCGGGATGGTAGAAGTCAAACAGCGAACGGCCAACCATATCCTGTGGTAGATAGCCGAAGTATTGGACTACGTCGGGATCGACATGGGATAGGTGGCACATCGCGGTGTGGCGGGTCGTGAATGTCGAAGATATTATTGTTTCTTCTGGCGCTGCGGATAACGACAAGGTCGGGGTCATTCTCTCTTTTCGCGGATCACTACCTTAATGAGCGAGATTCTTAGTTATCGCAATGTGTGGGGTTAGACGCCGACAAGCCGGGGCGAGATCCGAAGAAAATTCGCACGTTGCTAATTAATTAGTCTTGCGCGCAGTTAAAAAAATCCATGTTCGAAAAGTTGATATCGATGCCGTTCTCCACACCCGTTTTAGAAATAAGCTAAGCAAATTCGTACAAATTTCTGTATTGATCATGGGCAAACTTCGGAATTTCGTTCTGCGACACCTTCTCTGTATTTTTTTTTATGCTGTTCTCATAAGACATAAGTTTTCTTAAGTATTTCTTGTGAAATACACGGAAAGAATGGGTTTGCTGAAATATCTAAAAATTTGGCCAGATACAGATCTGAAAATAATTTTGTTAAACCATCAAAAGTAACTAACAATAAGTAAGACGCTCAAAATAATTGCTAGATTATTAAAACTTTTTACAATATTATTATCATGCTTGAGTGTCCTACTTAGTTACCTTTAATAGTCTAACAAAATTATTTTCAGATCTGCATTTGACCAAATTTTTAGATATTTCAGCAAAAACGTTCTTTCCGTGTAGGATAAAATAAATAAATAAAATAGAATAATCGATTGTTGGACAATTTTGTAAAGAAAAATGGAATAAAAATCGCGAGTCAAGATTGAAGTTCCGAAGAGTACTATTGATAAGAAACTTAAATTCTTTTGAGCAACACAAGGTCTACCGTTGCGCATAAAAATTAACTCGATAGCGAAGCTCGTGCAGTGAACGCGCGTTGTGATCGGAGATGGAAGCTTCCCATGCGCTGACAAAAGCAAAGCGTGCGAACCACTTTACCGTGAGAGATGACGAGTGCGGTCTGACAGGATGAAATACGAACGTTCGTAACAGTGGTCTCCAAACTGAACGAAAAACGGGGAACCGGTCGGAAAAGTGGCACAACGACAAATGCGGCTAAGGTGCGAACGGTATATCAACGTATATATCGTCACGAGTCACGAATACGGGCGACTTTGAGAAATTGGAAATAAGTTACCTTCGTTTTAGACGTTTTCCATGGAAATCACCGACTCATTGTGAGTATCGTCAACGAGATCAGACCAACGACAAGGCTCGATCATCGTGGAGCGATTAAGTATTCTTGCGTCGCGCGTAACGAATACAGGATGTATCTTGGAAACATATAAAGTCGGCGAGATTAGAGAACAGAATTATCGCGTAAAAACACCCCCTGCGAATCTTCCGCATATTCCGGATACATCCTGTAAATCCGAGTCACTTCGACGGAGCTGTTCGTTACTTCGGCACGCGTTTATCCACACGTCGGGGATATATTCCAAGCGATTGTTATATTTGCAAGCGAGGAATTAGTAGCTGATGATTTAGTAGAGAGAATGTTGCGGGAAAATTTTTCCTTGAAGTAACTCGACTTCGAATCGACGGTGGTCCGCAGAATCTTTTTCGGATCACCACCATCTTCGCGGGATCGCTGCGACCCGCGTTGGCGGTGGTCGCGCTAATTCGCCGATAATTTTTGCAGCAATCAAGCCGACTGTTTGTAATTATCGAGTCCTCTCGCCGGTCGGACCTCATTGAGGGCCTTGGACCATGCTACCTTTGTATGCGGAATGGACGGGTTGAGCGGTAACTACGAGGAACATAGCTCGGTTGCTGGGCTGTTGCTCGGCTGTTCGGTCCCGGAACGACAAAGTTAGGTGGAACGGCAGGTACAGATTCGACCTGGCGTCCGCGCGATATCCGTTCGGCACGTTGCATCTGGTGAACCTCCGCAGGCCGCAAAACAGGCTCGCCCTTCTGCCGTTGATGCCTAAAAAAAGAGACAGTGTTCAGCTGGACTCCAATCAAAAGAGTCAAAATGATAAAATAAATTAATAAATTTGTAAATTAATTCCCAAAAATATAGATATTTGGAAAAAATCAAGAACGTTCAAAACGTATTGTATATATGTATAACAGAGATAATCATAAAAAATTAATGTACGGTAATGATAATATCTAGAGCTCTACTCTATCTTAAGCATTTTTATCAACTCTATCTATTTATTAGGATTTTATTAGTGCATGTGACAATTTTGATATAATTTGTAATGCTCCTCCCTTGTCAAATTTGCAAATAAGTGCAACAAAACGCGATTTAACTCTCGACAAATTTCTTCTTAGTTCGTCAGATATAATTTTTATATACCCTTAGACCGTTCCTTTTGCGGCGAGGCGATGCCACTGGTGATCTGATCGGCTAGGGTGGTCTTGTCCTTTGGATGCACATAATCGATGAAGGACTGGCCGATCCAGGCGTCCTTGAGATAGCCGAGGGCGATACATATCGACGAGGTTGTGTACAGCACGAGACCGTCGTGCATCGAAATCACCGCGCAAAATCCCTCCTACAGAACGTTCGGTAGATTAGGAAGCTGATCCGCGTAACGCCTTGACATTAACGGTGTTAACATGAATGATAACGTGATGCTGGATCCTCGACTTTTCGTCATCCGCGCAACAAAAAAAAGACAGATGTTAAAATAAAATGTAAAATATTGATAACATTAAAAAGTAATAAGAATTGATTTTAATTAGTAAAAATTATCGTGGACGTTTAAAACTATGAGATGAAACTTAGTCTGTCACGTTATCACCAGCAAGTTAAGGACTTCTCACACCGGATTTAATTGCCGGTACTTCCATCGCATGCGAGGACTGTATTAATGGTTTAATTAATCGTAGGAGAAACATCAGTAGAGGAAGAAATACTGACAGCATCCGTTATGCTAATTTACACGTTACTTCCTTTCCTCTCGTCTACGTTACACCGGCGACATGCAAAAGTTTCTCTGCAATTAACATCCGATGACGAGTCGCATGATCGCCGTTGCGATTTAGTTAAAAGCTTCCGAGACAAGCTGCCGTTGCGTTAGTCGACCTTTATCCTCGTGACAGTTAGAGGAAAGGGTAATTACTCCGAATCACGGCTCCACCTTCAAATGGGCTGGTAATTTTTTTAATGGCTTTTTATGGTTAGATAGTAATGTAAATAACAATTTTCAGTCGGGGGAAGTCCAAGAAAAAAATTTATAAACAAAAAGACTTATAAAAACTTAAGTAGGGCATGCAACGTCTGGGCATTTTAGTTTAATATCTCCGCGGTTGAAGCAGTTAGGATATGATTATTTTTTTAATGAGATGCAGGGGGAGGAAAGTTATGTAGTCAAGTCAGTAATCTCGCGAAGAGGAGTTTCGCCGATAGTTGTGCAGTACGGAGTACTCCTGCGATTAGCTAGCTTTCTCCATGCAGAGAGAGAGAGAGAGAGAGAGAGAGAGAGAGAGAGAGAGAGAGAGAGAGAGAGAGTCGCCAAAAGCATGTACACCGAGAAGATATATGGAGATCAAAGAAAGAAAAAAAAAGATCGCGTAATATTTTGACAAATCAGCATCTCAAAAAGCAAAATATATCAAGAATATATCAAATATATCATTTAAAAAAATATATGAAGAAGAGGAAACACTCGAATATTTCCCTCGGTACTTCAACCTGCAGGATTGCAACCATAATCCGCAACTACGACGTAGTTCTCGTAAATGAGTTACAGGAAGGCGGGTTACGGGGATTCCCGTCCCGAGCAAGCTTGCCTCTACGATCGCACGGTGCGATACTCGAGAGTCTCTGCTGTTTTCTTTCTTTTTTCTCTCGACATGTGCATGTGCATGTGTGCGTGTTCTCTACTTTTGTATCTTCCTCTACTACGTTTATCGATGTATACTAACATTGGCCTGAGACGTGGAATCGTCCAGGGGGACCGTTCGTGAAGCAAGCCCTGCTTCCGGATCTGCAATGGTGTCGCTGTTGTGCACGCCGGGATCCGTTGCGTCCACCAATTCTACGGTGGTTACCTCTTCTTGCATTAAAGCATCAAAAGAAATTCTCGTTGTTATATGCGCTGCCATTCGGGTCATCTGCCCGAGTCGCTGACGGCTATTGGGACGATGGTGGCGAAAGGGAATCAGAAGGAGTCGAGTCCAAGTGGCATAGCGACGGATTTTTGGATTTTAATTTATGTATATATGTATAACAATTTTGTAATTGTTATATAATAATTATTATCAAGTAAATCCCTAAATCAAATATATTATGTAAACATGAATTTACTTCAAGTAGATTCTCTATAGACTGTAAGACGATTAAAAATGCTTGAAATTAATTCATTTTTAACTTAAATTAGGTATTTTTTCTCAGTCGAATAAGTTAAGCCATTACTCTACGATTTGTTAATATCGAAATAATAGAAAAATGTAGCAAATATTATGAAAGAAACATTTTCTTGAAAAATCTTCTCATAATGTGTCAAAGCGTTTTTTTAATATAAAAAATAAAGTGAAACATAATGGTGAATTTAACAATTTAATTCAAAGGAGTTTCCGAATCATGAATGTAAATGAGATCGCGCTAGCAAAACCTGCCACATGAAGGTAGGAAGGGCGCGAGAAAGAACGGGCGCTCAGTGTTCCCTTAGTCCAAAATGAAACGCGGAAATACCGCGTTCATATTTCGCATAAAATCATGTTACGCGAGCGACAGAGTAACGACACGCTTGCCGAAAAGTTCAATGCTATTACTCGGTGATACACTGCCTCCAGCTGTATCGTTGCTTCCCGGTGAAAGGCATTCATTGCGGTTTCTTCGCGAGCGCATGAGACGTGCGGGCGTATCGTGCGATACGATGACATCTAAGTGAAAGCGAAACTAATCGTACTACGATGATATATTGGCAGCAACATCAATGCTTTTATTGATTAAATTCACTTCTTGGCAAAAAGAATATATATATATTTATAGTGTAAATGTGACTAGAATGGGTTTTTATTGTGCAAAAGTTTAATTACGTAATTTTGTTACTTTTGAAATTAATATTTTTTATGTAGCTTGCACGCAGCATGGTATATTCTATTTCTCGCTGAAAAGCGAGGCGGCTTACGAAGGGCAGTTTTTAAAAGCACTATATTTAATTCCACGCCGGTGAAAGGGTTAAATAAACGTACGACGTAAACGCTTACGTAAATATAGGGAATAACGCGTGAGCGACGAACACAGGACGAATGATTTCGTAACGCGATGACTGCATCTCGAATTAACGTGCGACCAAGGGTTGGCATTAACTCGCTAAAAATACGGCCGGTACTCTTCAGTAACGGCATGGAAAGATAATAATTGCTTCAATTGCGTAGACTTAGCAACGTGATTCATGAGCGGAAATGGAAAGGACGATCCTAGACATAGATTATCAAAGTTTCACGGACGCACCCCGAACAATACATCTGCGCCGTAAGGGCAGTTCCGCGCTCTAAACGTGATTAAATATGTCCTCTCACGGCTTCGCTGCTCGCCTATTGATCTATCAGTTAGTTATATAACGCGATAGTTTATATAACGCGCGTTATAATATTTACAAGCGCATACGTTGCCGCGACTAATTCTAAAGGAGAATCGCGCGCGTGCACAACGCGTGTATGAAATCTTCAAACTCTGACAAAATATTTTTCTCAAAAGAATCTGTTAAACATTTCTGTAAAATCTCGTAATTTATTTTCTCTCCAGCTTTACTTCGTAGTCTTTATTTTTAACAAATTTCTGCATTCTATTTCACGCAACCGTAGACATTTGACGGTGTAAACATAAATCAGAACTCGATCCGTTCAGCCGTTATTGAGATCCGATAATCGAAGGGTCTTCTGAAAAGACGTCTCGCGTAAAAGAGTCACGGGGCGGTCTCGCTGCGCGTTTACTTGGCGCTACCGAGACACTACCGTGTCTCTTGATGGGCGAGATAATGAAAAAATGGACGAAAGAGAGTAAATGTAAATAGAGTAACAGGTGACGCTTGGCGGATCGTAAATTCGTTAGTACCGAAGGATCGATAACTTCGGTAGACTACAAGCGCACACGGAGAAAATTTTATATTAAAAATTACTATGTATGGCAGTAGCGGTGGACTATTGCTGGAATTATAAAAATTTTTACTATGTAAAACAATCCCAGATAGCACACAATATTCTATGAATATTCTTATACAGTGCGAATATTCTTAATTTTGGAATATTCGAATGAAATATTATATAAATATACGTAGAATGTTACAATCGGAAATCGTATATTTATAATTGAGAAGAACATTCTTAGAAATTCGTTAAGTTTATTTATTGCACATTTGAATATAGTAGTGCCATTTGAATATAATATAAACATACTATAAATATATAAGATTGTCTTATAGAATATTGGAAATATTCTTGAAGAATATTCATAGAACGTTCATAGAAATGTTTAGTGCTATCTGGGAATGAAAAACATAGTAAAAATTTTTAGAATTTCAGCAATAGTCCACGGCTACTGCCATACATAGTAATTTTTAATATAAAATTTTCTCCGTGCAGGGGTGTCACGTTGGATGGAACTTTTACACCCCACTTGAGTAACTTCGCCCACGCGTGTTACGATTTCTTTCGACTGGCAATGACGATAGGAGAACCGAGGGAGGGGTTTGCTCTCAACGCGTGATGATGATACCTGCGTATTACATGCGCTCGCGAAAGGATTTAACGCGACATCAACGTGTGGTACAATATGTGCCTCTTCTCCAAGGAGGACCCTCGGTTATCAGTCTAAACGCTCGAAGAGTCTGCCATACTGAGAGAAAAATGTATGATATTTGGAACTATAACATAGACATAGTATATAATTATTAGTTAGGAATATCATTTTTAGAGTAAGCGTTATCATTTATGTTGGTGACAATTACGATATAGGCATAGTATAAGTGAGCCATGTAAAATTTTTACCAATAATTATAATCATTTGAAGTAAAAGTATAGTAAGATAGAATATATGGAATGGTAAGAGAAATTAATCATTTTTATAGTCAATATAATTGGAATATTTGGCAAATATTGGTAAAGTAACTATAATCTCATAGCATATACTTTACTATACACATAGTAATAATAACAATAATTTATGTCATAGTGATGATGACTATAAATCTGTGTTAATTCTGCTATATTTTGCATATTTAAATGAACTACACAAAAATATGTTTGAGGCTAAAACTAACTATAAAATATACTGAGATTATTGTTATTCCAACCATTTTTTTCTCTCAGTGCATGTTTTAGTCATATTTCTCGCTCTAAGCAATTAAAAGAAATCTTATTTGCCGCTCGCAGCAAATCGTTTGTCGTTTTACACGCGCCGAATGCAGCTCTAAAATTGCGTACTTTATTCGTTTAATGTTTAGCTTAAATTTTTAGACGACTGTCTTCCAGACTGACGCCTTCGTCCAGCTTCAAGGTAACCAGTTGCTGATTCACGAAGTGAATCATTACTCCAACGAGGTACTAGCCGGACTAAGGGATAACCATGAGGGGAACGTTCTGTGTCGAAGCCTTAGGTAGGAAATAGTAAGCGAAACCCGAAGAAAGTCAGGAAGAGTGCACGAAACCAGCTTATCGAGAAACAAACAGAAGAACGATAAGCTCTCGGAACGTGCAGCGATATCGATCGCAGAACATTTCACGTGGATTTAGTTCAACAAGTGGCAGTAAATAAAATTCGGTTACATTACAAAGTTTCTCTCTATGGGCGCACAAAATATAATTTAAATCCACTCTACTGCGCGAGTAAAAATGACATATACATACATCGAACAAAAAATGGAGAAAAATTCCGCGAATTTATTTTTATTTATTATTATCCAACGGAAAAACGGGACCTCGGCCAAATAAGAGCCGTGAGCAATTCACATGCACTCGTTCCCGACTTTTGTGGATCGTAACCAACCTGGTTTCTCGTCAAGCACGGCGTTCGCAGGCGCGATGGCGTCATATGACGTGACTTCCGGCAGCGCGTTTACCGTCTTCGGGCTGGCTTCCGCCTCGGCGGCGTTAAGCGCTGTCACTGTTTTCGACTTCTTCTTCTTGTGCTCCTTGTCCTTTCTCTTGCTGATCGGCTGCGGTAACGCCTCATTGCTGTACATACAATGCATGTAAAATAATCAAACAATCCTTCACGCTATTCCCAAATCTAAAAATTAATTTTAAATTAATTTCAAACTCGGCATTATGATTGTTTTGTTTAGTGAAACTTCTAACGTTGATTTGTTAAATAAAGACATCTATTTTGGCCTACAGACGATTGCTTTCACGGGAATTCTCCAAAACGCACAAAATCGTTTCCGCTAACTTTAAAATAAATGTGGAGTAAATATAATTCAGGTAAAATAAAATGAAAGACGATCTTTGTTTATTACACTGGCGATTCCACATTCTTTCTACCGGTTCTTCTTGATCCAATAGCGAAATTTTCAAATGTAGATCAATCCCGCAATGCAGGTCGATAATATCCGCGTGTCACGCCATGTGACGAGCGAGTGTCAACGTGGGAACTATGCTGATAAGCGAAAATCGTAAACGCGACTCACGCGTATCTAAAAATAAATGACAGAAGAAATATTCCGTTGAAAGAGCGTGCAAACGTGATGATACTGGAATCCTTAGGAAACGTTGAAGAAATCTCACAATCGCAATCACAGCAATCGCAACATCCGAGATAACATCATCACGCTAAAGAATATTTGTAAGTTAATAATAATCCCAATAAATTAATCAGTCCATATTTAATGTATAATATTAAAATAATATATATTATATATAATATTAAAATAATATAAATTATAAATCATAATTATAAACAAAACTTTTTGTAAAATCAAATCAATATTACTTGGTAAATTTATTGCAGCTTCGCATTCTCACGCTGCACAATTGTGATTTACTAACACATAGATAACGACTTTCTCCCGGAAAGCTTTTTCAAGAGAGTCCTGATATAACAAATCTATAAAACGTGACTATCACGCGTTACACAAGTAAGAGAAAGTTCACGTTCACCTAACCATCGTTCGCTTCGGAGTTATTACCGGAAGCCTTCCTGATCGCACGTTTTGTGCACTTTTCTTTTATGTTAGTAGCGAAAGATTACATCATTAAAGGGCGATTTCGACCGAACTCCTATTAACTTAATCGACGACTTATTCAACCGGCGAAATTGATGCTTACAGCAAAATTTGTAACTGTATAATTCATTGTCCCTAATCTGATCTTTCTCTCCATGTATTAAGCAACAAAAAATTAATAACTCTATTCATTCGAACGGAATAGTGTAGGTATTACAAGTTAATCGTTGATTAATCGGAGCTTGGTTAGAGAAATTCGAAGTGTTAATAATTGTATAAAGGAATAGATTAAATAAAATTCTAATGAGTAAGTAGATTAATTAAAATACACACACTAAATCTATTTAAAACTGATGAAAGATAAAATTACGCAAGAATTCTGGCGGCTTCTTAAGTCACTAAATGACAATAAGTTAGAAAATAATCCTGTGATTATACCCTTGCTCATAATCGTCCTCACTTAGTCAGCTTTTCTCGTCACATAGACGCAACCAGTGATTACCAAATCGCCTCGTTTTAGACAATGCGAAACACGAGTAGCCTAGAACAATAGATGCGCTTCCGACGCCAAGAAACGAATTATTTTAATCGTAGCGTTTCGACGTTATCTAACAAATCTGGTTACAATGGTCCGATAAACGTAAGTGATGAAAATATCGCGTCAAAGTTAACCGTGATCCATTTATTGTCCTATTTTAAGGATTATATTAATTTATATTAATGTTTTGTAATACAATATAAAATTTTATTTATACAAAGATGTACATATATATATATATATATATATATAGATATATATATGATATAATATATAAATATTTTATACTACATTATAAAATATATATAATATATATATTAAAGTAATTTTATTTTATTCCGTAATTTCTAGAAAAAATATATTAGCATGTTAATGTATTTTTACAAATTTGAGGATAGCATATATTACGTCAATCTCAAGTAGATCAATTTTTAGGAGCGGTAAGTTGATATCGCAACTATTGATCGTATCAGAGCTACTTAAAAGTGCCGCTATAAAATCATGTCGCTATACTTGCTTTTCATTGCAAGCCATAGAAAAATAAATGTGCAACGTGAGGTAAATTACCGCGCGTGACTGCAACGTGCTTTTAATGACGCGTATGTTTTCCTCCTACGATGAGTTTTATTAAATGTGGAGCTGTACGTCTAGAAAATTTTAACTGTACATTCGGAATTAATACAGGTTCTTTTTACGGAGGTTTTTAATTTTAAAAAACGTGGGCGATTATACTTGGACTTAAATCTGTTCCTTGAAATTGTCGTTCCAGGAAATTGTCGTTCCACGAAATTTTTATTTTCTTCCGCGATATTGCGTAACGGTAGTTAAGGTACGTCCCGTGGAGATTTTCCCGGAATTTAACCGTCCGATTGACTTCGGTCGTGAGTTTCGGGATCGATATTCGCTTATTATAACGCGCCTCGCCTCTCTTTATCTATTACGCAACAATACGCGGAGTGTCCGATGTACCTAGACGTGGCACGTGGCGCGACACGTGTATTGGTGTTTACGGCGTCGCTGCCGCATCTCAGCGTTGATCCTCGCTCCGTAACCGATTTTAACCATTTTATATACACGCACGAAACGCGGTTACGCGGTAGTGATGCTCGAAATCACGATCGTAATTGCCGATCATCGGCAATACCTCAATAGGAAAACATTTATAAAAGAATTCTTGCATAAAATTTGTGATCTGCAATTATATCGATATATTTAAACAAATGAATGTAGAAATATTGACCTTTTATAAATTATTGATAATTGTTTGCACAATTAATTTCGAAATAGTATTTCGGCAAAACAATAACGATATGGCGAATCATCTTATTGTTAGTAGTACACGGAAAGAATAGTTTTGCTGAAATATTAAAAAATTTGGCCAGATACAGATCTGAAAAATAATTTTGTTGGATCATCAAAATAATTATATAGGACGCCTAAAATAGTTGCTAGAATATCAAAACTTTTTGCAGCATTATCATTATGTTGCAGCATTATCATTATGTTGGAGTACTACATAATTATTTTGATGATCCAACAAAATTATTTTTCAGATCTGTATCTGGCCAAATTTTTTAATATTTCAGCAAAACCGTTCTTTCCGTGTACCTTTGATTGGAGACGTTCTCTTTATATTATATATTCATTGAAAGATTTAGTTTCTTGAGTGATATAAATAATCTGATTATTAAAATGTGATTTCTTTACGATGCAAATTCTGATTTCGAATTGCGTTGAGACAATGAGAGGCAATTTTAAAATAACATTTTAAAATAAGCAAAACGTTATTTAAGACAGAATGGACTCTTTCTGCGTGCCACAAGCGGGCTTCCTCGGAGGACTGCTCTCCGTTATTACTGTTATAAGCAAAACGTTCATCTGTCGAGCTATAACTCGAGCGATATAGGCTATTTGCAACCTAGTCCACTGAAATGCCGGAGGACCGTTATTCAAAGCGATAAACCCGTGCGGCAACGTCCTAAATAGCCCCACGTTACTAAACGGCTCTGTGTCACGTTTGCACGCTCATTCAATTCCGCGTGCTATAAGATTAATGGCAGATTAATTCCAATTAATTCCAATCCGATATAAATTCAGATATTTCAATGAGTAATCAATCGATGGACGGGAGTTACCTGGATGCGAAGGTCGAAGGACGTCTACCGCAGTAGCCGCTGCTTTCGGAGCGATTGCTGTTCCTCGAAATCGAGCTGTCGCTGCTGCAACATACAATAATAACAGACAATTGAAATCGTTCTTAAAAACAAGTCTGAAGAGATGGTCTTCCTTCGTTACGTCAAATGATATTCGATTACAAATACAAATAGACTTGCATTTCCGCTTTCGACGTATCTACGTATTAATTGTGAACATTTTTCATCGCTTAACTAGAAGTACCGAGCGGTATTTTTGATTATTTCCATTTTTAGATTAACATTCTATTTCTTGAGCAAAACACACGGTTTTGAAATTTTTTGACTTTTTATTAATTCATAATACATAAAGAGTAAAAAAATTTTTCAACATCCTATCTTCTATGCAAGAATATTTATATTAATCTAAAAAATGGGAACGATCGAATGACCGCTCGGTGCTTTTAGAGTTAATTCGCAGACCGCTCTATTGTGCGTCCGTTCCGATTTACTCCACTTTTCGGCGAACGCGGGATGTCCGACGCAAAACTCGACAGACTACTGAGTCTTACCGCGACCGGATATTTCTACTGGCACCGTCATCATCGCCGATCGATCCCGAGCGGAAGATTTGCAGTGATAACGAGAAGCACGCACAAATGACGAATACAAATTATGTTAAGAGGATAACAAATTAAGCTAAGTTAAAAGAAAAATAAAGTCGTCGTTAGTACGCAAATGTCGGAAGTCTCGAGGAAAGGAAACACGCGGGCCTCGTCCACGTGCGGGACGTCGCAATCATGGGCGCCCTTACAACTTTTTTCAAGGGGGCGCAGAGTGTAAATATACTAGGGGTGCCAAACAAACGTATTTTCAAATAATGTTTTTTAAAGAAATATTTATGCAGATTTTTATTTTTATTTTTAATTTGTATAAATTTCAAACAAAGTTATCTGGTTGCCGCACGGAAAGAATGGTTTTGCTAAAATATTAAAAAATTTGGCCAGATACAGATCTGAAAAATAATTTTGTTGGATCATCAAAATAATTATGTAGGACGCCTAAAATAGTTGCTAGAATATCAAAACTTTTTGCAGCATTATCATTATGTTGGAGTGTCCTACATAATTATTTTGATGATTCAACAAAATTATTTTTCAGATCTGTATCTGGCCAAATTTTTTAATATTTCAGCAAAACCGTTCTTTCCGTACGATCATAAAATCATTCTAAATTGAAAAAATTAAAATCCAAGGGGGGCATATATGTCCCTCCTTGCTCCCCATGGACGCCCATGGTTGCAATGTCGATTTTGTGACGATAAAGAGCGCAATGCGAGGCAGTGAATCCCGCGATATAACGATAGTAACGACCGCGTTAGCCAAATGTACGAATCGTGCAGTTCTGCGACGCGACGCATTCTTACGATAATCGGGTCGAAACCTGATCGGGTGGACAAGATTCTGGCCGGGATTCCTCTCGTTACGCTCGATCGCGGCAACGTGCGCGTGCAACGTGCGAAATGATTGCAAAATCGCGGCATATTAATCTCGCAACGGCCTCGGCCGCTCGGGAAAGCGGCCTAGTTTACGCCGATCACTTGATCGGCACCAAGTATGCATGACTTGTCAGCGTTGTGAATGCCCTAAACACATAAGTGGTATCCGCGGCACCGAAAATCGGTGAGACTTCTGGATAGATAAGCAATTCTTTTGCTTTGAATTTAACTTAACGCTTGTATTTACGCATAGTGCAAAATACATAAATGAGGAAGTTAACAATTCCTCTACAGCACGAAATATTGCTACAACATTGAGGAATATTATTTTGTAAGATTTAAATATTTCACAAAATATTTCTGAAATAAAAATCTTGTAACAACATTTCTATGTCCGCATTTAAACAATATTTTGCAATATTCCTGCAATGATCCTAAAATATTTTTAAAAATATTGTAGATATGTTCCTGAAATGTCAATGCAATTTTCATATAATGTCTTAAATATTTCTAAATACTAAATTTCTAAATATTATGCTCATTAATTTCTTTTATGTAAAGACACAATCATATCTCGCACTAAGTATATGCATAAACCATGCAAAAATTATGACATGCCCGAGCTTCGGTTATATAGGCTTTGGCTATATATAAAGCCTGACAAATTTTACATTCGAGAAACAACACCATCCAGCGGCAATCCTAGACTATCAGAATACATAATCAAAATATATTGTAATATTTCTGGAATATTATAATGTATGTGATTGAATTATGATATTGTAGTAATATCTTGCAAGACTTGCAACATTTTCCGTGAAATATTAAAATTACAATACTTCTACAATATTCTTGCAATATTTGTAATATGTCGCACTATTGAAATAAATATTCCTGCAATCTTTTAGCAATATTTTGTGCTGTCGGGGTTAAGAGAGAATATCTGTAAGAATTAATTATGTCACTAACCATTATATAATAAGAGCGAGCGAGGGAGCAAATGAATAAGTATGCGAGAAAAAGTAAGGAAAATATACGAAAAGCAGAGAAATGAAGAAAGCAGAAAGATGAAAGCAAAAGAATTAGAATACGAGCGTGTAGAAAGTACGCATTTTGCAAAAATAAAAATGCTTCAAGTAAGACGGTTAATTAAAATAAATGCAGCCGAAATGAAAGTTTGACATAATCTTTAAGGGCTCGATGATAATCTGTGACGTAATTTACACATCTTACAATTTTTAAAAGTGTAATAAACAATATATTACCGAGATATATGAGATAGCAGAGCGTGGGCATGCAATTATTTCGCAACAATATGAATTATAAGAGATATAACACAATGGCGAGTGCAATTACAATCATGCAACACGAATAGCGTATAGATAACTCGATTAAAACTTAATTAAACCGTATTAATAACTCGGGAAGACGAACGTTTGGTACGCGTTACTTTGGTTTGAGTATTAAAAGCATACTGAAATTAAAAATTAAATTAAAACTAAATTAAAAAGGTAATATATAGACTAAGTCAGTCACGCGACTCCAATTCACGGCGGACCAATCGCGGCCAGGAAAAAAGGCCCTCGATCACATGTTCGGCAAACGTGACGTTCGGTCGTTACGCGCGGCCCCCCCCTCTCTCTCTCTGTCTATCTGTCTGTGTCTCTCTCTCTCGGACCTTTCACTGTCCTCATTATTCATCGGCCGTCGCCGATCGACCGACCGGCCGCATTTGTTCGGTTAGAAAAATTATTGCATAAGAACGCTTCACGTTCGCGGCCCCGTGACTATCTCGAGGACGACGACGACGACGACCACCACCACCACTACCATCACAACGGCGCCTATCGATTCCGTTCGCTGATTATGTGCGAGACCTATCCGGGACCCGAGAAATTAGAATGGTGGCCCTCCCATTCCCAGAAGGATAGACTGCGCCCCCGATTACACGGCGTTATGCAAAAACGAGTTAATCCACCGTATAGGCCGAATGAATCTATAACGTGCACGGCAAGAATGGTTTTGTTGAAATATCTAAAAATTTGGCCAGACACAGATCTGAAAATAATTTTGTTAGACCATCAAAAGTAACTAACAATAAGTAGGACGCTCAAAATAATTGAATATTAAAATATTCAATATAAATATTAAAATATTAAAACCTTTTGCAGCATTATTATCATACTTGAGCAAGGGCGTCCGCGGGATTTTTTCCAGGAGGGGGCACGATTCAAAATATTACTTCCAGAATTAGAATACTTATAATTTGAAATTTATACACCTTTTGAAATTATAATCCTATGGATTAGGGCAGAGATCGGCAAGGTTAGCACAACTTTGTTTTTCCTTCATTCAAAGAGAGAGCAAATGCTTAATTTTTTGCTGATTCCAGGGGGGGGGGGCAAATGCTCACTCTTGCCCTCCTCTGCGGACGCCTATGTATTTGAGTGTCCTATACTTATTGTTAGTTACTTTCGATGGTCTAACAAAATTATTTTCAGATCTGTATTTGACCAAAATTTTAGATATTTCAGCAAAACCGTTCTTTCCGTATGCATACAGAGCTTTTTTCGTTCGTGCGGAGATTCGAGATATATCTGATAACAACCCTGTTTCGTGAATCTCGTGGAATTTGCGTTACGCCATTTGACAATCTCCCAGATCTGGCCATAGTTTTGTTAAAAATTTTATTAAAATTTATTATTTGTAGTCCTCTATTAATCCTCGAACTCATCTGTTGGGTTACGGTAACCCAACTCGAATTTTTTTTTCACAATTTCCAAAATTTTGTTTTTGTTTTTGTCAAAATATCTTAAGTCGCTATAAATTTCGGGAATTCTTACCTATATATTCTTTTTCCTTACCTTCTGGGGTATCGATTAAAAAAAAAGAAACTTAAATTGATGTATTAGATCCCGAGTTATGAGCAAAACAAGTCGTTGGGTTAGGCTCACCCATGTGGTGTGTTTGAAGGTGGCGCCGAAGTGCGGTGTTTGAGGGTTAAAAATAACTCGTTTAAAGTGACTCATTGTTTCTCTTTTCAAACGCAAATATTCCGTTTTCCGCGTTCTGGATATCAATCCTATGCAGTTCCCACAGATTTTCCTTTGCTAATTGTTATCGAGTTAATAGCGAACAGTAAATGATATAATTGTAGAAGCGAGGATATGGGGATACGCGCCAATTATCGTGGCGTAGATCTAGATAAAGGGTTTACAAAGACACGGAAATAGATTTCGCCTCAGCGAAATGTCACGTTACAGCATCCCGCGCGTGCCACAATCGGCGAAGCCGATTTGTTTACCGCACGAGCCCGGGATTTGCGGATTTACAGGTTGCACGCAACTCGGTGCAGAATCGATTTATGATGCCTATGATAAAATGCTTGTCCTGCATAATTATCCTGAGCTCGCCCCAATTATCCCGGACTCGCCTACCCCTGATGGTCCACACGGAAAGAATGGTTTTGCTGAAATATCTAAAAATTTGGCCAGATACAGATTTGAAAATAATTTTGTTGGATCATCAAAATAATTATGTAAGACCCCAGCAAACAAAAAGTAACAGTTATATAACTGTTAGTTATAATTTCCCACTCAACAATATAACTGTTATATAACACACACGTTATAACAGTTATATTGTTGAGTGGGAAATTATAACTAACAGTTATATAACTGTTACTTTGTGTTTGCTGGGACGTCCAAAATAGTTGCTAGAATATCAAAACCTTTTGTAGCATTATCATCATGCTTGAGCGTCTTATATAATTATTTTTGATAGTCTAATAAAATTATTTTCATATCTATATCTGGCTAAATTTTTAGATATTTCAGTAAAATCGTTCTTTCCGTGCATTCGCGGCGTTCTTTCCGTGAAGGATTTAAAATAGCTCAATGTAATTCGCGATTGGCTTCGCTTTAAAACTCTAACAATTCCAAAACTACTCAAGATAAAGAATTGGCCACCTGATCCTTCGGTGTTACTCTCTCGGCGGAGCGAAAATATTTCTCGCGAATGAGAGAGAGGACAATTTAAGAATTTCTATATACGTAATTCGAGGACAACGTCTAATTTTCATTAGTTTCGCGATACAGCCGCGATGCGGTCACGTGGCCGGGAGATCGCGACTTGGCCAACGTCTCCTTTTCGTACGACCTGTTTTCGCGAGGGTGGTTTCGCAACGTCTCTCTAGCTGCGTTAACCAAAGGACGTGGAAATGCAATCGGCACACACATATAGACGCACACGCACAGAGAGAGACTGAGAAACCGGTTAGCCTTAACCGTACCGTGTACGAGTTTCTATCTCTTTCGCGTGTTGCTCTATTCGTTCGCCTCTCGCCTTCACACGAAGAAAGCATGTCAATGCCAAGAATCCCGAGGGTACTTCGGAAAACGTGCAATAAAAGCCTAATTAATTTAGTAATTAAATATAGTATACTTATTATGTATTGTGATTGGTTTAACGTAATGTTAAGTGAACGAAACATAAGGGATAAATGATATTTTTAATTATTATTTATATAATTATTATATAATATAATATATAAAATAAATATATATAAAATGAAATATTATATAATTATTATTTTAAAGTTCAAAGAAGACGATTCTTAGTTATTATACAATACACCTTCGTATATTTTTCTTGAAAAGTTAATTCTTTAAAAAGTTAATTTTTAAAGCTCACAGGGTACCAAATGTTATGCAAAACTTTAAGTAAATTTATCGTATTTCTTTCTTTTTATATTTTACGTTTTTCAAGCACAGCTTGACTATTCAACGTGATAATAGATCTGCGCATTGGAGAAAAACGTGGATGATTAGGATAATCATGGATAACGTATATATAGGCCATGTAGAAGCCGCACAATGTTAAACCGATGATTCTGATTATATAAACACGTGGCGATTAATCCGCCGAGAAGCTGATCGATTCGAAAAGATTAACCAATTGCAATCCACGTGATCCCACAAATTGCGCGGTAAAGATCGACGATCGATTAAGGGGGGACACCATCCCTGAGGCCTAAAAATGATACCTAACTTTGGCGATTTATTGTAGTAAAATAATTAACTCAATCAAAATTTTTTTAAGGGCTTTATAATATTATAATATAAACCTTTAAAAAAAATTTTTTTTTGTTGAATTTTTTTTCTTTTAAAGGTTCATATTATAAAGTCCTTAAAAAAATTTTTTGATTGAGTTAATTATTTTACTACAATAAATCGCCAAAGTTAGGTATCATTTTTAGGCCTCAGGGGTGGTATCCCCCCTTAATATTGCAGCTTGATCTCTTCATTCTCATTGGGACAAACGTGTCTCGTTGTGAAATTTCTTTTTAGGGAAATACACCTCGTTACAACATTCTACTTTGTCCGAATTTAGGATGCCAAGGATTAGCCATAAAAGTGAAAACGTTACAGTATCTTTTGCAAATGTATTCTTCAAAAATATTGCGTTAAACCTGCATGTGATGGACGTCAGAAAACATTTTAGAGCGAATTTAAATTTTCCCTCAATTCACATATCTATTGCGATAAATCATCCAGCTAATTATCTCCTTAATGAGGCACTCGGACTAACTCATTGCATAATATCGCATGAAGATGTGCCATAATTATTTTTCCGAGACGCTATACACATGCTGTATACGTGCAATCATCGACGGTACATTTAAAAAAACCATTTTCGCAAATAAAAAATAATTCGCTAATGATAGAAATGGATAACGACAGACGAAAGGATTTATTTTCGATCCTCGAGAGAGAATGAGAAAGAGACAGACGTTCATCAGAGCGTACGATAGTGGCGTACAATAAACCGGAGGAACGCTTTGTGCTCGAAGGGATATAATTACGATTGTTTGTTACGATGAGCCGCGGGATAAATTATATTCGGTATTGTGTCGTGTATATTTAATCCGGTTATTTTCGAATCCGTTATTCCGAGCGTGTGGGAGGTTAATAAACTGGCCGGATGGAAATAAAAGATAATGGACCTTATCAATAATCTCATTGCATCACCAAACGCGTGCCTGTATTTTTCTGATGCATTATTATGCTCTTAATAATATCATTGCTGCACACGGAAAAAACGATAAGGTTGCCACAACCACAATAATAGTAATATTTGGTACAGCCACGTCCTGTGGTTGTGACAACCACATTGATGTGAAGGCAACTATATATGCATTTGGTACAGCAAACATAGTGAATGTTGAGACAAACATATATAGATGCACTACACAAAACAATGTGAATGTGACAACCACAGGACGTGGCTGTACCAAATATTACTATTATTGTGGTTGTGGCAACTTTATCGTTTTTTCGGTGCATGTATTAAGATTCTCTAACCGATTGAAATTTCGCGAATCGAACGCGAGGGAATCATTGCCTTGAAAAAAATGTAAATGCAGTTTGTGTATGCATTGTATATTATGTAATTATTACGTAATTATATATAGTTTGTATATATTTATATATTACGTATCATATGCGCGTGCTTCTGATATTATACTTTTCATAATTATTGCGCAACAAGGTCTTTTAATCGACTGCAAATTCGCATTTTGAGAGAATCGTCGCCTTAAGGAAATGTTGCAAATATAACATGGGTACGCGTATTCGCAGGATAGCAAAATGGACAAAGCGAAACAGAGATAAAGGCGCGTAACGTAAAGTGGAGCGAAACATAATTAAATAAATTACAATTGCGCGCGACGTGACGGATTACAAACGATGTATCTTCAAGTACAACGATATACCCCCTTATAAGGGCTTAATTAAGAGCGATTATGTCTGACCGCGTGTAATTTACGAATGATGCAAACGACGTCCCACGGTCGTCAAAGCCACCGACGTAAAGCAGGATCCATGTCAAATCGAACCTCGAGGATGCGGACTTTTGAGGAAGTTCGTCTCTATCCAAGTAGAACACAGAAAGTCAAAATGACGCTAAATTGACACCTTTGAGTCATTTTGAGATAATTTTGGTATCATTGTGACGTCATTTTGACTTTCTGCCTGGGCATGTTCGGCTCGAGGTTCAACTCGATAATGTGAACCTTGCTTACTTTGAAATGCGCGTCGATCACGAGAAAGATTCCATCGCAAGTGGAGTTGTTTATTTAATATATTTAATATTTAATATTTTATTCAATATTTGAATTTTTTAAAACGTTTAATGTCCATTTCTACCAATGTAGATTAACTTTAATCTTGATTTATCTTGCTCTTTATTTTTTTCTAATTCTTAGAAGATAAAGAGTAAGTTAAACCGAGATAAAAATTAATTCACATTGATAGAAATGGACATTAGAAATAGACGTTGATAACTTGGAAAAAAAGACAAAATATGAAATAAACTGCTATGGAAACTTCGATATTTTATTTCGGAAAAACAAACATCTTTCTATCCATAAATCAGTCGAAGAAACGATATCGTCCCAGACAGCACCATGTCCAAAACCTAAGTAGAACAGAAAGTCATGATGACGTCAAAATGATGCTAAAATGACGCTTTTGACATCATTTTGAGGTCATTTTGACGTCATCGTGACATTCTGTTCTACCTGGGAAATCGGAACATAAGATATCTTTTCGTCATCATATCAAGGCATCTTAAAGACATCTTTAAGACGTCTTATGTCCCGATTTTGGACATGTGTGCTGCCTGCAGGGCATATAGCCGTCTTCGTATCGTCCACGAGAGTGTCGCCATTCAAAAAGGGGCGACCACTTTGAATCTCGACGTGCGGAAGATTAAAAAAAATTCCGAATTGCGCTCACCTGCGCTGCGACTGACTGATGCTGCAGCTGTTGGAATATCCCGAGTCCGACACCTTGGCATTCTCCATGGATACCTCCTCCATTCTGCGCTCTTTAAATACAATTCTCCCTCGGAAGAAAAAAAGAAAATGCGCTTCGAAATCCGCCCTCTTTTTCACGTGCACGCACTCGCGTCGAGTTCGCGACTCATCTCTCCCTTCGCCCTCGTGAATCCGATCTAATGAGAAGAATCGACGGAGAGGAGGAAGGCGATGTTTACGATGCTGATGGTCGCTCGGGACGCGCGACGGTGGGACACACTGCGAGCTCGACGCTCGCCGGTTTCCACGCGCAGACTGACTCGCTCGGCCTAGAAGCCTAGACTCGATCCTCGCCGTTAGAAGTCGGCCGCACGTTCCGAGACACGTGAGCGCGGACCAACTCGCGCCCACGTCTCGCCGCGGCAACCTATATCGGAGAGCCGGTCCCGCCTCGCCGCCTTCTCTCCGTTCGCGCTACCGCGATCGGCGGCGACCGGCCGCGATCAAAATAGGACCGCACGTTGCATCGGCGCACGCTGACTCTCCGCTCGACCTTCGAATTTTTGAGCGATGGAAGGATGCGATTTTTAATTCTTGATCGGTCGAAGAAATTTGAAAAGAAAGAATAGTTTATTATTAAAAGTTACAATTTTTTGAATCAAATAACTCATTTACTCAATTTTTGATTCATCTTCGGTAATTAAATTATACTACATTTTTTTTTTTTTCTTGAAAAAGTATGTTCATGAATTTTTAGAGATTTTTTGAACCACTTTAAATAGATGAAAAAGTGGACACGCAATACCCATTATGTTTGTACGGATAAGATGCCGTTTTTCACATTATACTGTAAGGGTTAATATTGTTATACGCGCCTGAGATAGTCGTTTTAGTTAAGGGGAGAGCGAATTAGAAGAATTGAAAGGATAAGGAACCTGTGTGAAGTTAGCCTCCTAATGTCGAAAAATCAAAAATTTTGTTTTTGCAAACGTTTGCCCACGAATGCCCCGTTGGAATTTTTGTTTGCCCCCCTCTAGTTCAAAAGTTATAAGCAATTCAATTGGGGGGGGGGGGCAACTTCACACTGGCCCCCCCAATCTTGAAAAATCAAAAATTTTCTTTTTGCAAATGTTTGCCCATCGTTTGCCCACGAATGCCTCGTTGGAATTTTTGTTTGCCCCCTTCTAGTTCAAAAGTTATAAATAAGCAATTCAATTTGGGGGGGGGCCAACTTCACACTGCCCCCCCCCCCAAATTGAATTGCTTATAACTTTTGAACTAGAGGGGGGCAAACAAAAATTCCAACGGGGCATTCGTGGGCAAACGTTTGCAAAAAGAAAATTTTTGATTTTTCGACATTAGGGAGCTAACTTCACACAGGTTCCTTATCCTTTCAATTAATACCTAACTTCATACAGGTGGATAAGGAACCGGAAGGTCGGCGCATCGTCGTGTCCTTACTACTGTGCGCCGTCAAGATGTCCGACCATGCTTCTACTACTGCGAGTCTCGTCTGTGTTTGTACTTACCTTTACTACTGTGAGTCGTGTCTGAACTTACTTTTATTTTATCACTGCGCTCGGAACTCGAACGTCTTCCCCGTCTGAAAATGTTCACGGAACTTTCGGAGGAAGGTCGCAGCTTAATAAAATTAAAATTATTTCAAAACTACATACGGGTGTCCTTTTAATTCTTGACCAATTTGGAATCATTTTTCCTTAGCAAAATCATCAAGGGAGATCAAATCATTTATTATCATTTATATTTATTCATATTAAATTATATCAAATATTTATAATTTCTATTATATTAATTGATTTTAAATATTTCCAATATTTTGCATCATAAATATTTCTTTGTCACATTTACGCCTCGAATTAATATTTTCTTTTTTACTGGTAAAAGTAAACTCCATCAGAAGATAACGAGGCTTTTAAAAATAGAGTGGCGATAAAAAGTTCGTTGTTACTCATCCACTTATTTAACGAGGGCATATATTCAAGACACAAAGGTTTCTCTAATAAATTCACGTGCAAGTGATACAATCAGTAACTGTACCAAAAATATATAATAATTTAATATATTCTGTAAAACTTTTTTCCCCATGTACAATCTCGTAGAAATATTATAATAATCTTACGCCGCTAGAAATATATCACAGTCTTCAGGTACAATGCTTCGTGGAATCCTCGTGGTCTCCTGAAAGTGAGAAGGACACATGTCAGATTGTCAGAGAGCATCAGTTTGACAGGATCAGTTAGACAAAATCGTATAATACTCCATAGTTAACGATAAAAAAAAATCAAGTGAAAGAGTCGGTGTTTTGGGGTTTATTGCGTATTTCATGTGTATTTGATATCATCAAAGAAAACAAGTCACAGTTACAGTCCCCTGGGACACCATCGAGTACGGTCAATACAGTGAGAGTCTAACGCACGGTTGTACAAAAATGTGTGTCCATCATAAAACGTTCAATGTTGTGCGTCGATCACTGGGTGTGTGACGAGGTCGTCTGATTTCGTAATAATGGATAATCAGGTTTTGCCGGGAAATCGTCTTTTCTTTTTCTTTTTTACCGTAAGCGACAAATCTACGCTCCCTTCCTCTGTCGTGTTTCTAAACGAAAAACAGTCTACATGCCAGTACATTTTTTTTTCATTCGTTCCTACATCACAACTGCTTCCAAAACAAGATTTACCCAATACTAATGAGAAGTTATAACGTTAACATCTATAATATTGAGTAGTCTTATATTAGCATCGTATTCTTTTTCTTATAAAAATTTTCTTAGTTGTATATTAAAACTCAAAAAATATTAGTTCTCTTGAGAAATTAATTTTCCTTTTATAAATGGTTCGTTTTTAATAAAAGTATTTTTTATATGTATCAAAACCTCTTTTAAAACGCAAAAATTACAGATTAAATTTTTATTAATTAAAAATTTAAATGGCTAATTAAAAATTACAGATTAAATTTTTATTAATTGAAAATTTAATTGACAACGTGCGTAAAAGGCGCGATTTAATCAAATGTCTTACAATTTTATTACAAAGCATCAATAAGTTAAAATATTTTATACAAACATTAGTGTCATCAAACGATATGACAAAGTTATGATATATTTTATCAATAACAATTTCATTTTGTTATCACCGCAGCATAAAATAAAAATTTTTATTAATGTCTCAATAATGTACCTTGTTTTGGAATTACTTTTGTCCGCAATAATTTTAACTTATCGTCGTAAAAGTTGTCAATGGCGTATAAAGTACAAATTATTTTGCTTCTTCTCTGCACGCAATATAACTATAAAAGAAAAGTACAGAAATTTAATCATAAATAAAAGGTCTCTTTGTTAAACCTAAGGCATAAGTTATACCTAAAAACCTATGCGAACGGATAGTCAGAATCATGACTGTTCTCATGGAGACTTCTCACACAGCCGTCAATGCTTGATTTAAAAAAGATTTAAGACGTCCCATATGTTAATACTTAATACCCTCGAACGGTTCACCGCTCGAGAAAATATGTCGTTAATAATCGTGAACATTTCGGAGAAGTGCAAAGAAAAAGATTAGGAAAAGGTAAAATACATATATACTAGCTATATATGCGAGAATCAGTCTGGGAGACAAATCGGTTTGTGTACCTCGTTAATATATGCTTTGCTTCCTTCGAGCCTCGTAAAGTCCGAAGGAAGAAAGTGTACATTTTCGCATTTTCAGATGCGGAAAGGGTGCGTTCCACATAGGTACACAGTTAATAAGCACTCAACGATATCGACCGTTCGCACAGGCCTCTTAAAGTAACAGAAACACGGGTCGTCCGCGCGCGCAACGTATCGTGTGTGAACGGCCATGTAAGAGGATAAAAAGTAATAGTAGTAGTAGAGTAGCAGTTAAGGTTTCAGTAACGTAGAGAGTTGCAGCTGCGCGAACGTAAGCGAACAGTTAAATATATATAGGTAGGTAGTTGGAGTAGTTTTCCCTGGATGCAGGCCCTTGATGTGGTCAAGTGAGTAGTAGTCTTTAAATTCGTCTCTTTTTGTTGCGTGCGTCCGGCTTGTGTATACCAGTCAGTCTGTGAAGACAAACAGCAAAAATTACATTTTCTCCTGCCGTTTTTCCCCCCCTGCCCGAGGAGGAGGAAGAGGAGGAGGAGGTAGAGATAGAGAGAGAGAGAGAGATAGAGAGAGAGAGAGAGAGAGAGAGAGATAAAGAGAGAAAGAGTGATGGCGTCGGCAAAACAACGTCTCGGGGTGTACTACAGCTATTGCAAAGAAACGCCTCTCTTTTCCTTCGCGCCACACTACGCTACTCGTCTACTACTTACGAGATACGCATTTTTATTAGAACACGTTCAATTTTCGTCCTCGTCCATTCGTAGTCGTTTCCGCCGGTCTTCGCCGACGTTTCGTTCCTCCGCCTCCAGCACCTTCAGTCGCGAACCACAGATCTCTTGACCGTGCAGGACCTAAGAGCGCATTTTGAATTTAGAAATACCTACGTAGCGCGTCTCGAATACGAATGTCTCGAAATGTACGTGACGAAGGCTGTAAAAAGAATAGACACCGTACCTCAATGGCCTCGTTCGCGCTGCTGATGCTGGCGTATTTCGCGTATCCGCAATTCTTGCCGGGTAACATATATACATCTATAAGATTCCCGAACCTGCAGAATGCGTCCTTCATAGCGTAGATAGGCGGCACCGGTGGGCCGCACACGATAAAACATCTCTTGGCGACCTCGGCGTCTATACTCGCCATCGGTTGTACAGGTGGTAGCTTCACGGATATGTGGTCTAAGCCTGAAGTGAGAAGCGCAACGATACTTGACGCACAATGTATTATTTCCTCGGTGCACCGAGCGTGTCGAGATCGTCGGATTTACTCACTCGGTGCCGTAAGACCCGCCGCTTGGATCAAGGATGTGGCTTGAGCAATAGTTTCCGCTAGATGCGCCAAGTCCGTCCTCGCGCTGGCGACGCTGCCGGCTGTCGAACCGCCTGGTTTCGACGTGCTCTTCGGCGGCGCGCTCGTCAAGTCCGGCTTGACGATCATCCGATGACCGGGTGGATACTCGAAACCATGAAATTTCTCGCGCGCATACGCCGCCGCGCTCGGATTGTTGTACACCACTACTGCTTGGCCGCGCGGCATCCTGTATCTAACATCGGTCTTCAAGTGGCAATAGTCCATCCCGGGCACTATGTCGAACAGCTTCCACAGTTGGTCCTGATTCAGGGCCGGGTGTGCGATCACCTGCAGACGCGTGTAACCCTCCGAGTTGGAATAGTTAGTGGCGATCTCCAGGCTGATGCTGCTCTTGCCGAAGTTCGAGGAGCCGTAGCTACTGCTGGTACCGTCGTACGAGGCACTGGACAGTCCGTTGTTGTACTTGGCGTCGTTGTGATCGGGCTTTGGCTTCTTCGGCTCGGCGAATACCGCCTTGTACTTCCTGTCGCATTCCTCGAACGCCCGCGCCGCGCTGGACACCTTCTTGAACTTGACGTAGCCGAAGCCCTTGGACTCGTTTGTGCTGCGATCCTTGACGACGGTGGCGTACTCGATCGCGCCGAACTTGGAGAATTCCTGTTGCAGCTCGCTGTCAGTCATTGTTTTCGGTAATACACAGAATAAGCGAACCCACCTCTCCTCTTCGTTCGTCTCGCGGACGGAGCCCTGATCCCGGCTGCGAACAGTCGTTGGAAACGAAACGCCGATTAGAGCCAGGTATATATCAAACAGTTCAAAAGCAAATGATGAAGCGGGGGAGGGCTTACTTCGAGGCGATCATCACTTTGATAGGCCTGCCAACAGAGCCCAGCATCTTGCCGTTCATCTCTTCCAGAGCGAACGCCGCCTCTGATGTTTTGGAAAACTTGATGTACGTGACACCTGGGGGGGTAAACGACAACGGCATTAGCAGGGTTCACCGGCACCGGTGAAAAGAGAAAGACGACGCGGAGGGTCCTTCTTGGACGGAGATAAAGAAGCCGCGTTTTGGTTAAAAGGGAAAGAGGTACGCTTTACCAAACACGCAGATCGAAGCCTATCGATTTAGCTTTTATTCGCGCGTGGACAGCGCGAGGTTCACCTTTATTCTCGCCCGTGTTGCGATCCTTAACCACCCAGATGTCCTCGATCTTGCCGAACTTCTCGAACGCCTTCCTGAGGTCATCCTCCTCGAGGCTCTTGTGACAGATGACGAAGAGCCGCGAGTTCGGCGGATCGTCGTTCTTGGAACGCAGATCCGTCTGCGAGTAGTACGAATCCCGTTCTCGGTGGTCGGCCATTTTCCAAACGATGAACACGAGCGCTGCAGCGAGCGCGGACTATTCACCGCCGCCCGTCCACGAACCGCAGTCGGCTGACGCGCCACAGAGTCCGGAGATGGTCTGACGGTGGGGCGTTCCTCCCTCCGCCTCCTCCTCGCCGCGCGACAGAAGAGCGACGCGAGACCGGTATATACCCTGTGCGAGCATCCAATTATTTCTAAACTCAAATTATATTAACAATTAAAAGAACAATTCCTAAGCTTAGTAGATTAAAAATTAGTAATTTTATTTCTTATTAATTAATTCTAATTAGAAATATAATTAATTAACTAGAAATAAAATTAGTAATTTTTATTTAATCTACTAAGTCTAGGAATTATTTATAAGTAATTGGTATATAAAGAGTAATTTTATTTCTAATTAATTAATCTAGGAATTATTAAAGAGTAATTGGTAAAGAGTAATTTTATTTCTAGTTAATTGGAATTTTATTTCTAGACTTGGTAGATTAAAAATTAATAATTTTATTACTTTTTAAAAATTTCTAGACTTATTGTTAGTAGATAAAAAATTAATAATTTTATTTCTAATTAATTAGAAATAAAATTATTCTTTACCAATATATATTGTTTAATTGTATAATATACAACGACTTGTTCGGCTCAAATTATTAACTGTTCTAATTTCAAACTACATTTCTAATTCAAGTCGCTTTTCACAGATGAGCGAGGGTCAAGTATATACCTCGATTTAATTCAGTTTAAAATGAATGAAATTTTCATTATTCATACGTGTGCAGGCAGTTACGTGCGGGGATTCCGAAAGCGTAGCTCACTGATCGCAATCAGGACGATAATGACGATGAGCGTTTGCTTGAGAATTGTACGGGAGACCACGTGTGGAGTTTGAGGTAGGACTGGAAAAAGTTACATTTTGGTTCTTAATTGTTCCTTATCAGAGATAATTATTAAAGACAAAGAACCTTGACGTATTGTCTCCGTAGGTCTCCATCAACGAAGAAAGAGAAACAAAAGAGATACGTTCTCTTCGAGCTGCATGATGTCAGAGACTTCCCAGGGTAACAAGATAGATGTTAAGATTTGGAAGAGAAAGAGAAGAGGAGAGAGGAGAGAGAGGGGAGAATCGTAAGAAAGTGCAGCCGGCTCCGATTTGCGTGTTCACGCCTGACATTTAACGCCGAACGTGGCCTGGCGGATTCGGAATTTTGTTTGTCTCGCGCGATGTTAAAAAAAAAAAGTTGCGCTCTCTAAAGATCAGAGCGACAATCAGCGGGAGAGCATTTTTAATCGTCGATGATTAAAACGTGACTGAACGCGACGTTGCGAGTCGCAAAACGGGATACGCAATGATTAGCGATTCTTGCATGGAGAGGAGATCTCTTCCCCTGCGGAGTTACAAGGCGAATAGCGATTAAACTATTTCCATCGTCGTTCCTCGTATTTTTGGAATTTAACGGACGAGTTCTAATTTTTGACGCTGCCGTGTTACCTGCTTATGTAATCGAGATACAAATAAAAACCTAAGTGTATAAAATATGAGATGTAATCGTGTATCTATTTATATATATAAAACTTTTATTTCGATATATTTTTTATTTGTATTTCGATATATATATGTATATATTGTGAGAAGCGACTTGAAAAAAAAAAAAAATATATATATATATATCGAAATACAAATAAAACTTATATAATGTACACAGTAAAAAACATTTAGTACTTGTAAAACCGGTTCTTGTTAAAATTTTTGTGTTGAATTATTAACATACCCGAGTGTTAATTTAACATAATGTGTTAATTTAACATTATGTTATATGAATATTTTGTGTTAAATTGATATTCAACATTTCTTAGTGCTAAAATAACACAATTTATGAATAAGTGAACAAATAACATAAAAACAACGTATTTTAAAACGTAAATTCTAAGGTAAATGAATAAAATGTACGTGTTAATTTAACATATTATAAATGTTAATCTTACTGAAGAAATATGCTTCCACAATTTGTTTCCAAATTGTGTCAAAGTGTTACATTTCTTGTGTCAATTTTTACATAATATTTCTATTACTTTCTAACATATTCATCTTATGTTAAATTAATACAAAAATTTGGGTGGACCCTTTGGGACACGTGAAATATGTTAAATTTAACACAAATTTTCCAACTGTGCATGCATACACAGGAACACACGTGTGCGACCTCGACGTTAAATAAAAATGTGGCTAATAATATTCCCTGCAAAAAGAACCCAGCGTCAAAGGAAGAAGGTCAACCGGCCTTATTAAAAAACAAAAAAGTTTTGCATATAATTAGAGCGTGAATAAATAATTCATTAAATCGTGAGTCAGTTGGAGCGTCGTCGGCGGTATCGCGCGATTAAAAATCTTCGCAGACGCGAGATTAGATACGTGCGGCGAGAACAACGATGCGTCCTCGCAGCCGGCTACGAATTTCCCCGTCACTCGAAATCGCGTTACGGCAGAGAGCGCGCGTGAAAAATCGGGTTGCGCAAAACTACATCCCGATTACTCGGCTGCGGGTTTCGCAAGTCGCGGGGAAACGTCGGCGCACGACGATTGAAAGTGTCATGCTCCAATATTTTCGCGTGCGCGCGTAGCACGGAGGAAGAGAAATGCGGTAATGACGAGTTCGCCGCGGCATAATCGGCGTTTCACTAGCACGGATTCCCTCTCGCGTCTCCGCTCTCTCGCGATTTCCCATCTCCGCGTTGAGCCGGCTCCAAACGACATGGTCAATGTACGCCAACGTAAATAAAAAGACAATTATACGTAAATATAGACCGATATATAAATAACAAATATAAATAGCAAATATATACATATATCTTATATAATATATATAAATATATACATATAAATATATAAATATATACATATATATACATGATCTTGGTGCCTAATAATCTTTTTCCGCGAATTTATATATATTTTTTAGTCTCGCAAAGATTATTAGGCACCAAGATCAGCCTCGACCGAAAATGGCTTATTGTATATATATATATATATTTGTGTAAATAAAAAAGAAATAAATAAAAAATATGGCTAATTATGCATTTCATGTAGATATCAATCGTACTGCATATTCATATATGGCCAATATTGGCCCAGCATTGATAGCTTTTGCCAACGACGTTGGAATTACATTGGCCATGTCGTCTGGAGCCGGCTTTATTTCCGCGTCGATCCTGGGCGAGAACGAGAGATGCGCCCGAGGCGATTCCTCGTCTGAATAGAAAGAGGGGCAGAGTCCGCAGCACCGCTGTTTGCGCTGTTTCAATGATGCATAATCTCGCCGAGCGCACGAGTCGCCTCTACTCGTCGACAATCAGGCAACGTCTCTCACGGATTACGTAACACTCCTCTCTCCTTCTTCAAATCGGAGTTTCCTAAAATATACTATGTAACCTGCGTGGAACGTAACGCGTCACGCGCATGCGAGAGCCGTAATCTTCACGAAATAAACGTCGCAATTGACGACGTATCCTACGGGAAATCTCTAAAAAGAAGACATCTTATTATTTGTTCTCATTCATATATATTACTTTCAAGATAAAATGCAATATACATATATCGTCAATTAATATCTGTAAAAATATATACCTCTTTTTTAACCCACGCCTTATTTTTATAGATATTTACGAAAATATATTTGTCAAGAAAAAGAGAGAATATCTGAAGAGAGAATAAAAAAAGATACTTTTTAACAACATCTTGTCATATATGATCTCTCTTAATTATAGATCGACTGTGTCGAGTCGTTCATTCGTCATGTCACAGCTACGTAATTATCACGCATGTTTAAATTATTGTATCATAATTATAATTACGTGTATTTATCATACTGTATTGCCGCAATTTTTCATCTATATTCGTTTGTACATTTGTCAGCCGTTATACTACCGCGAGACTTTGCGACTACGCGTCGTACGTGGAAGCGGACACTTTCCCGCCGTGTCCGGTCCAGTTTGTGTGAACGAACTTCCCTTCCTGGCCGAGCAGTTCGTACGTATGAGCGCCGAAGTAATCTCGTTGGGCCTGTAGCAGATTCGCCGGTAATCGGGCGGTTCTGAATCCGTCGTAGAAGGCCAAAGCCGTCGACAGAGCCGGGGTCGGTATACCCATCGTCACGGCGGCACTCACCACCACTCTGGCACTCCGGTGGCACACATCCATAGCCTTGGCGAAGAAATCGTCCAGCAATAAGTTGGATAACTTCGGATTTTTGTCGTACGCCGATTTTATATTTCCTAGGAATGCGCTGAAAATTACATAAATTATTAAATACCTTGATAATGATTCTAAAGGACGTCTTGACATGCTTTGACACGTGTGTTATCTACGATGTTTCTTAGATATATACTATATTTTAATATTACTATTTTATCTAATCAATAAAATATATAATGGTTAATTATAATATGTATTTATAACTATTTTTATCTAGGATGACGCGCGTGGCTCTGTGTGAGAGCAGTCGATTCATAGTCGGCGGATTCGTTCCCGATTCTCATCTTATGTATACTATCAATTTTATACAAGATGAATGATAACCCATTTAACCAGCGTTTGAAAGAAACGAGAGCTATCTTGCAAGTTTCCGTGACATTAGATGCGAAATACCTTTGAAAAGCATTCTATAGCCTTGACACTTATATTTCTTTGCCACTCGCTTTAAAAGGAAATGTAGGTCGCATGAAAAGGACCGGCGTGACATTGATGTAACTAAATGAATTTGAAAGCCGCATAAACGTTTCGCATATCGTTCATCTTACCTTCTTATAATACATCCACCCCGCCACATCAACGCTATTCCACCATAATTCAAGTTCCAATTGTGGATCTTGGCGGCTTCTCTTAGCAGCATAAAACCTTGCGCGTACGAGATAATTTTCGCGGCGTACAGAGCCTTTTTTAAGTGCTCGAGGAATTGTTTTTTATCGCCTTTGTACACCGGATCTGGACCCGACAGCACCGCGCTCGCCTCCACACGTTCGTCCTTCAACGCGGATAGGCATCTGGAGAAGACCGACTCGCCAATCAGCGTGACTGGCACGCCGTAATCCAGCGCGGCGATTGCCGTCCATTTTCCGGTGCCCTTCTGGCCGGCGGTATCTCTGATGCGCTCGAGCAAGAAGCCCTTCTCGTCCTTGTATTTGAGGATGTCTCGCGTGATTTCGATCAGGAACGAATCCAGCTCGCTCCTGTTCCACTCGTCGAACACCGCGCTCATCTCATCCTGCGTGAGCCGTAGGCCGCTTCGCATCAGGTGATACGCCTCGCAGATGATCTGCATGTCGCCGTACTCGATGCCGTTGTGCACCATCTTGACGAAATGTCCCGCGCCGGTCTCGCCTACCCAGTCGCAACACGGCTCTCCATCAGCTTTCGCGCATATCGCCTGAAAGATATCACAATTTTGCAACAGATGTTTCGTAGATTCTTATTAAATAATGATAGGCATTGTCATACTTGGAAGATAGGTTTGATATGTGGCCACGCTTTGGGATTGCCACCGGGCATCAAGGACGGTCCGTATCTGGCACCGTCTTCTCCTCCGCTGACTCCGCTGCCAACAAAGAGAATTCCCTTCTGCTCCAGATCCTTGGTACGTCTCGTCGTATCTTGGTACTCCGAGTTGCCACCATCGATGATAATATCCCCGGGAGAGAGAAGGGGCACTAATTGTTCAATAAAGGCATCCACAGCTGCGCCGGCTATATCATCAGACAAGTTGTATTTTTATAACATTTTCTGCACAGTCATAGACTTTAATTGCGATAAAGAAGGAAGAGTTTACCTTTAACCAACAGCATCACTCTCCTTGGGCTCTTCAATGTGCTGACCATCTCTTTCAAGCTGGAGGCACCGATAACTTTCGTACCTTTGGCTTCATTCTCGAGGAAAGACTTGACTTTGTCTACCGTACGGTTATACGCGCATACGACAAAGCCATGATCATTCATGTTCAGAATTAGATTCTGTCCCATGACTGCTAAGCCGATGAGGGCGATGTCTGCCATTCTGTAAACACGTAGAGAGTTCATGCAAAATCGAAATTCCATCTTCTCCTTACATCCATATTTCCGGGCTGCGGTCCTTGGTGCTACAAGTGTTTCAAAGCGTTCAATTGATCAATCAGAACAAAGAATTTTATTGCTTGACCAAGCAAAGAATACTTCAAAGCATTTGTAGCCCTAAGCGGACCGCAACCCCAATGTACTTCTATGTTTAAGGCTGCGGTCCACTAAATGCTACAAATGCTTTGAAGCATTCTTTAATTGGTCAATTAATAAAATTTTTTATTTTGATTGGTTAATTGGAAGCTTCGAAGCATTTGTAGCATCAAGTGGACCGCAACCTAAGGTTGGGTCTACAATAGGTGTAGTAAACCTTTAGCCTTCTGCTCTAAGCTAAGGACCGATTGTTCCAACTTCTTGGTAAGCTAACTAACAGTTAAATCATATGTTCATCTTTGTCTAATTTGAAAGAGAAACAAAGAAAGACATGATTTAACTATTAGTTAGCTTAAGCGGTGTCTACAATGAGATTTAAGTCTTAAGACTTAAGCATATCGACCAATCACAGTCGAGAATTCTTAAAGTAAAACCGCAATTTTGATTGTGATTGGTCGATTTCTTAAGTCTTGTGACTTAAAATCTCATTGTAGACACCGCTTTACCAAGAAGTTGGAACAACCGGCCCCAAGTAATTTCCGATAAAAAGCTTCTGCCATGCCACTTAAATCGTAATTCCTAAGCTTTAAGAGTGGGCCAGATCCTAACTGTAAAGTTTAGAGCTTAAAGCAACGTAGGAAACGTTTTCTGTCAGAAATTACTTAGCTTAGAGCAAATGGCTAAAGGCTTACTACATCTCTTGTAGACCTAGCATAAATAGTCTAATTTGAATTACAAAACGTCCGGTTTTTGCTGGCATTCATATTGAACGTCTTTGAATGATCTTAATGCGGACGCAGCGGAGGAATACTCACGGGGTGCTCATATTTGCGGACGGTTCGCAGGCGTTGGTTGACGATGAAAGATCTGAATGTATGCCGTGAAAGTGCCGCAGCGAGTGCCGCGGGAGCAACAAGTGGCCGCGCTTTACTTACAGGCCGTTGAAGGACATGTGGTTCGGAGCGATGCAACTCTGCGGCGTCAGCTGACGTGCCGCGAGCCAATCGCGTGGCGCGGCGGCCCGGGACGTCGGCCGTCCATCAGCACAATTCGTGATAACAATGATGCAGCGTTACCGCGCCGCCGTGAAACGGACTTATCTAATCTGCGGTCTCGCGGCCATGCGCCGAACATTCTCCGGGAACATTCCTTCGAGGGCGAAGGGCAGGAACGCCTCTGACGATCTAAATATAACGGCATGTCTCCTTGGGGAACGTCGAAAATGATTCTCCGCGACGATCACGCCGGCGTTTCTTGAATTAGTTTCTTATTGCGTTTTTGGAGGAAGTAATTCCTGCGTGGCCGACGAGGCGAGATTCCTTTGGAGGGCAACGTTCTCGAGAGCGAGACGGCTGCAAAAGATTATA
>NJRQ01000287.1:70601-81592 GCA_003063805.1 Aphaenogaster ashmeadi
ATATCGCTAGTTAAAGTCTCTAGAAAACAAACTCTCCTATTGGATATCGGACATCGTACGTCGGACGTCGGATGCAGTGTGAATCCAGCAAGTGTCCTTGCTGGAAAGTTCCCATAATGTTCTAAAGGTAGAAACAGACAGGACGCGTCAAGCGTCAAGCAGCGAGCAGGAACCAATCAGCGAGGCGATATTTTCTACGCCACTGTGAATATCGCCTCGCTGATTGGTTTGCTGCTCGCTGCTTGACGCTTGACGCGTCCTGTCTGTGGGCACCTTAAGGGTCTAAACGTGTCGAGCAGAGCGCCGGCAGCGGCAGAGGCGCGTAACTGATAGTAGTGCCGCAAGCCGCCGCGTGTCGCGCTGATGTCGCCGAGCGCGCCACCGAACGTTGCCGAGGATTGCCGAAGATTGCCGATCGCGGCAGCGCCCCACTCGGAGCGTGCGGACGCTCGTCGATCGGAGAGGTGCAATCACTGCAAGTGCAAATTGCAATGCAACATGTCGCGCTTCGCTCGATCGAACTAGACAGGTTGTTCGCGTACCCCGTCGATTTCTCGCCCGTTTCCCGCACGTCGTAGCCCTAAGCCGTCGTCACAATCGCGTTCGCGTATCGTCAGGTCCGCGTCGACGTCCCGGTGCGATTATGACGTCGATTCGCGAGCCGACGTCGCGCGTAAACGACGTTTCGTCGTCGCGGAGACGAACATAACCCCTCCGAGAGACAATGAACCGCCCTGTTCCCGAGACATTCTCCTAACTACGAAGAAGACGGCGGGTTTGCGAGGTCGAACGGATACATTCGGTTGGCTCCCGGCTGATCAGTCAACATGGGACTGCTGTTCGCGAAGCTGTGGAGCCTCTTCGGCAACGAAGGTGAATATCACGATAGACGAATGATTCATCAATCGTCCAGTCCCTCCGCTCCCTTTGTGCGTGACCACCGTATATACGCTCGTGATAACACGTGCGAGGTGTGATCACTGCCCGATCGTCGATCATTCGCGATCTTTGATATGACAATGTAATCAAAAGGGTCGGTCACTCGAACGTTGAACTTTTTGCGCGATCAGGAAGTGTTCTCAGGAAGTATGGATCTGCAATAAAACGCTCGCGAAGTTTGCTCGAGTGTTATCTTAAGCGTTCTCTCCTTGTGATTCGCCAATTTCGACGAAAATCTGACGCAGAGCTGCGTGAATCGAATGGATATACCTGCTGGAAATTCTATGCGAATGTGTACATTGGCCTACTTTCTCTAGTCTGTTAACATATGCTGCCAAATGTTCTCTTACTATCGAGGACTTGGCCCTTGAATTTAAATATCTTGAATTGTGAATTATGTCTTAGGCCGGTATTCATAGTCGTTTTCTTATATTTAAGATCGTCTTAAGTACAATCTTAAGATGTCATAAACCAATCACAGAGCCGTATTAGCGTCTTAAGACATTACTAACAATTGCGTATTTAAGACGTTAAGACTTAAGAGTTTGGTTTATTTTCACCAAATTATATCTTCCATATCTTGAAGAATGTACAATTTAAATTGAAATTTTAGTTTGTATTACTTTTTGCAAACAAGAATTTCTCGTATAAACATTTATTTTCAACTTTTTTGCTACGAAATTTATCAAAATGATATTAGGAGTCATTAACTATTAATTTGTAATTATACTCTCAACGAAATTTTATGATATTGACCATAGACCTTCGTCTTGGTTGTAATAATTATTACTTTAAAAAAGTCTGTTGCTTTCAGAGCATAAAATAGTCATGGTTGGTTTGGACAATGCCGGAAAGACAACGATATTGTATCAATTCCTGATGAACGAGGTTGTCCACACGTCTCCGACCATCGGGTCCAACGTAGAAGAGGTTGTGTGGAAGAATATTCATTTCATCATGTGGGATTTGGGCGGTCAGCAAAGTCTGAGAGCTGCCTGGTCCACTTACTACACGAACACCGAGTTTATCATTATGGTCATAGACAGCACCGACCGAGAAAGGCTCGGCATGATTAGAGAAGAGCTTTATTCGATGCTGAACCACGAGGAATTAAGCAAGGCCAACGTTCTGGTCTACGCCAACAAGCAAGACTTGAAGGGCAGCATGACCGCGGCTGAGATTTCAAGGCAGCTGGATTTGACATCTATCAAAAAGCACCAATGGCATATACAGAGCTGTTGCGCTCTTACGGGAGAGGGGTAAGAGTGTTAGCGGTTGTGCACTTATTTCTAGCATAAAGAGGAATAAAATCTAAAATAAACGACAATAATAAATGTTTTAGGTTGTACCAGGGGCTGGAGTGGATTGTCGGACGTTTAAAAAAGACATGACGTACATTATGAGAGTCGTTTATAAGTTTAACGAAATATCCAAACTGTAAAATATGTTATTGAGCTAAGTTTAGTCTTGGTTACATACTTTGACGGTTATACGAAAGAAGGAAGCAGCGTGGACTGTCGCATTTTGTTAGTCATTATTTAAATCTGGTATAACTCTCAAAGTGCATCCGATCATTTTATTGCCGCAGCAACACTTAAAGAACGGTGGACGGGTAAATCTGTTCTTTAGCTATTAATTGCGTTGGTTGCTTATGCGATAAGAAGAAAGTTTGGTATATTACTGTTCATGACATAACAAATTTCGACTCGTTTACAATAGTACAGAGATAAGAAAAGAATGAAGATAAGTGGAAATGTACAAAGCAAGATATTAATATGCGTGCTGAAAAGAAAGATAATCATTTTTTGCGTCCATGAGATATATACAAAATGCATACTTGGTTAATTATCATGATTAAATAGTATCATTAAATATAGAAACAAATATATAGTTTAATCCATTAAAAGAGAGAAACGTTATTGATTGCTTATGCGAATTATGTTGTTATTTACATGGTAAAACTGCGAGATTTCTTATCCCGTCCACCTACAGTAAAATTCTGCAGTGAAACAGTGGAGATAGATGAGGAAGGAGGCAACTCGTTATTTGTACTCAGTTGACATAAGAGCGCAACGGAAGTGCATCTATGTACATAGTTTTTTATACTTCTCGTTAAGAAAGCGAGCACTGTAAAAAAAAGGGAAGAAACATAATGCCGGACGTGAGAAAAAGAGAGTGCAGATTTTCCGTATATAAGGACCGAGCAGATTCACAGCAAGGTAATCCGATCGCTGAAAATTTCTCAAGTCAGAATATGAACTGCTCTGTGATACGTGAATTCAATTCTGAGACAGTTGTTTGTCGAATAAATCACGTAACAGATACGACTTACGTGACGCGCGGAAAAATAAAACACAACGAAGGATCAGTAGATAGGCTGATAAAGCCCGACGGAAGGCCGATGAGATCCTTCAGCATGCGACATACATAATATCGCGACAGGTGAATGGGAGCTTTAAATCAAAAACTCGCCTATTGTCTCACTGATTCGCTTAATGATCTCCATCTGTTTTGTTTTATTTTTCTTGCCAGTGAGAAAGTTCAATATATCTAATCGATATAATTTATTACTGTAACTGTTGAAAGTGACGTTTATTGTCTAAGCCTCGAACTTTTAGTTATTTAAGGAAACGTATCTTCCGGTTCCATTCACCTGCGGTTACTGTGTGCTGCCAGGATGATGGATGTATAGGCAAAAGTCTGACAAAGAAATTTCCTTGTCTCCAACTCCGACAGCTGTCTCGTCTTTGCTTTATTTAAATTGTAAATGTAACGTCTATCTTTTATGTAGCGTTAAATACTCCAGTAGGTATAATATTAATTATCGTAGCTTTAAAAAAAAGGGAAGAGGAAATTGTCAGTGTGTGCTAAAAGATTAATGGGTACACGCAAAGATTATTGTACAGGCGTTGTTAACATCGTCGCGCGGAGGGATATAAATGCCGTCTAATGCCAGAGTGAGATCCTAACACTTAAAAGTTAACGCTAGCTTTCTCATATTGAGAAAACGGCTTCTTAAATGTTGATGACACATAAGAGTTGTATCTCCCGTGTACATTATTTGCTCCTCGAAATTCTATGCGGGGTATTATGCCGAATCTACGCTCGTCGAATTTATCCACGGACGCCTGTCCGTCTTCTCTATTTAACTGTAATTGTGTAAAAAATAAATTTCTGGAATGTAAAGTACAAGACATAACAGGTTGTTTTGACGCGTGTCGATGATGGCGAAACGACCGTAAAAACCCAAGTCGTGCTGGTTTTGCAAGCTCCACACGGCCTGTCGAATCTATCGAAATAACGATTACGAAAATCGATCGTTTCTGATTTATTGGTCTTTATCTAATATAATTGTATAATATAAGCCAGGGAATCCTGTACTGACTCTATTGAATAACAAAAGCTAAAAGTATAGGATGTCAAATAAATTAAAAATCAGTTTCTATCAGTAAGAAACATACGGATCTACTCTATTCTTCCCTGCCACGATAATTCCATCCTACTTCCTAATTTGCATTTCGATAAGAAATGCATATAAGTTTTTATTGTCTTTAGATTAAGCATATTTCGCTCGGCGTTAAAGCTTATAACATCTTATCGAATATTGCTTCAACGTCTCGTTAAATTTTATCCAAAGTTGTTTTCGGTATTTCGATGGAGTTGAAATATTCAGCGATAGAAATCGCAGGCTTCCGGAGTTACGCATACTCGACTAACAATAAGCATGGGCGCCCACGAGGAGGGCAAGGAAGAGCATATGCCCCTCCTGTATTTTAATTTTTACAATTTAGAATAATTTTATAATTGACAACCAGATAATTTTTGTTTGAAATTTATACAATTAAAAATAAAAATCTGCATAAATATTCCTTTAAAAAATATTATTTGAAAATATTAAATAACATTCTTTGGCAGAGCCTTACAAAAATGGTACTCCTAAGTGTATTTAAACTCTGCCCCTCCCTTGAAAAAAGTTGCAAGGGCGCCCATGCGAATTTCAAGTCTCGTGAGAGAAGAAAGATTTGTCAGCCGGTTACCTTTTGATCAATTTATTTTCACATTCGTTATAAATAAGATATGCACACACTCATTCATTCTTATAACAGTGGGTCCACCACTGGTCATGCTCCTTAATTTTACGCTGAATCATAATCGCGATGCGACCGAGAAGCGTCGGCCGTCCGACGAGACTATAAACGCTATTTTTAAGTATGCTTGATCACTCTCTGTGTCACTGCTCGCTGTTAAGTATTCCGTAACTACTGCAACTCGCGCAACAGCATTTGCCATTCTAATAACAATCGGTTAGAATGAACTTCCTGAGGAAGGTGGGACAGTAAACTAACGGCCGGGCAATCTACGTCTGAGCTAATTGGCACGTTCGCCTTTCGGCGTTTCGGTGCCGACTATTGCCTTGAAAATCTATCCTCTAATCGCGAAAATTCGATACCGCTTCCTGCCGCTCGAGAATCCAATATATTTCCAAAGGAACTCACCTGATCGAAAAAGAAATCTGTGATACACATCCGGGCAGTGCACTTCTCGTATGACGAGGCAAAACAACAACGTTATAGCACACGTTTCTAATTCATGCCATTACACGTCCCGGACAACGAAAAAGTGCCGAAGACACCGAAAAGTCGTCGAAATGACGTCCGATCTGAACAGACTATCTTTTAGACGCCTCGGCGATGTTTCCTGAACGTTTATGTTGCCTTACGATTGCAATTCTATGAATCTAAGTTTCGAGTCGCTATTTTCCACTGCCTTTACGTCGCTGGGCTAACACGTTGACTATCGCCGTAGATTTTGCGATCATCTGTTAAATTTCTGGCGTTAGTTAACGTGTTGCTTTGTATTGAGCGATGACTTTATTTACAATAATGCTTTACCTATTTCTGACGCGATTCTCTACTCGTGTGTGTATGTATGTGTTTCTATAAATAATAAATTCCAGAAGACGTCTTTTAGACATCTGAGAGACATTTAGAGACGTTTAAAAATCTTAATGCTTAGACGTCTAAAAACCATCCTCTGGACTTCTTGCGCTGTTTTTGAGTCTCCTCGCAATTTTGGCAGTTTTCACTATTGGACCAATCTACGTTTCCACTTATATGTATAAGCAGCTACGTTGCGAGAACACCCCGTTTAAGCCTGTCCCCGTAATTGATACTTTGTAAGAATCATGTACTTGAAACATTCTTATTAATTACGCTATATTACTAATTATATCATAATTATAATATATCTGTGTAATTAATGTCTGTTTGTCGTCGCTCATACTCAAAAGTATCAATAACGGGAAAAGAATTAACGCGAACTCCGTTTCGTTGATGCGGAACATTGATGTGTCTGCTCTTAATAATTCTACATTTAGGTAATACATTATTAGACGTAATTATTTGTCGTGTTTAATACCTAGCCTTGTATCTCTTTCATTCTCTCTCACTCTTTTACTCTTTCGCTCTCTCCCATTCGCACTCTCGTTCGTTCGATAAGGCGCGGGCTCATTGAGGTGTCTCCGTCGAGGTCGGTATCAAAATAAATCCTATCGAAGTTTCCGGCGCCGCGGTCGACGCTCGAACAAAGTCCAGGTCGGAACGGTGAAACTTCGAGGTGACGCTGATAATCGATTGTCGATCCGGGGAGAGACGGTTCTTAAGCATTGACGGCCTTCATGAGGAGATCGGTGCTGAGTGACTTAGGCCTCTCGATGGGCAGTCCTAGGGCGCGGTCCCAAACGAGAGAGGCGAGCACGCCCAACGCGCGCGACACGCCGAACAGGACCGTGTAGTAGTTCATCTCCTTCATGCCGTAGTATTGCAACAGCACGCCCGAGTGCGCGTCCACGTTCGGCCACGGGTTCTTCACCTTGCCGGTCTCCAACAAGATTGGCGGCACCACCTTGTACACTTGCGCAACCAGCTATAAAAGAAGACAAAACATTAACATTGACATAAAAATTTAACTTGGAATTAAATCAGAATTAATGCTAATTTAATTCCGAATAGGAATGTGCCATGTGGAGTGTATATCGTAAATAAAAGCGCAACATCGAAAAGAATTAAATATTCCGAAAGATTTGAAGTTTCTTAATCTTTATAGCAATATTCTTAAATAGAAGCGAATTAATGAATTCAATTTTTTTTCCGTTTCAAACAGAACAAAATTTTACTACGAAATTTAGAACACTGCGCAATAAAGACATATAATATGCGTGATTTACCTTGAACAATGGATCGTCCGGCAAGTGTTTCAGCGCGAACTCTCTCTGGCAGGTGTACCTCGGATCGGTCTTCCTGAGAACGGCGTGTCCGTAGCCAGGCACGACCTGGCCGCTTTTCAGCGTGTTCCAGATGAACTCCTTGAGTTTTTCGTCGCTTGGACTGTCGCCGACTTGACCGCGCAGCTTCTCCAGCCATACCAACACTTCCTGATTGGCCAAACCGTGCAGCGGCCCGGCCAGACCATTCATACCGGCAGCGAAGGATAGGTACGGGTCCGACAAGGCAGATCCTACTAAGTGGGTAGTGTGAGCGGACACGTTACCGCCCTCGTGATCAGAATGGATCGTCAGGTAGAGACGCATCAGCTCGATGAACTGCGGATTGTCATAGCCAAGCATGTTGGCGAAGTTCCAGGACCAGTCCCTGCCGGCGTCGACGGAGCCCAGACCCTTGCCGCCCTTGTAGATGTTACGGTAGATAGTAGCGGCCACCACTGGCAGTTTGGCGATCAAATTCATCGAATCCTCATACACGGTTTCCCAGTACTTGCTCTTGTGCACACCCTTGTTGTACGCCTTAACGAACTCGCTCTCGCTGTTCAGCAGCGTGATCGCCGCGGAGAATTGTGTCATCGGGTGTAGGGTTTTGGGGAAGTTGTTGAGGGCCTTGACCACGTGCTCGGGCAACGAGCTCCTGGACGCCCATTCTTGCGAGATGGCCCTCACCTGCGCGTCCGTGGGTACGTCGCCGGTGATCAGAAGCCAGAAGAGGCCCTCCGGGAGCGGTTCCGCACCGCCGGCCCCCTTCGGCAGGAGTTTCTGACACTCAGGGATTGACTTACCGCGGAAGCGGAT
Source organism: Aphaenogaster ashmeadi (assembly GCA_003063805.1). Classification (NCBI taxonomy): domain Eukaryota; kingdom Metazoa; phylum Arthropoda; class Insecta; order Hymenoptera; family Formicidae; genus Aphaenogaster; species Aphaenogaster ashmeadi. Next base: position 78,622 of record NJRQ01000287.1, read on the forward strand.
GCCCTCCTCCGGATCCAGCACCGAGGGCTCCCACACGAGGCCCTTGATGCCGCGCATGCCGCCGTACATCTGCATTAAAAAAAAAACATGTATTGAGTTGATTGAGCAATAAAATAAAAACCAATATTATTATAATTAAATATTATTTATTTTCAATTAAACTTCTTTCGGCTGCTAAGATCCTCTAAACTTTTTAAGTTTATTCTAAACAATTTCAATAACGTTAATAAATCATGAGAGATTAACTTCAAATTTATTTATTAAAGTATTCAACTCTTTCGGTAATCTCATTTGAGAGTATCGCTATTATTTCTCAGTAATTAACGCTAACGACATTCTGACAGCTAGGACCATATTTTAAAAATATCATGAGCGTAATGGCACATTAATTAATCATGTAGAGATCGGCGATAAGTAAATATAGGTATACAAAGAGCAGAGCGATGAATGAGGGTCTTCATGCACGACAAGCGAGATCGTCACATGCGAGCCCGCGACTCGTTTTGATGACGATTAATCGTCACGCGCTGCATTCGATAGCTGACGAAAAAAATACGCTAATTATTGACTCCGCATGCGACGATCAGGAGTTGTCAACGCGCGTTACGATTATCATGATCACATAGCGAGCACGCGGGCCTTATCGAGCCGCGTATCCTCAATCTGCTAACAAGTAATAATAGCTCGTCGTATCTTCCTCCTCCGTCGATTATTATAATTATTAATGATATTTGCAGATATCTGTATATAATCACTGTGATACAATTAAATTCGATTTAAAAAAAATTTTTTTTAATTGAAGAGAGTTCTCAGGAAGCAAAAAGGTTTCGTAAAAAAATTCTCTCTTTCATCAAATTTGAAAACAATTAAAATAATTAAGATTGAGCTATCCTATCCTGACGCTATTTTACGATAATAAAAGGGATCGGCTCGTTAACATTAGATTAGAAGTACCGAGCGGTCATATTATATTTGACCGTTCCCATTTTTTAGATTAATGTAAATATTTTTGCATAAAAAATAGGATCTTGAAATTTTTTGACTTTTTATGTATACGAGTTAATAAAAAGTAAAAAATTTCAAAACGTATCTTTTGCTCAAGAAACAGAATATTAATTTGAAAAATGGAAATAGCCAAAAATACCGCTCGGTACTTCTAGTGTTAACGGAGAACATGATAATAAAGTGCATACCATGTCGACGGTGACTTCACCGACTTTGGTGGATCCATGGTCTTTGCGGAAAGCTTTGACTCGCTCCTGTTCCCTCGGAATCCTATCGGTGAGAACTTTCTTGAGATCCGTGGACGCATCGGTGAGCTGCCGCACGAAGATCGTCGACGTTATTTTCTGGAAGGAAAAAAAGAATTATAATTAATAGTTGTATTGAGAGTAACGCAAAATTCAGGATCAAAAGCCGGTAATCTCAGGAATAAGTACAAAACGAAAGCTATTCAAATGTATTAAAATTAAGTAATTAATAAAAAATGATATTATGCAATTCTCTGTAATTATATCAAGTTAAAGAAAAAAAATCTTGTTTTTTTTCCGATAGATGACTTTTGTTGAGCGTAACGTGATTATGTATTCAATGAGGATGGAATAATCAATGAGGCTACTTGAAAGATGGTAGGAAATCATTAAAAAAAAAACGATCGACGTTTTGTTGAGTAAAGTTTTACGCATAAATCTCGTTTTTGTATTTCTTTAGAAAATAAACGAGAAAACTTCTTGTCAATAAATTAAGTTATATAATTTCTACAACTTTTGTTCTCCATATCAGATATTTAATAAGCTTGACAGTTAAAATAAACGCAAATTCCTCAGTTCTATTTTTTCCAAGTTATTTATTTCTCAGATCACGAACTTCTGACACGTCTCTTGTTCTGCGTTCTCGATTCTCGCACGAAATATCCATGCGTGACATACACATTGTGCGAAGAATCGTCACGGTGGAAGACACATGCGGATTACGTAAAAGCGACAAACAAACCGTTAACAATCACATTGTCGATGGTGCACGCGCGAGTGTCCGTTGGATAAATTCGCGTTGGTAAATTACGATTTCGTAACGCTAGAACGACAGGAAATGAATCCTAAAGACGGCCGCGATTTTTTCCACGCAACTATCTCGTGTAATTCACGAAATTCGCAACAGACGATCTCGTAACATTTTAGCGACGGATTTAATATTTTATCTTGAGGAAGATGCTATTAATATTCTTATACGTCTGGTATTTGTCCCTAAAAATTGAATAGGAATGGCGAGAATCGGAATTACCGAAAAATAATCTTCAAAATTTCAATTAATTAATTTAATTTAATAGAAAATATCAATATATAAAGAAAGAAAGACGATTTAACAGCGGGCGATAATTATGTTTACACGTCACTATAGAATTATGCGGGAGCGATACGTTTTCTCTCGTTAAACTCGTAACCGGCTCCTGTACGCGACAAGGCAAAAAAAAAAGAAAAAATCCGTAATCATTCTGATCTCGACACGCACCATCGAACGTCATGAGAAACGTCAGATAAGAACGGGATCGCGGGGTCTCAGTGTTCGAGGTCATTATCAAACAGAGCGTGCCGCTCGCGGAAACGCATCGGCGAGGATTAACCCTCCACGTTCGCTCATTCACGGAGGATAATTATTTATCGTTTATCGTCTTTAACGCGATAAAAGCCTCAATTTAGGCGGAGCTTGTGACCGGATCATGGAGCCGGAACAAGATTCGAGAGACGCTCCGCGCGAGTCTCGGTGTCGCGATTGCGACAAGTATAAATCGATAAAACGTTCGTGACAATTAAGTGGTAATGGTGACAAAAGTAGCGGTAAGTATATATAATTTATTAACTTCAGCTTACATAGACATGAAGTGAACTTGGTTTACAATTTTCCTTAGCTCACTCATTTAGCCATACCACATACCTCGTTATTCTTATTTCTTAAACACTTTCGCTCTCTTACT
>NJRQ01000287.1:84128-100357 GCA_003063805.1 Aphaenogaster ashmeadi
CAGATCTGTATCTGGCTAAATTTTTAGATACTTCAGCAAAATCGTTCTTTCCGTGTAGCGGTAAGTAGAATTGCAGCTGTGGGACGATAAGCGAGACGCGATACGATATCGAGGCTTTTGAACGAGAAAAGGTGGAAGATCGGCTCGTTATCAACGTAATCGCGAATGTGTGGAAGCACACGCGCGTGCGGGTGCGTGGACACTGGCGGGCCACGTGACTCCGGATTATGGCACGTTCGTCGAATACGCAGATCTCCGAGGTTACTTAATCCTCCCCTTTTCCCCTGTCTCGAACGAGGCGAAAGTCGCGTGACGCGCCCGTCCGGAGCCCGGCTTATCTTCGCACAGCGTCGATGCAGCCGGGAAGGAGAGAACTCCTTCTGACGACGTGATGACTTCGTCCGCGGACGTGCGAATAGGCACGTGACACGGCACTTCGCGAGTAATTAAGCCGAGGTGAAGAGCAAAGTCAAGAGAATGTCGACGAGCCGCGGACAAGCTCAAAACGGGGCTTCGACGATTAGAATCTCTCGATTCGCAAACAGGGCAAACTTGAACATTTCTATCGATAGCACTAGAAATGCTATCCGAGCGGTCATATTTGACCGTTCCCATTTTTTAAAAATTAATGTAAATTTTATTTTGCATAAAAGATGGAATTTTGAAATTTTTTGACTTTTTATAAGTTAATAAAAAGTTAAAAATGTTCAAAAACGTATTTTTTGCTCAAGAGAAATAGAATACTAATCTGAGAAAAATGGAAATAGCCAAAAATCCCGCTCGATACTTTTAGTGTTAAAGAAGAGTCAAAAGATTGTTAATTTTATTTTATTAATTTTAGCAAGTAAAGATATATCTTTATACAAGTTTTTATTCAGAGAGAGAGAGAGAGAGAGAGAGAGAGAGAGATATGGTGCGGAAAATCCTTGTTACACTTTGCCAAATATCCGATATGCTCAGATCACTAAACAATTTAAGTAATCAACTCATTAGAAAAAAATAACATCGTTTAAAAAAAAGATGCTGTCAAGCCGGACTTTATACCTTCATCCGTTTATCTCTGACGTCGACAATCAATTTATTAATTACTAATTGCTTTTCGTCTCTGGAATATCGTTAAGTGATACTTATCGAAACAGTTACGATGCGGTAAGACGTCGGTAGTCCGGTTTAAAAGTTAAACCGTCATACTAAAAGTCTATAAAGATTGTTGAAATATATTTTCCCTCGAGACAGATTCCGTTAGTGAGCCATAAATCAACCTTTTATCAATATAATTTCCGTTCTTATCTTCCTTTCAAAATAATTATTTTACAAGGCGGCTACTCGACAAAGTATTGCACAGCCGAACACTCTGACAAGGCCAAAAGAACACTAACAAGGTAGTTTAAAAAAAAAACTGCACGGAGGAACACAAATTTACGCAAAATGCGACAACAAAGTCGAGGCAAAAAGACACAGAAAAGAAAAACAACGCGACGCAGCATATCGAGACTGGAACGTGGAATTTCGCGGAATACTTTGATGAGTTTAAATTACAATGTTACATTAATTATATAATTATTATATTATTATATATAATATAATAATTATTATATTAATAATCTAATAATTATTATATTACATAATATAATTATTACATAATATAATATAATTATTATATTATATAATATATAATATAATAATTATTATATAATATATAATTATTATTATATTATATAATATAATAATTATTAGAAGACGACTGTTATATAATATAAGAATTATATTCGAATCCAAAGTTTAAAAAATGTTTTTCTCTGAAAGATATTCCTAGATTCATATCAAAGGAGAAACGAAGTACGTCGCGCATCGAAGTACGTTGCGTATCGCCGTAGTGCACCTTTAAATTCGAGAGGCTCGGTTCAAAGATCGTTTCTCGTCGCACGCTCTTATCGTCTGCCCGATAACGCACGCTCCACGTTACTTTTTACGTAAACGCGCGCTAACGCGATTACGTAGCGCCGAGGCAATTCGCTTGGCGTGATGCTTGCACTTGAATGCAATCCGTCGGCAACCTTGACCCTTGCACATACAAGCGCGAATCGTGTCCTTTCGACGGGACGATCTCGCGATCCGTCCGATCGCGAATCTCGCAACGTAATCTCGGTCAACGTTCAGAAAAGATTTGGACGAAGCTTCGTCGAGGCGATAATTGAAAAAGCGGCGCGACTCGAGCGATATTTCCCCCGTTTCTGACAGTAGAAGATATATATATATATATATATATATACATTTTCCAGCGCTGCAAGCTGTGCGCCGATTAGATGCGCCGGTCTGCAATAAATGTAATAAGCCTTTAGCCTTTTGCTCTAAGCTAAGTAATTTCCGGTAGAAAACATTTCCTGCACTGCCTTACACCTTATACTTTATAGTTAGAACCTGGTTAACTCTTGAAGCTTAGGAATAATGACTTAAGGCAGTGTGGTAAACGCTTTTTGCTGAAAATTACTTACAATTAGCTTAAAGCAAGAGATTAAAAGCTTACTACACCTATTGTAGACCAACTCTTACTTGTCTTGAAACGCAGTCTTAAGCTGAAGCTGGAATTTCCGTATAGTCCGATTTCTTAAGAGAAGCTCGAGAGACGTCATGCAAATATACTGACGATAATATCTTTGCGGCCAAGCATTGTCGTTAGACAGAATGTGAAATCCGGGCAGTGAGCCAATGGCACGGCTAAAAATAAAAGGACTTCGACTTGACGTGTAATTCGGGTTACCGCGCGCGGCGCGAACGTGATAAGAGGATCGATGCCAAAGTGTCGGAAAAATTCAAGCCCCGTCCGCGAGAATACAAACGATTCGTTATACACTACCGCTCAAAAGTTTGGAGCATCTCTAAATTTTGAAAAGAAAGTTTAATCAATTTTATGTACTAACATTGTAAATGTACGGAAGTTAATATTGTTTAAATTTTATTCCAATAGTATACGTTCAAAAATAAAAATTGATATTTTCCATAAAATAATTGTATCTGTAAAGACTCGTGTTTTTATTTAAAAATTACCAAACTTTTGAGCGGTAGTATATGTATACTTCCAGACGTATGCGAGAGACATTTACATCTTCGAGGAAAAATTTAGGAGCATGAGGAAAGTAATGCAACGGAAATAAATAACAGCACAACAATAAAGATAATTTTTATCATCTGCGATAATCTGCCATTGTCCCAATCGCGCAATTTATAATCGCCTCAATCTTTAATTAGCGAAGACGACTGTTCGAGGGCACGCCGAAAATATATCAGCTTAAAAATATAGCTTCCTATTCCTGAATCGAGAAGTGCTTATCAATCTATCGGGATTCGATTCTGCGGATACACTTGGGCGAGCCGCAGATCGATCGAACGGCAATTAGAGAATGGCCGGTCAATCGGGCGTGCGGCAAATGCGATTAACCCTTTAAAATATGCGTTTAACCTACTCAACCCCGTGATGGGCCAATTGGCGGCAATCGTATTAAGAGGAGCAATGTATCCGCGACGCTTAAATATGTACAGTGGGAGACATGTTTCGGTTGTACCAACAAGACGTATGCAAAAGTGCAAACAGAATTTCTGATTATCGTGATTGGATTTCTCGTTATCTCAACATTTTATAGCTAGAATGTTTGATAGACATAAGTTAACTATAAGTTAAATAAAATAACTATATAATAACTTATAACAGGGTGTTTACTCAAATCATGAAAAAAGTTCCCTGAGAATTCCCAGATTTTCCAGGTATTTTTATTAAAAATTCCAGGTAAGATTAGAAAATTTTTTAATGCAATTTTGAAATGAATTTATTTTATTATACGCCCTTTTTAATGTTTCTTTCTTTTATAGTCTTCGACTATATTTATCCTCTTCTACAATGGAGCTGCAAAACTTATAATATATGGAAGGCTCATTATAGTATATAGTAACAGTGAATCTTTTACTGTTACCCTCATTTTTTAAAATAAAAACTCGCTAATCGCACGAGAATGTATGTGAATATATGCGCATATGTATGCCACATTTATTGCTAACCAATTATCGACGTTCTGCATTATTAAAAAAATAATTAAACAGAAACAATTTTTTTAGAAAGACAGAATTTAAATTTTAAAGTAAAATTTCAAAAATTTCCCTGAGGGTTAATAAAATTCCATGAGAATTCCCTGAGTTTCATGGATAAAAAAGAAATCTCCTGAAATTTCCAGGTTTTCCAGGTAAACATCCTGTATAGGTATTTAGTTCGTATCTTTTCGGTATGAATCTATCAGATTTTCAATTTATGTAACCAGATTTTTTCTCATGTAAAAACGAACCGAGGTTCACGAATCAATTTGCTGACTCGTTACCCTCCTGCGGAGCACGTATGCAGACGCGATCGCGAAATGCGAGATCGGTATCGGGTTAAATGGTGAGCGGTATACACAGTGATACCGATGTTTGTCACATGGGATGTGGGATCGCGGATGTAGACGGGAGTTGACTTTCGCATATCAAAATACGGCTCATTCGATCGTCAACAACAGATTCCGATCGAGAGTGTGCGAAAGACGAGTCATACAACGCAAGCAGGTGCGCAATGCAATACAATACAGTACAATTTCATTACCGTTCTGTACACGCCAGGCAACGTGACGTAACGTGAAACACTGAAAAAAAAGCTGGTGAAATATGAGGCCAGCGAATAATAGCTGCTGATAAAGTTTTCAATGAGTCTGGGATTCTCTCGGCGAATGATAACAAAGTTTAGTCTCGCAGGGGTAAAGTTCACTGCGTAACTTCTGGCGAGTATAAATCTTGCATGTATGTGTCATAATTATAAATTATACGAAGAAAAAGTGACTTTTTTCGTAACCAGTGATTTTTTTAGATAAAGCCATCGCGCCTGTATTTGTATTTTCAAATTATATTTCTGTCGACAAAATTGTACCGAGTACACGGAAAGAATGGTTTTGCTGAAATATTTAAAAATTTGGCCAGATACAGATCTGAAAATAAGTTTTGTTGGGTCATCAAAATAATTGTGTAGGATGTCCAAAATAGTTGCTAGAATATCAACACTTTTTGCAGTATTATTATCATGTTTGAGTGTCATACATAGTTACTTTGGATGGTCTAACAAAATTATTTTCAGATCTGTATCTGGTCAAATTTTTCGATATTTCAGCAAAACCGTTCTTTCCGTGTACGATTAATAGATGCAAATACAATATTTATCCCCTAGTTCTTAAAATAATATTAAATTAAATAATAAAATGTCTTCAAGCAATGTTAAATATATTTAAAAAATTAATGATATATTCACCGCGCTTTTTTAAATTTCATAAGTTGGTAGATTACAAAAATTGTACATTAGAACTCCTCATATTTTTCGGCAGATTGAATTACATATTTCGTAATTATATATATTGTGTAATAAATGTTGATCTCATTTGTGTCACCCGGAAGACGGATGATAAGAGCCTCCAACGTTCACACAACTCACACGTTCTCTGGACATACGTCGCAAATCGTGCCGTCATCGAAACAACGTGGCAAAAATCATATCTACACGGAAAGAACGGTTTTGCTGAAGTATCTAAAAATTTAACCAGATACAGATCTGAAAATAATTATGTTGGACCATCTAAAATAATTATATAGGACGTTCAAGCATAATGACAATGTTGCAAAAAGTTTTGACATTCTAGCTCTTTTCGTGTAGCGGGAAATAATTTTTTTTCTCGTTCCTGCTCAGCAGAAAATTACGCCCCTTCTACGAATAAATCAATCGTTAATAAATTCAATCGCACCCCCGAGGGAAGAACCTTTCCTAATATTTTCCTAATATCTCGCCAGAAAGGAGAAATTCTACGAGCTGACACATGTATCCTGCATACAGGAGCCTCGATATATATAGATTTGCGATCTCGAGATGATATAATGACGCAGCGAAGTGATTCACGCCGCGAGTGACGGAGGGATAACGAAACGTAATAGAGACGCCTCCTCTCACTTATTATTACGTCAACAGACGTACACCTGCATCGATCATGTTGATTGTTAATGACAAACGTACGACTCGCGTATCGATGACGATCGTCGAGGGTGCGAACATAATAGATTTCTGGTCGGCGGGCTCGTCGCTGCTCCAGGATGACGGAATTATCGTTCCACATGCGCCGACCGATACAGTGGCACATTTGACGTCATTTTATGGGCCGTCACTTTGTACCGTGACTCGCATGCTCACGTTCGCGATTATCTCCTTTCGCGCGTATAAAACCACTTCCGATCGTAAAAATTCAATTGTCGTGGAACGGGATCGTGATACGTCGCTCGCCGCGATAAGGAATATTCGCTAAGGAATACTCTCAATAATCCGCCGACCTCGTAACACACTTCCTACGAGGATAAAACCGACCGTCTGCTTTTTCTCGTTTTTTGATTAAGATTAATGTCATTGAGATAAATTAATCAAGCCTAATTAAAGTGAACAGTTAGAAAAGGCCAGTTTATTGAACTACTCTAAACTGGAGCGTCCCAAACTTGTATGGACCGCGACCCACTTTTTAAAACGGTAAACAACTAGGACTCATTAGTGAATATGTTGTGAAAAAGGGGAAGCTAAATTAATTATTGATTTATATCACTTTACTATCTTTTAATTTCATACCGCTATGCGAAGTAACGAAATGTAATTTAACTAAATTCTAAAACTTTTTGCGACTCACCAAAAATCGACTCGCGACTTACTGGTGGTAATACATATCCCCATACTTTGGGGAAAAAATCCCCGTTCTAAACTATTTAAATTATTATTACGACCGAAGCAACTTAACTGGGGATTCTGTCGTAAAGATAAATTATTGATATTTCGCTCTCTCGTAATTATGCGTGTCAATCGGGAAAGACAGCTTCTATCTTGTAAAAAAAAAATAAATGGAATTATACTGCGTCCCCAATGGGGTTTGCATTTTCTCCCTTCTCATCCTTTCCTACAACTCCTACTCTTTGCCCGTTTGGACCAACATCTTAACGCCTCTTCCGAAAGACGGCACCTTCTATCTTGTATTCCCGCGGTGTCACCAATTGTCACCGTGTATGTGTGTGCAAACTATATCTTACTGCCGGATGTCTTTATCGATGGACTTTGGGTGCATGTGGGACGTCAACAATTTTGCGACTCGTTCGCGCGATCGTCTCAGACTTAGACCGGTGATCGATTGGACACGATTCGATCATAGATACCGGGGAAAAACCACGAACTCGCTTTCGCGGATGGGCATTATCCTCGGGGAAATCAATACATCAGTCCGTTCGCGAGGACGCTATTTCGGGATTAATCGACCAATGCACGTGTGCTGCATTCTTCATGAAAGCTATACCGTCTGATCCGGCCTGTTTATCCGACTGACACAATTGCCCCGTTTTTTTCCCCCCGTAGACCCTTTCGTCACGGAATATTAAGTCGCTTTCTCGAGGTCACCGGCAAATGAGAAAGGAATATATATCGCGATTGTGACACATGGTTCTATGGAAATTAGCATGCATTAGCATGCATTACCGCGTAACTGATAAATACGCCTCTGTGTACGTGCGTTTCGCGACGTAGCGAAAGAATTAATCAAGAACAATACATCTGAAAAACAAAAAAAAATAGTTATCCACTGTACGAAATGTGTGTTATCTAATTGTAAGTGTACAAACAGGGTTCACGAATATAATTGTAAAACAGAACGTATCTCCGCATTTGCACTTCGAAAATAAAAGTTCGAGAGCACGATTATAATTCCCAGCCGGTTACGCCACACATTCGTACAAAAAGTCGATCCGGGAACAAAAGTAGAAGCATCGAAGTAACCCTAACCGGTTTGCCGACCAAGGTCATAGACCTTGTTCAGGTTGGAGTCCTTTCCACGGTACGGATCTACATAATACGGCGCGGGAGTTTTTCCGTTTGAAGAAAACTCGAAGAAATCGAAGAAGACCTATTGTCAGCTATCAAGTAAAAAAAATCGAGGATAAAAAATTGAGATCGAACGTAGATATAAAAAATTCTAAAAACGGTAAAAGAAGCATCCTAATTTCTCGATGCGTTTTATATAATTCAGTAAAATTCCAAAAACTCTTCCCGATCATTCGGGAAAGAGAAAAGATAAAATACCGGTTTGTTCTGTGAGGAAAATACCGCCAGTCTACTGTCTCGGATGCATAGCCTTTTCATTACGTTTGCTGGAATTCATGTTTCGTTCCTAGAATCGTATTCTAGGTCACATAGTGACGTATAAAGTTGGGTTTGTGCAATCATATAATAACTTGTGCCTTAACGCAGGACAAGTTATATGATTACACAAACCTAACTTTGACCGGGTTTAATCTAAAAAATTGTCCGCACGTATAATTACGTCATTGCATATACTCGTATATATATGCACGCGTTTCTAGATATTCTATATGAAATGAAATATTAATTTCCTTCTCATAATACAAAATTAGCTTTTAATTAAAGGAATAATATGCTAAATTTGTAAAATATCTTATTTAGATATTCCAATGTATTAAAAAAATATCGTATTTAGTATAATAGAAAAATTGTTAAGAATGAATGAACACGAGTCTTTTACGTAAAATAATAAAGTATTAATATTATTGGAAATATATCTTTGTGGCACGAAGCATTTCCGCTCTCGTTGATAAAGTTAGAAGAAAGATTTGAGAGATTAAATTTATATATTTTTGATAAATTCGACAAGGAAACTGATTTTGCGGATTATGTTTGCGACGATCTGACGCACTCGGGGCTGTTTGATCAGATCAATGCGCGCGAACGATACGCTCGATTAATTGTCAGCAAATCATGTGTGCCAGATGTGATAACAGTACTCGTTATCGCCAATTGTGTAATCGGTCCGCTCTGAAGGGCATTACCAGTAGGAACACGCGTGCAAGTCACAATTATTTAATTCTTCACGCGTCACATAATCGAACGGCGCTAAAACGAGCAGGAATGTCGCCTTTTTGCATCATAAATTTTACATATACGTCAAATAAACTCAAATCTGTCAATCATATTAATATTCTGACTGAAATTTTTCATGATTTTTCAAATTCCAGAATTTTGTAATGTAGAAAAAATCTTGAAATTGTAATCATAATTAATATGACCGAAATTCATATGAAATTCAACTTAAGAGAGAAATTTATTATATGTAGCATCGTATATAAAAAAATTATATTTTACATTGGAATATGTAATTAAAATGTAATATGTATTAAAGTTGGTAATTCTATGATGATTTATGATAATTCATCCACTAAAGAAATTTTTGAAGAATATTTTAATTAAAATTTAGAGAAGAGATGTGTAAGTATAATAATGAAGGATTGTGTGTTGATGCAAGAAAAACTATAATGTATGGTGGGATATTACCAAAGAGAGAATAAAATTTCAACACAAAATTAATTGTAAAAACGTTTCGTAACTTTTGAAAAATTCATCGAGCCACTCTAACAATAAATAATGAATAATGTAATATAAAATAAAAAGTGACATAATAAAATGCACTTTAGTCACTTGTTTAAATTTGTTTCGCGACAAAACAACATGTCACCAGATGGCAATATAATTTCGACAGCTCATTGCTGCAAGTACGTGAACGCAATTTTATCGCGCAAGAGCAATAAAATTACAGAACACTCGTTGCTGGGAACATATGCGTCAATATTTAACTGTGCCCTTAATAACCAAAGTGAGATAACATCTTTCGTTATCTCTGAGTTGATATTTGCGTCACAAAGAAAGATTAGGATACTTCCAGATTTTTTAAAGTTACGTATGTAAAAACATATACACAGATTATGTGTTTGTGTGTATGTATATTATTACAATTGTAATAAATAACAATAACAATATACTGAAGTATCAACCGATTAATAGTATACTTAATACAACTTTTCTAATGAAGTAAGGATGAATCGATTTGCATGTGCAAACACACACTCTCTCTCTCTCTCTCTCTCTCTCTCTTTCTCGAAGGGTTTTAATTTTAAAACCATGACATAACTGAAGCCGTTCAAAATAGCATGATCGTATTGACGTTGATCCCGAATTCCGCTGGTTACTATTCGAGACACTCCGTAGTTAAAATTACCGTGGAAATTATGCGTTTTATAAAAAACTTTTCATCAAGCTTGTCAAGAATATAATGGACATTTGTAAGGAGAGAAAAAAAAACCGCCTTGCAAAATACGCGATGACAGTAAAATACGCGATGACACGGAGTGTTAGGTCAAGTGGAAGAATCCAATAATAAACAACGCGTTCAGGCTTGAAATGAAAGAATTGCTCCTGAAATAGTTTGTTACGCGACAAGCCATCGTGTATCGTCGGCATTAGATAACAGGTGAGATGTATATACAGCCGCACAAGAAAACTACGTCCAGGCCTGCCAAGAATCGTGATATAATAAATTCACTCCGGTACCTACGAGTCTCATTAGTTCCTCATTCGTCATTCAGATATTATTATTATTATTACTTCTTTTTTTATACTGTTAATCCTCCTTTGGATTTCCGTTCCACATTGAATAGGTCAAGGTATCACATTTTAATTGGTCTAAAAGACTATTATTATTATTTAATGATAGATGTTAGAAAGTCTGCAACGCGACCTCGCGCCACGAACCTACCGTAAGGAAAAATGATTCGGCGAATTCGTTCGAATAACATCCTTAGAATCTCGCGATTTTTCGAGGCGGCGTATCTTCTGGACTCGCGGTCCAGAATCTCGATCTATGACATAAGCCCGGGCCTATCCTAAATATAGAGATTTCCTCGGGGGAGTGTCGAATCTCGGAGGATCCTCGGGGATGAGTTGGCGATCAACTTGGCCTAGTTAGGATGCCAGATGCGGCAGGGTTACGGCCGATCTGGATTACGGGGGCAGCAGGACGCAGGCGGATTTTCGGCCTCGAAATTCGCCGCTAAAATTAGCCCAGCGCCTTGCAAAATCGCTCAATGGACACTCCGCGCCGGCAAGAGCGAGATGAAGGGGAAACCTCGTCGAGCACCGTGCTCTTAATGCACGCCACGTGTGTACATACACAAGAGCCCCGCTTTGCCTGTGCGCATGTGTATGTGCATTGTGCAATATCTCGCCGATATTATTTTCTAATTACGAGCACGGAAAGGCAAAAACTTCGTTTCTCAAGGAAATAGGAATCTGCGAGACGGTTACGTCACCTCTACGCATCTCCAGAGTTCAAATCTCTCGGATGGATTACATTTTTAAAAAAGAGAGAATATGCTTGAAAATTTATTAAAATTTACTACGCGACTGTACATTTATGTCCATTTCTATCAATGTAGATTAACTTTAATTTCGGTTTAACTTACTCTTTATCTTTTTCTACACTGAAAGAAAGGTTTGGTTATAAAAATTCAGACTTGGTTAATGTTACCAAGCGGCTTGGTGAAATAGTTTCAACTAAACGTATAATAAGTATTACATAATTTAGTTGGCTCAACTAAACAAAATTTGCTCTTTTATAATTATTACAAATGTTTATAATTATTACAAAATGTTTTGTTATTATTATTATAATCGGTAATAATAATCAAATACTTGAAAAAAAAGTACACTAAATGCGCCTCACAAGTTTACTAAGAATTTTTTTTCAGTGTAGTTTTAAGAATTAAAAAAGATAAAGAGTAAATTAAACTGAGATTAAAGTTAATTTATATTGGTAGAAATGGACATTAATGCGTGTTTTATTAAATAATAATGAAAAAGTCACCGTTTCAAGCCGAGGTATTGAGCCTGATTCAATACGCCGCGCCGCTTGGAATCGTCCAGAGCGTCTTCTGTTCTAAAACGTGTCGCGACACGTTCGGAGATGCGTGTTGCGAACTACATTTTCTATACATTGTATGAGAAAAAAGCATGATACATGGAAAATTTTTAAGCGCATCAGTATGTAGGAAACGTATTTTCGAAAACGTATTAAATATCAGAAAACTGCATTTAAATCTGCATAAATTCCCTATTAAAGTATGATTAAGAGACTCAAAAATTATCAATTAAATGCTCGAAATTACTCCTGAATGGGAACGCGTCTTTCTCGGTCACCCCGTATAGATCGGTTTCGCGGAGTCACGCGACGCGTGTCACTCGGACAAACGCACGCGCGAGTTGATTTCGATAATGCATACATGCACGATGTAGACGTGTTGGCACGCATTGCGTAATCGCGCGTGAAAATGGTTTTTCTCGCGTCCAGGTGGGATCGGAAGCACAGGCTCGAACTCGACCGCGAGTCCTTGTACTCGCTCCTCTTTGAAAGACAGAAAGAGAAGGGGTGGAGTGAAGGGGGAGATAGATAGATATTTATTATATTATATTTATTTATTTTATTATATATTTTATTTATTTATTATATTATATTATTATATTAATTATTTATTAAACGCTCTAGAATCAAGTCCTCTCAAGCGCTAAAAACAATACATAGTTAACAAAGTATGTAATATTAAACACCAAATACATAAAATGAAAATAATAAAAAATTAACAAAATATAAAAGTAAAAATAAAAGGAGGGAGGAGAGAGGAGGAAGTGAAAGAGGGAGACAGAGACTCAACAACGCAATCTTGTTCCCTTGTTAATTCGTGAAATTCCGCGTACGTTAATTAGACAAAAAAAAAGTATCTGATGTCAGCGAGGAAGACATCATCGACTCATTCATAGACTTGGTCATCCTCTTCGCAATAGGTTTTTCTTCCATTTGCGTTAATGTAAATCGCCACGTGCGAATCCGATTCCCTTTCTCAAATCCTTTCGTCACTACTCCGCGTTCTGTTTTTCAATTCGTCGACGGGGAAAAAATGAGTACTTCATGCGACAGCTGACGTTTGCACTTCCGATTACGGGTCTCGTCCGCCTGTATTGGCAAAGTCAAGCGCTTAACATTGCTATTCCCTGCTAAAACACGCGTTGTGCAAGAACCGTAATTAAGGTCGCAAGTAATTCCGAATGCGGGTCGAGTACACAGGTGTATCTTTAGAGACTCGCGGATGCAAAGATAACGCGAGATCCTCTATGCAAGACTATCTGAGACTATCAGTCGACGGGTGAAGAGTGCGTAATATGTACACTGAGAAAAAAATTTGTTAACTTGACTAAATTTTTCAACTAAATAAAATTTCTTCAGTTCAAGTATTTATTTATTTAACTTAAACATATAATACTTGAACTTTACTTTTCTAATATTTAAAAATTTAACTTAAATAAATAGAAACTTGAACTGAAGAAATTTTATTTAGTTGAAAAATGTAGTCAAGTTAACAAATTGTTTTTCTCACATTAATTAAACTTGGAGATAGAGCTATTTACGTCTATTTCCAATGTAGATTAACTTTAATCTCGGTTTACCTTACTTTTTATCTTTTTCTAGTTTTAAAAATTAGAAAAAGATAAAGAATAAGTTAAACCGAGATTAAAGTTAATCTACATTGGTGGAAATGGACATTAATCATTTTTTAAAATTGTATTACCACCTTACCAACACACTTACTACATTACCTATAATTTTTCCGTATAAAATATTCAAATATTCTCCATATATTTAAATATATTTAAAAATATATAATTTAAAAATATTTATTTAATAAATACTTAATTTATTATTTTTAAAAAATGATAATTAAAAAATATAAATAAAATATAATGTATAATATATTTTTTATATTCGTCTACATGCATCATTTTATTAAATGTTAAATATATTCATGCCACGTGTCAATGACAAAATGTGATTCATGCTGCGAGGAAATTTAAATTCCTGTTACTTTGTGGAACGTGTATATTGCGGGGATTTCCCTCTCTCTCTCTCTCTCTCTCTCTTTGTACAAAATATTAAAGAGAAACTTAAGGAGGAACGCTTACGTGGATACCAGAATCCATTTGCTCGGATAAATCTGTATCATTTTCTTGGAAAAGTGAGTTGATCTCGAAACATTCCCGGATCGATTCGACGCGTTGGCGAACGCGATGCATTTTACGTATGCACGTGACGCGTCATCGAGTGCACGGCTGGAGCTTCGGGGAGACGCGTGGCATCGATTCTGCCGCGGATCGATCGACTTAAATGCTTAAAGGTGCAGGGGAACCCGAGAGATGCAACTTATGCAACCCTCTGCGGCGCGCCCCACCTCAATGTCGAGTTCAATGTCGGAGTCTTTGATGAATCCCAGAGATAGATAGATAGATAAATAGATAAGCCTTTATTAATATTCTAGGAGTATTCAAGCCCTTTAAAAACGTGGAAAATAAAGAAAAATTAGAACAGGAAAAACGGGGGGGGGGAGAGAGAGAGAGACCCAGGCAGAACAGAAAGTCACGATAACGTCAAAATGACGTCACAATGACGCCAAAATTATCTCAAAATGATTATTAAAGGTGTAATTTGGCGTCACTTTGACTTTCTGTTCTACTTGGCGGGGGGAGGGGGAGGAGATACCTTTTTCTAACAAGAAAATTTCTCGAGGAATACGATGTCGAGGCAGAGCTTCGGTTTTCTCGAACACCGTGTGCGTAGGATTTGATAATTTCGACGTCGAAACTTAAAAAAAAAAAACTCATTGTGATGAGCAGTGAAAAACACATTCCAACGAATTTGAGTTTCTTGCTGGCCATTATCAGCTCCCTACCTGCGTAGGTTTAGTATCGCGCGACACACACACGCAAACACACACATACAAATCACATATACAGGCAGACGTACATTTAGGTCGTAAATATACGTGGACACGAATATGTACAAAGGTTGAGTTTCGATTCCATTTAGGAATACTGACATGGGATACATCTATTCGGTCTAAATATATTTGATATACATACGGAGATATCTGTTTATTCAATATTCATAATAAATCAGTTAATGATACTCCTGTAAGGTCACGCCAAGCACGGTACACGTATGCGTCAAACCGCGGTTTACTTCCCCCCCACCCCGCCGCCGAAAACGAAAGGTCCACAGATTCCGCGGTGAAGAGTCCCGTTCGCACACAATGACCGAGCAAATACGCTTGTATCCTGCGCGCCACACAAGGGACACGCATACACGCGTACGATCGAACACACACACACACACACGCCCGAACGCCTTTTTCCATTTTCAAAAACCGTCGCTCTCATTTCGAAGCGGACCGGAAGGACCGCGGCGTTCGAGGGGGTCGATCGGGGGATCGATCGCGGCCGCTCGATCGGTCTCCCTATCGACGAATTCGGAAGCCCATCCGCTTCTTTCGCGGGACGGGAGGGTTCCGTCGAAGCCGGTCGATAGAACACCGCGGCGGCGAAAACCACCGCGGTCGGCCACGAATCCCGCCCGCGGAGGGCAGGGGCCCTGCGGATCGACGACGTCCGGCGTCTGCGTCCCCAAATTTCGAATTTCGAACGCTACGCCCGCCGATCGAGTGGTTCCTCGTGCGAACGAACAAACGACTGATAAATTCGAAAGGCGCGAAACTCCTGCATTCGGCGAAAGAGAAAGAGTGAGGAGGAGGGTGGAAAGGGCGAACTCACCTGAACGTCGAGGCAGCGTTTCGGGGTGAAGCGGAAGAGCGCCATCCTTGGCTCTGCGTGGGTTGTATCCTGCGTGGGCGTCCCGTACCCTCGAACTGACCGACTCGACTCGACCGTCTGACTAATCGAACGACCACGCGGTGCTGCGGCGCCCCAACTCGACTGGCTCCGCCGCTCCGGCCGCGCCGCTTTCGCCGCGGCGCGGCGCGGTGCGGCGCGCGCATGCGCCGGCTGTGAGCGCGCGCGTCTCGTCTCGCGGCGCGGCGCGGCGCGGCGCGGCGCGGCGCGGCGTCCGACCGCGGCGCGCTTCAGACCGTTCAGGAGCGGCCGCGGGCGCGGCGCGCCCCGCGCCAAGATTTCACGATTTGCTGGGCGACGTATAACCACCGATATATTAGCGATGTAAAAATTAAAACGTCTTAAGGCTTCCGCGCAATCAAAAATATAAGGAACAAGGAATTAAACATAGGGAATTGGCATGTGGAAGAAGGAAGATTCTTCCTTCTTCCTTCTTCCACATCCCAATCGCTAATATCTATTTCTTGTTCCTTATATTCCCAAGTAGAACACGAAAGTCATGATGACGTCAAAATAATGCTAAAATGACGCCTTTGACATCATTTTGACGTCATCATGACTTCAAAAT
>NJRQ01000287.1:106274-123394 GCA_003063805.1 Aphaenogaster ashmeadi
ACAGATCAAAATTGTCAATAAACAAAGAGACAAGGAACTATCTGTTCATAATTAAACCATCATAAACCAGTAATTATTTAGTGATTACGAATCACCGTTTATTAAATGAACATGAGTTTAATTGGTCTAAACCTGTGATATTGCATAAAGAAAAACAATTACGAAAGAGGGAAGTTGCAGAAATGTATTTTATAAAAAGTTCCAACAACACTATTAATTTACGAAAAGACACTGAAAATTTAAATGTAATTTATGATGGTTTAATTATGAACAGATAGTTCCTTGTCTCTTTGTTTATTGACAATTTTGATCTGTGTTTTGTCCTTTTATCCTTATTCTCTTAAAACGACTTTATTCGAATGCTAAATGTAACGCTGTATGGACGTGCTTTGAAACACGTGCTCTACCGCCCGATGCTGCACCAGGTTGAAATGTATATATCAAAGTATTAATTGCAAGTTTATATTCTCTTCTCCACATTTTTAATTTTGTATACCGATCGTTCATTCTGTACCTATTTAATTGCAGATTGATGTAATTTTTAACACTTGAAAAGGACCACAATCCGTATGGTCGAAACGTTGTAGTAATAAATTAAACATATTACTTGCCAGTTGTGTCGTTTTATAATTTATTTAATGTTAATTATTTACTGGCGATTGGAGAAAGAATAGATTTTTGGTAATTATGAGTTATTCTTTCTCAGATATAATCTCCTGCAAACTTCTGTGATAGGTATGTCGGATACAGAGGGTATCCCACCAGGAGTAGTTTCGGTTTCTTGCAGAGCGTACTTATCCGTGATAGTCCGAATATCATCGATATCCGGAGTTATCGACATATTGATAGCCGGATAAATCAGAAACGCAAATGTGGCTAGAGCGGTCAGCGCCCATATGGGAATCGCGACTGCCCAATACTTGGAGGGCCAATACGTCAGGCCTAAATAATCGTGCAGCACATCGTCTGGTATTATCGCCCATATCACATACAACAGGAAGAGCATATTCGATCCGATGTACATGGCATATCCATAGACAGCCCTGGGGCCGTAAGGCGCAGGAGTGTGCTCCATAACATGTGTATATTTGAAAACCAAGTGAAATATAACTAGCGAAGAATCGGCACAGTAATGACTGTATGTTGGCTCAGTAATGACTGTATGTCGGCTCAGGTGGACCAAATTGTTGAATGGTTTCCGTGACCAGTAGTAGATTATCGAAGAAGGATGTAAGCCCCACACGTACCTTCTTTGCTTCCTTACCGCTGAATGACCTGCACAGAGAATAGCAAATGTCAGTGAAACGACATACAAGGAAAAGAAATTTAATACAATTTTGCGCTTACGCTTCCAAAATGTTGTTGTTCAACTTAAGCTGTTTTGTGACTTCACCTCTCGACGGCTCCTTGTCGACTCGAAGCACTTGGTACGCGACTTCTGCTTCCCTGTCGCTTGGGAAAGGCACAGACAGATGCCTATGTAATGTTAAGGTTCCAAAGACAAATTGAGTAACAAATCTTTTTATAAACAAATAATTTGTAAAATAAGGATACACCCTGAGATCACTCATGGCATTCTACAATTTGGCGACGCTGATTGTCCAAATTAAAATCTCTGTTCTGTAATAATAAAAAATTACAATGTAAGCATGTTATGCAAATTAATATTGGATATGTTTGTATTTATGCGCATACAAAATTTTAATTCGTTTTATTTTCTTTGGAAGGTGTTCGCAGTCGTTGCGAGATAACCTTAAACCGATAGCGATAATAATGGAGTTGCACAGCGCAATCGATACATTTATCTAACGTGGCAATAACGCTGTCCAAGGACTATGTAACAATTAACGCATTTGAAAACGTTGCAATTAATGTCGATACGATAGACGTACGTTCGAGTTGACGTACAATACATACGTGTGTGGGCGTTGCTGACGTCGCGACAGTCACCCTGTTCTGGTGGTGCAGTAAACATTGCATTTCGCCGTAAAAAAGGGAGGGAGAAGAAAGACAAAAGGCTGGACTGCATTTATCTTTATTCGCTTCCGAGAATCTCCTCCAACTAGGTAGGTAATATTTCGACGCGCTCGTCGCCACTCCTTGAATCTTCTAAAGATCCTGCTTCTGTTCTTAGGTTATGACTGACAGCTGGCGTTTATTTACTACTGTCATTTCCGATTAGTTTACGCTTCGATTGACACTTTGTCACTGGGCGGTAGCGGACGAACGATCAGTATTATGCGAAGCATTGTGGAAACAACGCCGTACTTGGATAACTCGTCGAGAGATCGCACAAGATCTCCATGTGTTCATCGATTAGCTAATTAATATAACTGTGATCTCAATTATTTATTTTAATCCAGTTGCATTTTACATACATACGTCGGATGTTACGGTAAGAGATAGAGATTACTCGATCTCGCCTGCACAAAGAGAATCCTGCGACCAAAGAGTACAAGAGTACAAAGTACACCCTGCTTCGATGATCGGAGGTTCAATATTTGCTTTACGAGCTACTGAATAATCAGGAAGAATATCAGACATGAGTGGAACGACAAGAGATCTGCCGTGGGGCCTGCAATGCGCAAGGTGTATGTGCAACGGATGCTGCGAGCATCGTCGTGTCAATTGGATGGCATGGCACCAAGGAGGCATACTGGCTCTCACTTACCTAGCATATACTTGTTACCATTTGACTAGAAAACCGATATCCGTGGTAAAGAATGTCCTGAGTCTCAATTGCAGCAATCTACCGATACCCGCGGATATCTCAGTGAATGACAGTAACCGGGACACCTGGTGCGACTGGGCTCCGTTTGGTAAGGAGAGATAGCGACGAGTATAAAGTAATATCACAGAGAAGACGAACACTCATCAGAATTTACGAATAATCTGTGCTACGTTATTTCTACAGATACGGAGGATGCGCCAGCGTTACTTGGCATGCTGGACTCGGCATTCCTATTCGCATACGCAGCGGCTATGTTTCTCAGGTGGATATCTTGAAGCGAGCTCATTCGCCATATCATAGAAATACTTTAGTAATAATGTCATGTTTCTTTTCTTTACATAGTGGATTCATAGCAGAGCGAGTAAATCTGCGATACTTCCTTTCCATTGGTATGCTCGCGTCGGGCATATCATGCTACCTGTTCGGAATTGCTAAACCGTACAATATTCATAATTTATGGTACTTCATTTTCGTGCAGGTAAATATTGATACATTGTAAAACATACAGATGGTCTTTATAATAATGCAGACGGTTTTTTATATTTTTTTTCTTTTCCCCACAGGCGCTAGGCGGAATCTTTCAAACTTCTGGCTGGCCAGGTGTAGTAACTATTGTAGGAAATTGGTTTGGGAAAGGCAAGCGCGGCTTGATCTTTGGTGTGTGGAACTCTCACACGTCCTTAGGAAATATATTAGGCAGTTTAATCGCGGCGGCATACGTCGAGTCCGATTGGAGTTTGAGTTTCATAGTGCCTGGAGTGATAATGGGACTGGTGGGATTCGTCATCTTCCTGTTTCTAATACCGAGCCCTCTCGACATAGGATACAGCCCGCCCGTTTCTCTCGCATATCGGAAAATTGATGTAACGAATAGCTCGGATGATGACTCGACTGACATAGGTTACGAATCTCGTAGTATCACCGAGGACGTAAGTTCCCCGTAGTTGCTTATAGTAATTATGCGCTTTTTCATTCAGCAAATACTAGTATTAGCATAGTAGATGTTTTTTTAATTTTGATAAACGTAAGATTTTGTAGCGTAACACACTATTTGTCAATTAACACACGTAATAGCATGTTTATAATTAAATTATAATAAGCATGTTCTCTCTACTTTACGTTTCTATTTACAGTTTTGTCTCTTTTAGTTTTCCTAGGTTTTTTTTATATCCAAGTGCCAAGATATATAAATCATTCGATTATTTTTAGTAGAATTATAGTTTGCACTTCCGTAATAAAAATAAGCATCTACTGTACCTAGCGTGTCATCTATCGCTGTGTCTACCGTGAACAACTTACTGCCGACGTAAGTGCATGCCACTCTTCCATATAGTTAACATTTCTCTATTTAACTTTAAAATATAACAAAATTAAATAACGTGTTATTTCGACGAAAGATTGCAATGCATGTGTTATAACGCATATTTCATTTATTCGTAATTCTTAAAGCGCGTAAGAACATGCGTTCCGAGCAGCAATGTGTTACTATATAAAATTTATTAATATCATAACTGCTTTCTTCTAACATGTATAAATATATATATTATTAATAATATACTATTTAATGTAATTTATATGTCCAAAAGAATACGGTAAGTGGGGGATCCGAAACCAGCCCGATGCTGTCTGGACACCGACGTGATAGCACACCTCGTAATAGCCCAATCGGCTTTGTAGGAGCCATGAAGATACCGGGTGTCATCGAATACTCCTTATCGCTGTTTTTCGCGAAGCTTGTTAGCTATACATTCCTCTACTGGTTACCATTATACATCGCGGCTTCAAGTTGGTATTTCCAACAATATTACTCTTCGAGTACCAATGTAATCTTATTTTAGAGTTTCAATAAGAATTTCTTGCAGCCACGTACAGCGCAACTGTGAGTGCAGATCTATCGACTTTGTTCGATGTGGGCGGTATAGTAGGCGCCATAGCGGCTGGAGTTCTCTCCGATTATAGTGGCATGAGCGCGTTAACATGCGCCGCGATGTTTGGACTTGCATTTCCTGCGGTAAGTCCAATTTTTTCCTTATCAAACGGCTCGAACGGAAAGTTCAGTGTACGATGTGGCACGAAACGTATTAATAACACTGATAAGAAACGGTGACTTGATAGTAACAATTTCTGGATAAGCTCTTGTACAGTCGAAGTCTAAAAAACTTTCGCCACATGCAGATTTTTAAGTTACAAAATGACTAAATTATTAGATAAATTATTAATAAGTTGTAATTATTGCCCACATAATTTATTCTTATTAAATTTCATTGAACGCTACTTTATGTAATGTTCTTTCACTGAATGATAATACACAATATAAATTTGAATGTATGTATATAGCGCTTTTAATATATACGTCATATGTTTCAGTTATTTATATACGATTATATCGGAAACACCAGCCTAGGCGTCAATATAGTATTACTACTGATAGGGGGACTATTAGTGAACGGTCCCTATGCATTGATAACGACCGCTGTGTCGGCCGAACTGGGAACTCATCCCAGCTTAGGAGAAAATTCGAAGGCTTTAGCTACAGTAACTGCTATTATCGATGGAACTGGTAGTATCGGGGCTGCAGTTGGTCCGCTGTTAGCAGGTGTAGTGTCTCGATGGGGTGGATGGCACCATGTGTTTTACATGCTCATGTGCGCGGATTTATTCGCCCTCCTGGTAAGTCCACTTTGCTTCTTCATTGATATAGAAACGAAATCATTACAGATAATGTGCATACTATTTTGCTGTTTCAGCTTCTGTCCAGATTAGTTTATAGAGATATAAGGTCATATATACAAAGACGAAGAGTTATTCAAATTTAGAGCGTGAAACAAAATTTGCGAATTGTTGCGTAGATGCGGAGGTATGTGATTTTTACGTGTTTGGATCTGCTTATTTATAATTTCGCTCGTATCTCCTCAAAAGGATTCCCGAATGGAAACCCACGTTCGATATACGAGACATTTAAATGTCTAAATAGATAGCGTATTTTGGACAGTATTTTTTGTCATAACTATTATACGCATCTAAATGTAGATAATTTTAAAATACTAAACTACGGAAAAAAATGCTGCTATTTTAAATACTTTTCGAGATCGATATTTTTTAATGGTATATACACGATGTAAAAAAAATATTATTTTTTTATTGCGCATGCTAAGTATCAGATGTTACCATATGAACTTATAATTATATTACGACATAAATATATCACAAAGTCTAATATAAAATTGTTTAATGTACATATGTCTGCAAATTATTGCGTACCAATATGAGGTGTTAAACTCAAGGAATGCCGGTGGGAATTATGTAACTGATAGCATCGGCGAAGTCACCCCACGCAGCTCTTTGGGTTTGAAAGATGATTATCCAAGCTAGTAGGGCGCCTGTCCAAATGGTTGCTCCAATAGCGGAGAAAATTACGTCTGAAAGAAACGTGAATGCGCTTGGGTTAGGGAAGAGAATATAAAATTCGTTGTAGGAAATTTGATCGATACCAACATTTCTTAATCTGCTTCTGTTCCTCGTAAGGTGGTGCTACGAAAGCCTCCTTCGAGAACCAAACCGCGTTCACGGCCCATAGGAATGGCAGCAGCGCAAAACCAGCTGTAACAAAGAAAAATTGAAGTAAATATTAGCAAGTTGATATAAAATATAATTTTTGGCTGCACTCTACATTATTCTCTCTCTCTCTTTCTCTGTATTTAAAAAAAATATATATGTATCTAGGTTTTGGAACAAAAGCGAGAGAAGAAACGAGTATTGCAAGGAAGCAAAAACTGAAGAGGCCAACGACATAAAAATTAAACCCTGATGCCAAGAATCATGTACTGCCGAAAAAAAATACCTGAAGTTTAACCTAAAGTTTTACCTAAGCTCGACCAATTTTTAACACATTTGCTGTCAGAACGTCTACAGACGTCATCTGCTTACCCATACGATAAGTCTGAATAGAAAAAAAACTATATTCGCAGATGAAAGATAAGACATACATTAAACAAGTTTAAAATTCATTAAAAACTGCCTCAAAACAGTCTTAAAATGTAACGTTCGATATCACACATATTACATACTTCCAACTAGAACCTAGGATCTGCGAATGTGTTAAAACGAATGTTGGACGTGCATTAAGATGCGCATGCATCGTGATACTCGATAAATCGTTGCGCAAAGCCAATATTAATACCGAGAATAATTGTCGCGTCGCGACGTCAACGTACCGCGAAAGTACCACTTGCAGAGATGTAATTTCTTCTCGTTCGGCACCTTGGACAGGTCCATCGTGGCGATGACGGCAGACAGATGACTCCTAACCTATCCTCGTTTCTCGGTACCGTTTCGAGACGCCCCGCCGTCCCGTTCCCTCGGTCAAACGATCCAAACGGCGGTCAACATCGAGCCACGAGACAGTGAAATCGGCTGGACGACACCCGAGTGAGTCGCGCCAACGAACGTTAAACGCGAGTAAAGCAACAACAAGAGGAAAAGGAAGGCGAGAAGAGAGAGTCGGTCGCGTCTGACATCTGAGCTGAGGACGGAGCGTCTCGTCGCGCTCCCAAGATGGCGCCGCGACGACGCCTGGCGCGCCCCCTCGCGGCGGGTGGGTGTCACTTGGGTGTCACGTGGCCGCGGGACGCTCGAGTCCCCGCCGAGGCCCGTGTCGCGAGGCCAGCCATTTTGGTACGTTAACATGGCGTCGCCGCCGGAGATTAATATGGCGTCCTCGGACATAATAACCGAAGTGGAGATTCAACCGGACATCCAGGAGGTCGAGATAGAGGCGATACCGGTGGAGATACCGTGCGAGACCGTGGAGACGACGATCGAGGGCGAGGACGGGCAGCCGATGATAGCGCTGCAGCCGCTCCCGGAGCCGGGCCGCGAGGAAATCATACTGCAGACGCAGGAGGAGATCGTCGGCGCGGACCCGCTCAGCGTGTACGACCAGATCCCGGTGCCGGACAACGACATTTATGTCGAGTCCAGCCCCGGGCCGTCGCGCAAGGCCGCCAAGAAGGCGCGCAAGAGCGGCGGCGCGCGTTTCCGCGCGTCCGACCACGCGATCTTCGGCGAGATGGCCACCGAGACCAAGGCTAGGAAGTGGGAGCAGAAGCAGGTGCAGATCAAGACGCTCGAGGGCGAGTTCTCGGTAACGATGTGGGCGTCCGGCACGGACGACGGTGAGTGTGTACGGTTAGGTCGTACGCGCGCATTCCCATTCTCTGGCATCTACTCCACTCTTTTTCCCGACATTTCCTCATCTTTTCTTTCCTTCCGTCTTTCTCTTTCGCCTTCCGCTCCTTTTGTCGTCGCTCTCCCTTCGCCGAGCCCTCGGCCAAAGCCAAAGGACGGTTCTCTCTATCTCCGTCTCTCTCTCTCTCTCTCTCCCCTCGTTCC
The DNA here is from genome assembly GCA_003063805.1 of Aphaenogaster ashmeadi. NCBI lineage: Eukaryota > Metazoa > Arthropoda > Insecta > Hymenoptera > Formicidae > Aphaenogaster > Aphaenogaster ashmeadi. Next base: position 114,397 of record NJRQ01000287.1, read on the forward strand.
TCCTAGCCCGTCCTATCCTCCACGCACACGGGCGGGTACGCACTTCCGGTGCGATGCCCAGATCGATACTGCGTCGCTGATACGGGCGCGCGATCGCCGCGCGGAGAAATCGGCGACCTGGGCCGGTCCGCGTCGTCCGCGCGGGCCAGCCGGCTTGACAGGCCGCGTTGTTTGTTTTGATCGCGCGAACGCCATTGCGCTTGGCCCCACGGGGGCAGCCATATTTTGAAAATGGCCTCTTTTACGCGGCGGATCGCCCGCCCGTCCGCCGCCGAGGCAAATGGCGGCCGCGGCGGACGTGCCGGAGCGACGTCGCGGAGCAACGCGGCACTCCGTGCCCTGTCGACGACTCGACGCGTCGTTCCGACGATACGTTCGGATTTACCCGCGTCTTTGGGAGAGAGATAGACAGATAGGCAGAGCGATAGGGCGAGTTTTTAGCTAGCTATGTTTCGTTGGGGAGAAAAAAATTTCATGAATTTCGAAAGTCTTCCGAGGCGCACAAAAGAGCTCCGGAGCGACGCTTCGACTTCTGACGTCACGACGGATCCATGCTGCACCGCGAGCGCATATACCGGGTGTCCGGAATCCGATGATACGAGCGAGCGATATTTTGTTGATTCGCGCTTCTCGTTTATTATATATTTTATTGTATACTTAAAGTCGAGTTGTATTTCGTAAAGATGTTCCGAAACGGCATTATTGTCTTGTAATCTTGTCGGGGAGAATTCCGGAGGTGTTGCCAAGGACGCGATATAACGGGTATCCCGCTTCTTTCGGCATGCATTCCCCTACCTTTATCTTATTGTTCCTGTAAAACGCATTTTTTTTTAAAGCTTGCAATGAGAGAAAAATTATGTTAAAATTTATTTAAATATATATCGTGATTTCAAGTTTAAGAAATTTGATACTTCCATCTCTGAAAAAAAAAAATCAGAAGATAATTAAAATGTTGATAAATACATGTAATAGTAATTTCAATTATCTCGTTTATAGAAGATTATAAGAAATTAAATTAAGATAGACTTATCTCGATCTTAATTTAATTTGTTATAATAATTTTATTAAAAATTGTATCTCGTTGCAATTTTATTATGAATTTTTTGCTTGAATGTTTCCTCCAACAATCCTACCAAGTTTATTCTCTGCTTTCTCTTGCCAGATATAATTTTATATAGAAATTATAATATATATATATATATATATATATTTATATATATCATAAACTATATGACATATAAATTATATATCATATAGTTAACAAAGTAATAAATAACAAAAAAATTCAAAAATTAGCTTTTTTGGGACCGCTCTCCGTTTGTTGCTGTTAAAGGTAACATCCTATTAGCGCCTGACCTGGATGTGGATGTTCCAGATGAAGGTTCGAATCCAGAACCAGATCCAGACTACACGGAGTATATGACGGGCAAGTCCAATGCCAAGTTCAATTCAAACAGCTCGGTGTCAGACGGTATGCCTGGTTTGGATCTTTCGGATCCAAAGCAACTTGCCGAATTCGCACGACCCGGTCATAAGCTGAAGGTACGCAAACCGCCGGTGATGGACGGCGTCGAGCGAACGATCGCGTGCCCCCATAAGGGATGCACGAAGATGTTCCGTGATAACAGTGCGATGCGCAAACACTTACATACGCACGGACCACGTGTACACGTGTGTGCTGAATGCGGCAAGGCTTTCGTTGAAAGTTCCAAACTCAAACGGCACCAGCTAGTGCACACGGGCGAGAAGCCATTTCAGTGCACATTCGAGGGATGCGGCAAGAGGTTTAGTCTCGACTTCAATCTTCGTACTCACGTGAGAATCCATACTGGCGATCGGCCATACGTATGTCCATTCGACGGATGCAGTAAAAAGTTCGCGCAATCGACGAACCTCAAGTCACATATATTAACTCATGCGAAGGCCAAGTAAGTATCGCTTCTTCGTCACACAAGATTTGAGATAAAAACGAAAAAAGTGGGCGAAAACATTTTTATCGAGGGGCTACTCGCATCGAAGAGCAATCGGAGAGAATTGAAATAATGGTTATCCCGAATGTGTGTGTGTTTAATAAGTGATGCTGATTGGCTTTTTAGGATATTGAAAAGATAAATTGCTTAAATTCAGATTGTAAATTTTGTTACGTAATTTAGAAGATCAATGCGGCAAAATGTTTAAGTAGAATTTAATTGTTTGATGAGATGATTTAGTTATTTGACGAGAATTTGTTTTGTATAATTTCAGATCCCGGAACGCGATTGGGAGACAAGTACAACAAATCCAACTTCAACAGCCTCAATTTGTCCAAGTTGAAGTTGCAGATGTGGACAATCAACAGTTCATTGTCTACGCCGATTAGCCCCCCTAAACATTGATCTCGTATATCTCCCGCTGAACACTACTACTGAAGTATCGTAACCATTAATTATTAATCTAAACAGTGTAAATATTTTTACGGCGCGTACAAGTGATGTCATTACACATGACATCGGGCAGTCAAACTAGCTGTCTTAAGAGAATTAATGGAAGAATAATACCTCTGTGCTTAGATACGAATTACTTGAGAAATGTCTGGAGCACTATATTACCGTAAAAACACGAGAGGGCAAATAAAGTTAAGCAACATTTAAAGAAAAAAAGAAAAAAAAAGATAATGTACCTTCTAAGATAATGCAAGCTAGACTGTGTCGCGTACTGCTCAATTTCTTGTTCTATCAAGAGAAATCGAGTGCGCTCGCATAACACGTATATATATATATATACACACACACACACACACATACACAAACACACACACGAGACTGTATATATATAAATATATATAAGTACAATTAAAATATTGTATACAGTATATTTTGGAGAAATTCAGATGGGAATAAACCACGAAGATGCATCTTTTTCCGTCGGACTCAATTGTACCATCTTGGTAATATACGACTTTTACACTGTATAATGCTGAGACTTGTTGATAGTTGATGAAGTGAGAGGAGAAAAAGGGAAAGAGAAGTTACGCGTGTGTAACGTATATTGCAAAATCCGTAAATATCACGCAATCTTTATCGCATGGTTCGGTATTGTTTTTCTTTATATATCGGTGTAATAAAGGTGTCGTGACAGCGTGTTTGCTGGATATGAAAAGGAAAGGAAGTAACTTAAAAGGAAATTGTACAAAAGAAAAGTATATCGAAATGGTGTTACTGCATCCCGATGTGATATTTGCGTAAAGGTTGCGACGTCGTGCACGCGCATCGAACGACTTGAACGACTACGGCGACACTTGAAATTTCGAGTAAGAAGCAATATAGTTATGGATAGATAAATATCGAATTAGAATAAATTTACTGCGTGCATCTCTCATTACGTCACTGATCATAATTATTCGCATATCATAATTTTATACGCGCGATGTTAACAGGCATACTTACGACATAAGTACACATATGCACCAATCTGCATAAAATTAGGCGAACTTTGAATAATTTGTTTAAAACCTGTAAAGTATATATTCTTTCATAAAAAAAAAGATTTTACTTTGCAGCTGTACATATAATTCTTGTGGCTGTACCCATCTGTTAATAGTGTTCTTCTCTTATATAATTCGTCTTTTTAAAAAGAAAGATGGAAAAATTGATCTTTTAAAATTTGTTTAGCGTTTAGACAATGGTTTGGCAATCCTTTTTGTCAAACTTTCATTTTTATTAATTTGTTTCTTTCGGCAATTTGCATTATACTTCATATTAGGCTTCTTCTTTGCATGATGAATACAATTTGGAATTACTTTTTAATACTTTCATACGGTCTACGTTTTACTAACGTAACATTCGTAAGAAAACGAAAATATAATAATTGTTTCAAAACGCAATTTAAGTTTGAAATAAAAAATTCAAGTAATTATCTCACAAGGAGAAGCGTTATCATTATCTGCTTTTTAAAAGGAAGTAATTCAGTAACGATGTGTGTGTACGATTATAACAATGCTCTTCGCAGAAGATCGAGATATCTTCAGAGGGCATATGTAGATTTTTTTGTTGTATTCATAAATTTATGCACCAGCCCGTGCATCGTTTTTCACGGTATATATTTAAGTTCGATAATTTATATGAAAATATAACACGAAATAAAAAATATATATATTTCTATGCTTATATTTTATTTGTGTCTGTCATTTTTCATTGCGCGAGAAAAAGACATCGGTTGGTTATTTCGGGGTCGCTAAATTATTAACAGAAAACTCATGATGTAGCATTGAAGAACGCTAATTCTATCGATTACGCGTATAAATATATATAATAAGACATGTATATACTTTCGTCCGCAAGACGACAGTATCGTTCAACTCTTCCCGTTAAATGATGTTACAGTGGAATGAATATTCGTACAAACATAAATTTTCTACAATTAGTATCTTCCAGATCGCCCGTCCCTACCTTTGTCGTCTCTTTTCCGGCGATCTTTGGATCTCGATCGTCTGTCGCGCGATCGCGATCGGCGCTTGCGATCTCGACCGCGTGAACGCGAACGCGATCTAGACCGTCCCCTGCCGCTCTTCTTGCGACTGTACAAATAGCGACGCAGCTCACGCGAGATAGGTTTCAGATGCATAAAGTTGCAAAATCCAGAACGTGTGCATTCTCTGAAAAAATACAAAAGATACAAGATCATTATCGATCTTATTCATTATCACAAAAATTTACGCATGAATGGTTTCTATGCCACATTACCCCATTTCGTATTGACGACAGCAGGCCTCCCTGAAATCCGTCACTGGCGAAAGTTCAGCGTACACTGGTCTACCGCCAAACCAACGATTGTTTAAGTCATTCACAGCTCTCTCCGCGTCTTCCTCTCTGCGAAACTTGATGTAAACATTGCCCACCAAGTGATCGCCGAGATTGTCACACACATTCATCTCTTCGATCTCGCCATATTTATCTTCGCACTCGACAAAGACGTCCTCAAAGAAATTATCGTAATGCTCTTGCATTTCTTCATCCGACACATTTGCGACCACTAGAACAAGAGTAGATAACAGGGTTTCTTTATTCAATTTGGAAAAGAATTTAACAAAATATTTTGAAAATATCTAACGGGTAAACTAATAAAACAAGTTATAGTTGTAGAATCACAATATACTTACAATGGGAGCCATCTGCACTTTTGGCAGAATTCTGGGGATTCACATACAGGTTTTGAAGTAGACATGTCTGGAAAAGAATATACACAGTTAACTCATGATTCAATTACTTGTATTAAATATTCTTCATAATAAGACTGAATGAAAGTTAATCGTTTCTTCGTTGCATAAATACATTTATTAGAAAATTAATTAAGAGTTCAAAAATTTGATTATACTAATTATTTGTCACCCTGACGCATGGTTTTGTGTGAGTGATTGACTTGTAATCAACATCCCAAATCTCATCTCATGTATGTCTCGATTTTATAAGAGACTGATTGAAAGATTGAAGGTTGAAGGAGTGAAGGAATGTGAGGCGACGATGGTAACTCGTTTCGAAAATATTTATAATAAGAATTATTAAAATACCCAATAAAATTTTTTTAATACGTACCTGACTGAATGTAGGCTTGTTGTGGATACGCGAGCACCGGTCGCCGTGGCGGCAGGCGCCGATTTTGAAATAAAAGGAGCAGTTTACTCTAAAAGGAAAAAGAAAAGCATAGGTTAGGATAAAAGTTGCTCTCGTAGCCCCTTCATTTACAACTCGGCGTAACGAGTTTTTCTTACTTGTCCTTCTCGGTACCGAAGATAGATGCTAAATACTCCGCCATGACTCACGTTCCCTCGAGTACAAGATTACTCCGATAGTTGTTGTTAATTTATTGGAAGTCATCAAAACCTGCCGAACATCACGCGCCGATTGATGGCAAAATGGCGGCCATGTTAGTCGCCGTATTCATGACGAGAAAAAGATGCAGTTGCATTCTCACGAACGCGCAGCAGCCATTCGGCCAATGAAAAAATCGCCCAGGCGCAGGGAGAAGTAATATGGCCGCCAATTTTAGAATATTCTAGGACCCTAGGGTCTCTACTATCGTTGTCCGCGTTGTCGACCCTGTCGAAGTCGATACCGCAGAGCGGATTTCCGGGCGTGTTGGCTCTGAGGACGGCGTTTCGCTTGAATTCTCACTCGGCTCTAACAAAAAAATGGATATAACAAATTAAGAACAAAATAAAAAGTGTATTATTTAAAATATGTCAAGAATACATTGTTACGTCTCAGAATTAAAGACAAAATATTTCAGAGGAATTATAACTCGATTTCAAAATATGTTAAGAGCTTACTTTTCTTCTATTTTCTGTTTTTCCAAAGAAATTTTTATAAAATATATATATTATAATTTTATATATAAAACTTAACTATTTATTATTATTTATTTGTAATCCTTGCCTTGCGGCTTAGGATGGCTTCCGGTTTACAATTTGTTATACATTTATGTTCTTAATTAACTTTACATTGCACACCATTTTTATTCTCATTCTTAAAACTATAAAACTTATAAAACTAAAACTGAATCTAAATCTTCATTCGCTAAATAAAATAAGATAAGATAAGATAAAATAAACAGACTCTAAATCTGCAACATAAATCCCACCAAAACTCAATATTTTACGACATTATAACTTGAACTTTATATACATTTTCTAATTTGTATTATATTTAAGATATCTAATAGCTTTGTCTTTTTCATTTTAAAACTAAATAATTGTACCGAACAAAATTCTCTTATCTTCAAATCGCAATAAAAAAATAAAGTATTGTCGCACTGAAGTGAAATGTAATTCATACACTGAAAAAAAAATTTTGCTAACTTGACTAAAATTTTCAACTAAATTAAATTTCTTCAGTTCAAGTATTATATTTATTTTAGTTAAATAACTAAATATTTGAACTTCACTTTTCAAATATTTAGTTATTTAACTAAAATAAATATAATACTTGAACTGAAGAAATTTAATTTAGTTGAAAATTTTAGTCAAGTTAGCAAAATTTTTTTTTCAGTGTACGGAAGATCAAAGAAATTATAATGCACGTGCTCGATTTACCGTTGTTGCTCTTCGGCGCTACCGAACCCAGGCCATCCGGGACAGCGTCCCTCGAGCTTGGTTTCGATGCCACCCCAAATATATCGACGTCCGGGGCGTCCTTGCCGCCGAATATGTTTACGTCGTCGTCGAACAGGCCGCCACTTTTCGGGACTGGTTTCGTCCGATCGTTCGACGACACCGCGGCATGGAAATCCGTGCTCTTCTGCGATCTGGAGCCGGAACTTGCGGCGGAGAAGAGCTCGTCGCCGGAATCGGAGTCGTCGAAGAGAGACGAGACCTTTGACTTGCCCGTTCGCTTAGAATCCGACTTGCTGGGCAACGGCGGCGGTCCGAATAGCTCGTCGTTCTCGAAGACGTCGTCCTGTAACAATGCCGATGAAATATCCTGCTGTTCCTGTCCCGATTGCTGCTGCTGTTGCTGGTTGTCGCTGTTGGCGTTCGCCGAGTTGGGATAGCGCGTTCGTGCCACGAACAAACTGTCACTGGTAACACGCTCACGATAGATCTCCTCGGACCTGAGCCTCGTCGAGGACATTCCAGGCTAGAAGTTTACCCTAAGGGAAAAAAAGACCACTGAGTATTCTTATTTTACAAGCTGACAGTGCGATAAATATTACTACTCGTATTTCAATTAAAACCAGAAATAAATAGCGCGTGTATATGTAGAGAAAATAATATTTATTTTATTTTATTCTGACATAATTCTTTTTGCATCACGTACTAATAAAAATAACAGGTTTTTTTCTACAAAGTACTATTTATTTCCTTGTACACATTTATTGCAAAATAACAGCCATTTAGCTTCAGCGACTTCCCGATTGTCACCCTGTTTGTATCTTCCTTGTGCCATTGATAGAGCAAAAACGTTTGAACTACGAAAATTCGTCTTCGTTCAAAAATTTGTCATCTGAGCTTTAGCGATAATCGAGCGATAAACCACTCACAACTGCAATATTTGCTTGATGTTATGTATAAACAGCGTCTGATACGCTGTAAATAATTGACGAGGTAGCTAAGAGCGCTTCTGGTGGGCGGTTTTATCGCGGAATAACTCGTGTTTTTACTTTTTAGCACGAACTTTCTCTCTTTGATGATGTTTATAAATCGCTCTCGATTTTTGATGTCATTTCTTCGATTAAAGCTGGAGAGGCAAATGCAATGTCTATGATCTTTTTAGATTATCAATTTTAATAAGTTCAATGCAGGAGAAAGAGAGAACTGTTTCTCGGTTCAATCTAGCGCTCAGTTCCTTCGACATTTATGTGACGTTATCTTTAGAGAATATAAGATATAAAAATAGATAGTAAGAAACTCCTATCGTCTTGTTACGTTTCCGTTAAAAAATATTGCTACAACAAATTAATGTCTTCATCATTTTTTTGGACTATTCTATATCAAGGCAAGCCGAATGCCTCAATCAGGACGTTCAATTAGCGCAGACTGAAAAAAGATATTCCATCAGAACATGTTCGCACATACATAAAACGTACATACCTGTAGAACCGGATGCTAAATTCAGCTAAAATAAAAGACACGAATATAATTAATGATTAATGTATCATGCGAAGTAAAACGGGATAAGTGCGCTATGCTCAACGATGATAAAGGTGAGATCATAAGGCGCTCGACACGCCGTATTTTATCAATGCCGGAAAGCTTAATGCAAATTTGATCCTCTTTATTCTTTTTATCTTCTTGCTATCGCTACGTGCGATATCACACGTTTTGCTTCGTGCCTGTTCGTTCAAAAAACAAAGTACTCTCTTAAAGATCATGGTGCCATGAAGTATATAAACATGGTATATAAAATTGATTTTTTAACTTATTCTCGTCTTTTCTTCCTGGTTCTAAGCAAGAAAGTAAGATGAAGATGTTCTTCTGCGTGATCTTGTTACTGGCTTTCTCTGCTACGCAAATACGAGGTACGTA
>NJRQ01000287.1:126102-139450 GCA_003063805.1 Aphaenogaster ashmeadi
ATTTGCTTCTTTCACGTAAATGACGGCTTTAAAATAAACTTTGAAATAAACGAGATATGTCATAAGAAATAATTTTATAATAGAAAATCTCGTATTACTCATATTTCTAAGTTTCTCTTTTTTTTCTCTTCTAACTGATATATTCTAAATAGTTAACAACACTCACTCGATATTTATTTCGCATGAGATCTGCACAACTACAAGATTTTATCGCGATCTCAATACTAATGTAAATTTTCTATCAAATCTCTATTCCTTAATCCAATTTTATTCCATTTCTTTTCAGTTGCCCCAGATTCGTTTGTAAAAACGGACCAGATGACATTCTTTATATACAAGAAGAGAGAGATGGGATGCCTTTTCCAGATTGCTGTCGAAAACCGGTTTGTAAATCATATGATCCGGCTGTCCCTATCTACGGATAGAATTCGCGTAACGAGACGTTTTCTACCTGGAAATATTATTATAAATAAAGATTGTTTTTTCTGAATTCATCGAAATACTCTGTTTCTCTACTTGCCAATCCTTTACCGAGACTGAATAAAGAATCACGGCGCCTCTCGCGCGTTAACGCGCAACCGAGTTTATCCGGATACATATTCTCCGTTGCTCACTATTCCGAGTTCATACTTCCGTCGTACGAAACCACAAAAACCACTTTCCTCTTAAGCGGTCTTCACTTTCTCGTAAATTTGTCAAGCTGAATGAAGAAGTGCCTTCGGCACGATCCGGCGCTGCATTAACGCAAATAAATACCGCTTTCGCTCGGATCAGTTCACCTGACCGATTTTCATTGCCTTACGATTTTTGCTCGCATATCATTCATTTCTCAACGGAAAACTACAGTATTCTTCGAAGAAAGCGAATAAACGTCACCTTGATACGAATTAATCGTAGCACGACCTCCGCGGCTCACATTTTCTACTTGCCTTTCATCTGTCAAAGTTCGGAGAACAGTCTCCAACAGTCTGTAATAGTACCCGATAAAATCCCAGGATTGGGAAAGACTACTTTGTAGAAGTAATTAGTTACAGTTACAAATTTTTCTCTGAAAAAATAACTAGTTACCGTTATAAGTTACTTATAAAAGTAACGAGTCGTTACTTTTCTGTTAATTTCTTGTAATGTTTATGCATTGCTATTTTAAATACAAGAATTTTATATTTCTAAAAATTAATTAAAGGAACAAAGTTAAGTTACAGTTACAGAAAAAAAGTAAGTCTAATAACTTCGTTACAAGTAACGAGTTCCTTCCCAATCCTGTAAAATCCTTGTGCACAATAGCTTGCAAACACTTTGAAACAGAATATTCTTCTTTTTTCTTTGAAATCACTTCAGACCGAAGCACTCACAATTCTTGCGTGCCCGGTCGTCATTTCTTGGCTGGAGAGTCAACTCGTGATGGGAGAGTTAACAATCAGCGACGGGCAACACACTCGGCCGTACTGAAGAGTAGCTCGCCTTGGACTAGCCACGGTATTTACCGTCGTGCTGTAGCGCATGTAATAGGCAAGGCGAATGACTAATGTTTGGGTCATCGATCATGGTGCCACTTGGAGCAAGAGTGTCGTTGGAACTCAAAACTTGACGATGTTGAAAACAAGGTCTTTAGAATGCGTTTTTGAAAAACATTCTATGACTGTTTTTATAAAAAAAGAGTTTGTATTTCGTAATTTTTTCCATCTCTCGATCCAAGTGCCCGTAATAAAAAGTTAAAATACTTTACAAATTCAATTTTTTGTCAAAAAGCATATATTATTAATTTATTATTAAATTTGAATTTAAAATAATTGTATAAATAACCCACACGGAACACAGCGTCCATTAGACGTCCATACAACCTCTAATAGAGGTATAACCTCTAATAGAGGTTGTATGGACGTCTAATGGACCTATGTTCTGTGTGGGAAAGATATTTTCTATTTTAATTTAATTTATTTTTAACAATGATTATGCATGCAAATCACATGGAGCAGTAGTAAACGATTTATGAGATAATGAAATTATATATTTGATTGAAATTTATATTAAATAAACTGTTAAAAATATATTCTTTGGCTGACGAGACCAAGGGTTTATTTTGAAAAGGACAGGTTGCTTATATCATTAGAACATATACATATATATGGAAGCGGAATAGCAGACTGAAATGTGTCCGGAGGAAGTGAATAAGAAAATCATAGTTGCCTCTCGCTTTGTGAGTTACTGCTCGAAAGTGCGCAGGCACAGTGGGCCAAACCGGCCAATAAACGTAAGCCGCGAGCGAGAGGCACTTCGCCTCCGGCCATGTTTCTCTTTCGAGAACAATAGGCATTTCGCTTCCATATCTGTATGTTCTAACCCAGCTAGAAATGATTTGTCGGATCGACATCGATTCGACGTCGATGAATGGTCGATGTCAAATACTGGTTAATATTTTTGTCATTTTCGACCTCATCATAATTGTTTTATGTTAATTGAGCAAATATAAAATATTAATTGCGAATATAGAGAAGATTTTTATTGTCTTTCGATCAATTCTATATCATATTGAGACAAAGTTAAAAAGCGTAGTACATACATATATACTGTGTATTCGATGTAGAAATAATAAACTATTCATTATATTCGATATATTGCTTATTCATTTAGGTTGAATATAAATAGTTTTTTAATTGATGAATATTCATAGTCGATGTTTTTGCTCGATATCGACAAGTCTATGTAGAATTAGCTGAAAGACAATAGAGATCTTATAGACATATTTTATATATTGCTCAACATAAAAATAATTATGAGATTGAAAATTGACAAAAATATCAACCAAGATCTGGGATCGATCATTCATCAACGAATCGACGTCGAATCGACATTAGTTCAACTTTCAACCAATCATTTCTCGCTGGGAAGCTTATATCTCTGCAGGGGTGTTCATTACTTGCGAGTTTGTCGGCGCCGCGTAGCGGACGCGCCGTGAAACGCGCCGTTTGTCGCCTCGCACTCGCGAGAAGCGCGTGGTGGCCGGGCTGCCGTTCGGCAGGTTCTCGGCGTGTGGCGGTAGCCGAGTTGCTACGCCCTTGCCGGCGTGCTTCAATCCGGCTAGCCGCCACAATTCTATAAACTTATTAGTTTACAGACATGGGCGCCCTTACAACTTTTTTCAAGGAAAGACAGAGTTTAAATACACTTATGTCCATTTCCACTAATGTAGATTAACTTTAATCTTGGTTTAACTTACTCTTTATCTCTTTCTAATTCTTAGAGCTAGAACAAGATAAAGAGTAAGTTAAACCGAGATTAAAGTTAATCTACATTGGTGGAAATGGACGTTAGGGGTACCATTTTTATAAGGTTCTGCCAAACAAACGTTATTCAATATTTTCAAATAACATTTTTTAGAGAAATATTTATGCAGATTTTTATTTTTAAGTGTATAAATTTCAAATAACAATTATCTGGTTGTCAATCATAAAATCATTTTAAATTGAAAAAATTAAAATCCAGGGGGGGGCATATGCCCCTCGTTGCCCCTCCCCCTCATGGGCGCCCTATATGACAATTATGAAATATCGGGAAAGCGAACAAAAACACCAAATCTCTTGGTAGTTAAGCATATAAAACGTCGACCAAATCATTGGCGTTAATGTGAATGCATATTGCATGCATTTCCTACGCATCTGAGCTTTGAATAGCATTTAATGAATGGTTCATTGAATCCCGTCTCCGACGGGATGTTTTTCATTGACAAACAGCGATAAAGATATCTCGACAGTGATCTCGATAGATATTACGAATAGAACATTCGATTGCCATATGCACATCTGCATCAGATCGCTGATAAATAAATCATTCCTTTTTTGCTATAATCTAAAATTCAGAGCCATACCTTCTCCTTCCATTAAATCCACTTTAATCTATAATTCAAAATTTAAAATTCTATTTATAATTCGATATATCGCGTAATACGAGAAATATTTGAAGAATCAAAATACGCACATGTATAAAATACAAATATATATATAAAAATACAATATATAATTATGTACCTATTGTGCACATTTTCCTAAAAATATATAATATTATAACATACATATAACATTTAATAAATATTGTATATTTACGTTACAGATATGTACTCTGTACTAAAGTAACGCATAATTATGTCTCTTATTTTTATTATATATATTTCCTACATTCTGCTTTTGTACTTCATTGACAAGGCCGAACTTGTCCTAGTCATCAAGCTCTCGTGTTCCGCAGAGTCCCAGCCACCTGTCTAATAATGCGCCTCCCGTATCCGGTACCGCCTAACCGTTTCCGGTATATTCCGGGGCTGGGGATGTTACCCCCTGCGGTGTCCTCACACGCGACCCCCGCGCAAAGGGGGCACGAGACCCCAAAAACACTCCACGCTCCAATGCACCGCCTTCCCTAGTTTTTCCTGGGGAACAACCCTCCCGCGGCGGGTGCGTGTCTTCGGCATTCGTACAATCGATTTGTTATTACGGCCCGTCATTGTGTCAGTGTGAGGGAACAGTGAGAACTCTAGCACTCGTGATCGTCGCTATTTTCCAAGAACCACATTCTAGAAAATCGTTCTAGAGGCATACGCTCGGGATGCGATAACGCTGAAAATGACACTCAAGCATAATGATAATCCTGCAAAAAGTTTCAATATTCTATTATTTTGAGCGTCCTACTTATTGTTAGTTACTTTTGACGGTCTAACAAAATTATTTTCAGATCTGTACCTGGTCAAAACCATCCTTTCCGTGTAATAATAATGATAAGATACAGAAAAACAATCTTCATTATTTCTATTCTTTATTTATTTAAGTATTTACCCAAGGAGAACAGAAAGTCAAAATAATGTCAATTTGACATCATATTGACCAAATTATGTCATTTTTTTGGTCATGATTGAAATCTCGATTTAAAAATCAAAAAAACATAATAAAAAAGGAGTCAATATAAAGTCATTTTTAAGTCATCTGAGATCGAGATTTTAATCATGACCACAAAATGACATAAATTTAGTCAATATGATATCAAATTGACATTATTTTGACTTTTCTGTTCTTCTTGGATATTGCCACTTCGTCTTATTTATCGTAATTCAGAGAACTCAACTGAAAATTTATTACTTTCACAAATTTCGAAACTGCTAATTTTAGAATTATCCCTAAATAAATGTTCGAAATAAGAATATAATATCTTTTGTCTCTAATACGAGTTTGTAAATGTTGTCTGTAAAATTTGTATATAATACATTTTAACCGTCTGTTTGTAGAAATAATATGTGTGTAAAAAATATAATTTTTCTAGTCGATAAGATTAATGATCGGGCGGAAAAGTATCGTTTAAAATGTATGTCTCGCCGCGGATCCCGACGTAATTCATGAACACAAATCGATTTCACACTCCCGCTGGGTATAAATTAATAGACACTTATGGGTGCGATTCGATGGGTCGTTCCGTGTACCAGGTGTTAGCCGTGGTCTCCTCCTGCCAGGATGCACCGTGAAAAATCGCTTTATTCACGGAGCGGCTAATCCGGAGCCTCTTACGATTGCTCTGAAAAATCTGTGGTTTAACACATGCAAATGTACCTCAGAAATCAATCGAAAAAAACGTTATCACGAAAACGTATAATAGTGCAATATAAATTGTAATATTATATTACAATTTATATTGCACTATAATATTAATTTCAAACACAAGAAAAATTATGTAAAAAATTTCTTATTCTTTCGGTAACTTCGCCTTACGTTAAATAGATTTCACGAAATTCTTCCAGGAGCCATTAAAACACAATTTAAATCACGCAAAACATTTGGAGTATATATTTAGACAGCGTCGTTTTATTTCCTTCCTTATGAGTTCTTTTGATATAAAATAAGTAATTTTGAGAGAGAGAGAGAGAGAGAGAGAAAAAATATAAATTTAAGTATAAATTTAAGTAATTAAATATAAATTAAATAATTAAATATAAATTTAAGTAATATAATTTAAGTAATTTTGAAAAAATATAAAATAGAAGTGTAAACTATTAATTTTGATTATAATTCAATTTATATGTTCCGAATCAAAGGGCATGCTGCAAGTTTTAGCGCCGTTTATATTGCATTACGACGACGGCAAATCTTTTTGAGGCGCAGGGATAATATTTATTCGATTGCCGAAGCGAGATTGCGCGAATCGTCTCGTCATCGCCGGAATCGCATTTAAGCGCGTACACGTGGCCGCACGGGCTTTGCCATTTAAATCCGATCCCCTTTAGTTATCTCTCGATCTCGAGGATCAAAAATTCTGCCGGACAATGGACCCGTCCCGACGCAGTATTTTCATTTCGGATTATACCGGAACAAGCTGCGGCCGCTACATTCGATTGAAGTATACGCGATTAGTAAAGAAAGAAGAGAGAGACGCGACTCTTGGTTTTCCTAAAAGCCACTTTAGAGGATCTGTAATTCGCGTCAGAACTCAGAATCGAATTCCATTTATAATTTTATGCCGTGTAATACGATAAACAATTAAATTAGAATATATGCACACGTATATCAAATATATATTGAATTCAAAATATGAAAATAGCATGAAAAATTGTAGATCGAATTTTATTTTAAAATCTGACGCGAATTATAGATAAAATGGGTTTTAAAGTAATGATTTAATAATAATTTAATAATACGATTTAATAATACGTCATTAAACTTTTGAAATATTAATGCTGGAATTTCTCCAACTAATTTTATTTTTATAATTATATTTTAATTATTTTTCAAATTAATTTAGATGAAATTTAAATTAAATCTTTCTTTGGAAAAGTTACTTATGTATGCATCATCAATATAATTGTAAAACATTGGCATAAATATTTTAATTATTTCACTACGTGTGATACTACAAGCGAAAAACGTTTGTATACAAGATGCAATTATTAACAAATGGGGATATTAATTACAACCGTGGGAACTGGAAACGCCGTTTTCCCGATTCTTTCCGGAGATGCGTCACAGATGGAACTATAATTCATCCGGGTTCGACCCTCACCTCGTAATTTCGAGGCTGCTAATTATCGATGTGTAATAGATGAGGTCCGAAATCACCCGGAAATGTAAGGATATTTGTAACAGGACTTAGTTTATTAGCTGTCGGCATTATCAAAAAGAGAGTATCCCCTGTAAATTTATCTGTTAGTATTAAATATTAAAATGCTGTTACAAATACTAAATATATAAAACAGAAAAGTTTTAAGATAACACGATTATAATATAAAAAGTAATTATTATGAGTATAGTAAATATTACAGTAATTAATTATTATAATAATTATAGATAATATAAATAAGTAACTATCGCAGATTAAGAAAATAATTTTCAAATTGAATCAATTACTGCAGAAAAAAATGCAAATCAATACTTTTGTCGTGTCAAAAGAATTAATCATTTTTAAAAGTATTACGTCAATTCTAAGAAATCTTATTGCATAGTGAAGAAGAACATGTTTCATTTAAAGTAATTTTTATGAAACGTAAGATCTCATAATAAACAATCGATGGAGCTTTGTTTTATTCGTAAAATAACTTTCCCCTCTTGCATATCTTCTGCAACAATTGATATGAATTCTACGCAATCCCCGAGATGATTTTTATGTCACGACAAGAGTACATTCGACTCAAAACAGGTGACACTCTCTTTCTACTCCGACACGTGGTACCTTTTATACAAAATTACAGTAAACATTGCCCGGTTAGAGAACGACAAGCGTGCATCCGGCTAACATATTGCTGGCGTAGCCGCAGTGCATTATTAAACATTATTATCTGACGCTTAATAACGCGTTGGTGAAATCAGATCGTACCTGTTACGGTACACATAATTACAGGTTCGCTCGGCAGGGCCAAATGTCGCCGAAGTGGTTAACCCGGGAGGCAACCCTTTGCCTCGACGTTGCGGCCGCACGTGACTCGCACGTGCGACCAATTTCTTTTCTATTACGACGAGCTTATCCGTGATTCGACGATGTGCTTTTCGCTGTTTCTAAGAGCTTCTCGAAAGAGATACGAGAACTCGAGCGTGAAAGCGAATTAACAATTAATGAGAGAGAAGGAGGGAGGGAGGGCGGGAGGGAGGGAGGGAGGGAGGAAGAGCGCCAAGAAGAACCTGAAAATTGCGTGAGAATCGAAAAAATATTTTGCATGTATTACAATTATCTTATGTAGCTATATATAATATGTTTGAACTTCTAGAATATCCACACGTAAAATATTATTAAGCACTAAGATCTAGCTATGACCGTTTAGACCCTTCTCGATTTCAATTTATATATATAATATATTATATATTATATTTACTTGTTATAAATATTATATTTTGTAAAGCCTATTTTAAACGATCTACAATTCACGTCATATCAGGACAAAATTCTATTTATAATTTAATATACATGTATTTTAATATACATTTTATATATGTATGTAACATTTTAATTCTTGATATGTTTTTCATATTAAACGGTTTATTAGATTGAATAAAATTTTATCTTTAATACTGATACGATTTATAGATTGTCTAAAGCTTTATATTGTATGTATATAAAGCTTTTTAGACAATCTATGTTATATTGTATATAAAGCTTTATATTGCATATATATTTCTTCATATTATTTAACATGTTTTATATATTTATATATTTTATATAATATATTTTAACATGTTTTCTCTATTCATATATTTCAATATAATATATTTTATGCATTTATACATACATATCGAAATTTATGTATTAGGTAAAAGACTGCATAGAAGTGTAAAAGCAGTATTTATGTGCTTCACTTTATTACTTGACGTCGCAAGTTTTCTCTCGCTCGCCGGTTTATAACCGGCTTTCTTCACTGCGATGGACTTTCGTTCGCGTCCGTCGGACAATTATGAATTCATGAAGCCACTATAGACTGTAGTTGAAAATTCTGTAAGTTTCGATGTGGGCAAAACCTATGGTTAGCCAAGTTCGCAAATAACGAACAACATTCAACTGCGATGAAAACTTTTCGCGAAAATGTAAGGCGCTTTTTATTCAACAGTTTCGACGGATAGTTGACGGCTTTGGACTGAAACATCATTATTCTGATGACTAGCATCTCTAATAAGCTTGAATAGAATATTTAAAGGGATATTTATAAAAGGATATTCAAACATCTGGTTAATAAATTTAAGTAATTAAGAATTAATAAATTTACCTATAAAATATTCAAATTTATATTCCCATATAATTCATATCTTATATATTTTATATAATTAGTTGGCGCTTTCTGAGAGAAGTCAGAAGAAAGTATTCCTCAATGCTTTGTATGCTATTTATATCTGATTTTGCCGTTGAAATAAATAGTTGTTCATATTAATATATTATACACGGAGAAATTATAATTATCATGTTTCCAGAAATCCTTCCAATCTAGATTTCACGTCTCTCGGTACATATGCCTATTTCAATTTAAATTATTTCAATGACTCAACTTGATTATATTTCCGCAGTTTAATAAGATACTTAATCTCGCATGATTTCAGATTCCTGAGCATTTGTTCGATAAACAAACTTCCACTAATTTTACCGCTTCAAATCCGGTGGCAAAGTTCAAACCCGTTTCTTCAAACGGTCCGGGTTTTCGACGTTTTTCAGACGCGAGTTTCTTTCGTACGTGAGGGACTTCTTGCCATTTTCGAGAAAGTGTACGTTCCGATCGGCCGCGGTTCTCCTGGCGACGTTCCGGGACGCTGTTCCTAGGAACGGGAACGACGGCGGTTCCTTATCAGATCGATGAAGAGGCGGCACCGCTACCCCAGCAACCAAGGGGTAGGCAGGCTCTGCCGGCCGCGCGCTCGACGAATGGGGTCGTAGCTGGGCTTTCAACCCCGGCATGGCTTCCGCCTTGCTGCTCGCCGCTTTTCGATTTTAGTCCAGCGAGAGACCACCTGAACGATCGTAGCACGGTAGGTGGTCTGTCGGCAGGAGGCTGCGGAAGATCCCGAGGTTTTCGGGCGCGAAATCGGCAGAGACCCGGAAGAGACATTCAAGGACATTCCCGAAGTCACGCGGTGGTGTTCTTCACGAAGAATCGTCCGCGCGACGGTTTGGCGATGTTTCTTGTGGCGAGCAGATTGGCGGGGAGATGCCTAGGTTTTCAGTGCAAGTGCCAACAGGGAAATTGAAGAATAATAAGGAAACTTGAAGAGAGACTTGAGCGGAAGCTTAATTAAATTAGCACGACGCTGTGTTTTTTTACAGAGACTCAGAGACGATACTCGCGACAGCCTGGACAATCGTATAAATTCGCGAATATTTGAATATTTAATATAATTGCAAAGTGCGATTTAGGGAACTTTCTATAGGATACTTAAGACTTACGCGAATTTTTTTAGTGATCTCCATATCTTTTGGAAGAACTGCAAACGATAATTATGGCAATCTGGACAATCGCAAGTAGTGAATAAATCTGGGGGAGGACAATTGAAGTGTCAGTGTAATTGCAAAATGCAATCTGGTAATTGAAGAATGGCGTCCTAAAAATATTTCAGAAATAAAACCTGTACGAGATGGGAAGAACGGTCAAATGCAATCATAATATTTAAAGTCTTCATTGAAAAAAATCATTCATGATCACGAAAACAGAATATAATTCCGAGTGCCATCATTTTTACTTAATAAACGAAGAAGTGATTATAACAGAAGGGTTCACGTAATTGCAATATTTCCCGATAAAAGCTCCTTATGCAAGAGTTTCGTTGTGCGACAAAAAAATAAACAAAGCTGCGCGTTAAACCTAATGAAACAAAGAGCAGTGTAAAATTAGCAACAACGGAGAAGATTTTAAATTAATATAAATTGGTATAATATTAATATAATATAAATTGGTTTCCAATATAACTAATGCGTTCCAATTTCTACCACTCTTCTTTTGCAACTGGAAGAAAGTGAATTAAAGACTTAAGAGGATCTCACGATCAAGGAAGGATAGAAATACAGGGACATATAATGAGAAGATATTATATTATCTCAGATGTATTATCGCGAATATGAGAGATCGTCGCAGTGATGTCCAAATCTCTTTATCGTAATGCCGTAAGTGGCATCGTCGGGCCGAAGTATTTCGAGACGTGAGCAGCAAGTGTTAACAAGTGTTTGAACAAATCTCGACACGTGCCCGGAGCGGTTCGCCAAGACACGTGCCGCTGTTTAGAAATATTATCCTGCACGCGCCTGGCACGTGTCGATCGTATCTCCTCGATCCTCGAGACGTGTTCAAGGACGCGTATGCGCGATCGGAAATTCCGGCGAACGATGCGAGCGTCCACGAGGATTCGGAATTCAGTTGCTAGGATCGTCCGATAATTACATCGGATTAATTATCCGATAATTAATCGGTTATCGCTCAAGGTGTCCAGAGCGAAGAGCTAAATGGCGTGAGATACACGACAGTCCCGTTCTACGTCTAGTCACACAATCTAGTCGTGTTTTTCGTTAATTAGTGATCAATCCACGGACCCCTAAGATAAGCAACGCTAGATTAAGGAAAGTGTATCGTAATTAACGCAATCATGTAACGTTCGCGAGACCCGGCTAATCAAAGTGACTTTCTGATCATCAAATCTGAGTGATTATCGCGGCGAACGACGCCGGACACCGTCATCATGTATTCGATGGACAATCTCGAGCGGGATATGATGAACCGGCAGTACATGTACGAAGCGCACAGCTTCCTGGGCAATCCAGCAATTCCGGCAATCCCGGCGTTGCCGCCGCATTGCGGGGTACCGACCACGGCTACCCTTCCGGCGGTGATTCCGACGCAGCTCCCGCCGTCCCATCATCCGTCCGGTAGCACCGGTAGCACCAGCGGTAGCGAGCACTATCTCTATGATGAGAACAGCAGTGACAACGAGAGCGTCTACAGCAGCGATCAGGAGAATCACACGAGAGAGTGAGTGCGCCCCGCGTGCCCCGGAAATCCTTCCCAGGCAGAACAGAAAGTCACGATAACGTCAAAATGACGTCACAATGACACCAAAATTATCTCAAAATGACTGTCAAAGGTGTCATTTGGCGTCATTTTGACTTTCTGTTCTGCTTGGGTTCGCTTTGGGTTCTCGGATTTCTTTTTCCTTTTTCGTTTCTTTTCTCCTGAAGAACATAGAATCGTTTTTTCCTCTTGAAATTGCTGAATCTTTAAATTTGTGTAAAAATTAATTCAACAAGATTTGCTTTGAGATATTGGTTCTCTGAAGTAATGATTTCTATATAGTTGTACTAAAATGTTTAAAGCAACATTTCTTGGATGTTGGATATACTAAAATATATTTTAATATATTGAGATATGGATAAAATAAAAATTGTTTAAGTAGTTCTATAAATTATCTACAGTAGCGATTAATAATTCGCGAGGGAGTGTAATGCACGTACCCCGGAAATGCTTCCTTCATATCGGGTTCTTGGATTTCTTTTCTATCTCTTTTCCTTTCTTTTCTCAGCCTAGGATTGATTTTTCTCCTTAAAATTACTAATCTTAAAATTTAAAAAATCCAGCCCGACCGTATAGAGCCCATATTTCTATATATTGTGTTTCATTTATTTGGTCTATATCTTATCAATTCTTTAAATTTAACTTAAAATTAATTCGATAAGACTTGCTTTAAAATACCAATTCTCTAAAGCAATGATTTCAAGTCATATTAAAATGTTTAAAGCGACACTGTGTGTGCTGGATATTGGATAATGCTAAAGTATATTTTAGTATTGAACTATGAATAAAATCAAAATTTTTTTGGTCGCTTTGTAAATTCGTACAGCGTTCGGTTCGCCATTTTTGTCCATAGACGAAGTCGGAGTAATCGGCGCGGCGGGCCATCGGGAAAATGTCCGAGACAAGTACAGGTGCAGCAACGACAGGCGGCGAACATGAGGGAGCGAAGGCGTATGCAGAATATAAATGATGCCTTCGAGGGCCTAAGGGCCCATATACCGACCTTGCCGTACGAGAAGAGGCTGTCGAAGGTCGACACGCTGAAGCTGGCGATCGGTTACATAAACTTCCTCAACGAGCTCGTCAGGGCGGACAAGGGTAACGACCCCCTGACTGGCAATAGCGGTCTCTCGAGGTGTTCCAGCCGGGATGAGTCCAAGAAGGTCATAGTCCGTGGTGAGGCCAATTTTAATTATATCTCTACGGGCAGTTCTCGAATGCGACGCGAAAATCAATTTACTTATACTACTTATTCGATTTACTTATACTACTTATGCTAAAAAGAACAAAATTCTTATTTAACATAAAAAGATAATACTTTTCTTCGCCAGTGAATAAGTAAAAAACGAC
>NJRQ01000287.1:149849-164967 GCA_003063805.1 Aphaenogaster ashmeadi
ATTATCTTGAATATAAAAATGATCTAACAGTAAATATTTTCTAGAACGAAAAGAAAATAAATATTTAATTAAAAATTATAAATATTATAAATATTGCAATCAAGAAATTATAAGATTTAAATACAATAAATAAGCTATTAGGACCTATCGAGTAAATAATTTTTTTGTATCAAGATATTTTTTCTCTCAGTGTGAGGAAAAAGCGATTCGCTAATTAATCAATTATAATAAATTTGAGATCGTATCTTAATACAGCTTCCTTCTTCCGTATTCACATCTTATTGTGTTGCTTTCTTTTCTCAGATTACTTTTGACCAAATTTAAAATAATTTCCATGTCAAATTATTTCGTAAATAAACGTGCGAAGGAGAGATCAGGAAAGAGAGAAAAGAATTGTGCTGGAGTCTATTTGGCTCCATACAAATGATTGCGCTAAGCGCAATCGAATCTTCGCTCTCTTGCAGATTGATATAATCTTCCGTTGCACGGATATAACGTATAATTTTGCTTGCAATCGAGAAAGACAGCGGACGATTGCGGCTTCCTCTCTTCGCTCTGTCAAGAGACTCGTCTTCGGCGTTATCTACGGTACATGGTGCATGCTCGCATGCTTTCGTATAATATTGATTTGCCGGAGACGAGGTCGCAGGTGAGACTTCCCACGATCGTTGGCCGCACAGAGAGAGAGAGAGAGAGAGAGAGAGAGAGAGAGAGAGAGAGAGAGAGAGAGAGAGAGAGAGAGAGAGAGAGAGAGAGAGAGAGAGAGAGAGAGAGAGAGAGAAAGGGAGAAAGAGAAAGATGAAGAGAGAAAGAGATAGGTCGCCGCGGAATTGTCTGCTCGGTCTTCGGATTATCGTGTGCACGAGAAAGTCCAGGAAGCTTCTTGCTTCCCTCAGCGGAAAAATAATATCGAAGTCGCCTTTACGCGACAGAACGAACAATCTCGCGATATACGGTATATCTTCGCTGTCCGTTGAGTCGATTAGGATATTTTTATTCCGAGATTGGATGACTCAACATTTTACAAGTCCGTATATCGTATACGATAAAAAGATACCGAGTTACAAAGCTCGTAAAAATTTAAGGCAAGCGAGACGCGATAACTTACGCTCTTGCGTGCCAAGCTCTTTCTTATATTCACATTGTCCAATAGAAAATAATTACGTGTTTTAATAAAGCGTGTAAATTTTTTGTTTAGTATAATTTCGATGTCAAGTGCACTACTCAAAAGACTGAGCACACACTATTTATTTCGATTAAAGTAAAAGTAACATAACAAATAAGCTTTTAAAAATATTTTATTGATATACAAAAAATATTAATTATATAATTATTTCTTTGCCTGTATTATTAATCAATAAATATTTTTGTGTGAAAGCTTATTTGTTCTGTTACTTTTAATAGCTCTTGTGCATCACCCTATATTTTCTGCATAAAAATCATTAGCTACTTATATTGGAATAATATGTATAATGTAAATTCATATATAGATAAAAAATATAATAATTATTGCTAATAATTTTTTAGCAAATGGATGTAAATGACATTAATTGTATTGTCAAAACCGTTTGACAAAATTAAGAGAATCGTAGGAGGATTGCCGAAGAGGATTTGTGTTCTGGTTTAGTTTTCTTTTATTACATGCCTCGTATGCACAATTACATTACAAAATTGTATCGCACAGTTTACATTTCTCGTTCGAGTTATATACGGCCGATCGGAGACCCAAACTAAATATCGCAGATGAGAAACTAAAGGGAACGAAATTTCTGAAACGAGCAAGAACTTAAATACGTATTTCCGATAACCGAATTCCATGCTAAAGACGAGACAGGAATGCATAACGTTCAGAGCACATTTGGTGCTAAATGTGGCCGTTTAATCCCAATTTAAGGGGAACCTCGACCAAACTCCGATTAACTTATCAAATAATATCTGTACTACTTTGTTAATAAAATTAATTATTTGTATTACTTTGCGAGTAATATTAATTTTGTTTAAATCATTAATTGTTTGATTAAAAAAAAATTAGAGGTCCTTATGGGCGAATACTTTACGTGAGAATTAAGCGAGACGCAAAACGCGAAATTATGAAAGGTCGCGCGAAGGAAGTAGGAGAGATGGTCTCGAAAAGACCTTTCTTCCTATTCAATAATCCGTTTTTATTTCAAGACCATCCTAAGTAGTGTCTTAAGCTAATACGGCTCTGTGATTGGCTTATGACATCTTAAGACTGTGCTTGAGACAATCTTAAGACCGAGTCTACAATAGGTGAAGTAAGCCTTTAATTTCTTGCTCTAAGCCAAGTAATTTTCGGCAAAAAACGTTTACTATGTTGCTTTAGGATGTAAAGTCTAAGCTTTGAGAGTTAGCTAGATTCTAATTATAAAGTTTAGAGCTTAAAACAGCGCAGGAAAGTAATTTCCAGTTTTCTACTGAAAATTATTCAACTTAGAGGGTACTATACCTATTGTAGATCGGGGCTGAATATAAGAACGGACTATGAATACCGGCCTAAATCTCGGGAACACGACCGGAAACACGGTGAAAGTGTACTCGTACTCGGAAAGTGACAATTTATTTGGTGAAAGTGTCTATTACATAAGAATTAACGCATCGCTCTTAGACAAGATCTTATCTACGAAAGTAAAATCTACGCGCACAATCGCTACGTCGATGTGACCGTCAATGATAAATTTCTTCATCTTCTCCGTGCCGTCGGAGAAGGCTTTGGAGAAAAACTTTTTACGAAAAACGGAAAATTACCTAATTAATTTAACGCTCGCGGACGTGAGTGCCCGATTCTCGGATGATTAGGAACACAATTGCTTTGCTTTGTATCTCTGGCAGTTGGAGATTGAACACAGAAACGCAGAAACAACGATCGGCCCCCCTTTTTTTTCTTCTTCCTTGCACCACCTGGCAGAAATGACGCGACACGATAGATAATTCAATTGGGGAAAAAAAAAGGAAAAGAAAAATGATCGACGCTCGCAGTCTCGAAGGGAAAGAAAAGCCTCACCGACTCACATAAACACACACATGCATGCACAACACACACGCGATGACGATGACGATGACGATGACGATGACGATCGACTCCTATCCGTGTCAATGACTAAATAGATGTGCAAATAGAGTTTCTTTTTTCCTTCTTCTTTCGTCTCGCCGGGTTCTCACCTATGTTCTACGCGTACGCTCCGACACGAAAGCCGCCTAAGGAATCGAGAAGTTTTAATGATTCGATTGAAAAAATTTGGCACTGATCAGCTGTGAAAAAATATCATCGTACTGCTCTGTGACTTCGCCTCTTTTTTCTTCTTTTTTTTCTTCACCCTCCCCTTTCTTTTCTCCCGTCTCTCTCTCTCTCTGCTAGGATATCGTACAACTGTTACTCCCCGCCCCTTTAATTCCTGTAATTGCCTCGCGCGTACCGTATATATAATATATCCCCTAACAATACAGTCGACTATATTGATAATGCATAAAATACTCTTCAGTAGTACAAACGCGATGTCGCGTCGCAAGATCACGCATTTCTTCCTTCCCCCTTTTTTTATCTATTTTTATCTTTTTCTTTCTTTTTAGAAATCCTAGCGAACTTTCGACAAGGTCGTCAATCATGAAATTCACCAAATCAGTACGAGCAATACGCAATTGGAGTTCGATATCTCTTATCGTGCATTCTTGACGAGCCGTGAGCAAGGGTGTCCACAAGGGGAGGGAGCAAAATTATTTGCTCTCCCTTTGAATAAAGGAAGGACAAGTTGTGCTAATCTTGCCGATCCCTGCCCTAATCCATAGGATTAGGTGTATAATTTTCAACAAAAGATGTATAATTTTCAAATTATAAGTATTCTAATTCTGGAAGTAACATTTTGAATTATGCTCCCTTCCTCCTGGGAAAAATCCTGCGGACACCCTTGGCCGTGAACACAGAGTGTTCTTCAAGAACACCGCAACCGGATTGTCATGCGAAATACGAACTCGCAGGGACTTCCCTGAGATATTTGTTAAGTAAAAATTTCGATTTGAATTGTTCACTTTGAATTCACGTGGCAGAAAGAACTTGCTCCACAACTTCAACTACTGATTTAATTTTATCTACCGACACTTTGCAATTCGACGTGCAAAACCTACATTATGGTATTTCGCGATTTAGTTATGACTACTCATTTTTGTTTTACAACTGATGACTTACGAACATCTTTCAGATTAATAAACTTCTTGGTAAAATTTCATAGTTATTAGGATGTTCGTAGACAATCACTCTATGGGTAGAATTTAAATTCAAGCTTGATAAGGACCACATACAATGGTCGAAACATCGCTGTACATTTAATACAAAATAAATATTGCCAACTGTGTCGAACTTATTGCATTTTCATTTTTGGTTAAAAATTTCGAATTCACGTAGAGATACAACGATGGAAAGATGTCTCATAACCGATCAGAAATAAAGAGAAGAGAGCTTTTACGTTGATACACGACTATTTCGTCATCGTGTCTCATTAAAGTAGACGCAGTAATAAACGTGACTCTCAAGAATGCACGAATTCAACAACTATTGTTACGTACTCGCGCGCACAATCGACGCCCACAAGGAAAACTCGGCAGAATTTTGCGTAATAAACTGATTCTCCCTGAGTGGTGATAAGCTATTCTGTAGGTTTGGTGTTTTCATGTCTACCCCTCCCGCACCTCGCTCGTCGAATATACAATATTACTTTTTATCGTACAATTTATAAATCTAGATCCCTAATTAGAGCTTTCTCTTTCGCTTAAAAATCCCATCTCTAATCGCTAATCGGACTTACAAATTTAGTCGACAGTACAATCGATTCCCTTATAATTTATTCTAATTGTCCCTTAACCACCCCTAGCGTGTTCGAGTCGATGCGAGCTAATACTTTTACGTAAAACGCATTACATCTAGTGTCTTGTAAATAAAAATGCGGAGGAAAAATTGATATATATCGATTTGGAGAACACATCGTCGGACTACGGTAAAGAACACAATGTGGTAAAATGTAATCAGTCGATCCCTAGCTCTTCGTAAACCTCCGTACTCCTCCATGCCGCTCGACAGGCAGTAACATCGTGATCACTGGAAAGGTGGTCTCGGGAAAATTTCAGTTTTGTACGACAAATTCGAACATACGTACGTATATATCATATTCATATACTTCATTCGTTTAACTAGTTTTTGCGAGGCTGAGAAATCTCGTATTATGCTCGTAACCACGGTGCAAAAATAAAGCGACAGCATGGGACGTATCATTCTGCGTGTGCACCTCCTAATTTTCTTTACTTTTCAACATCTGCAAATACTATGCCGTCTTCCGCAATTTCAACGACACGAAGAGACATTATCCGCGAATTATACATTCGGGCCGATCGCAGCGGACACTTGTCGATCCTCTTTCTTCTCCCTCCCCTTACAACTGTCGTTTTACATTGCGTGCCATTCTGTGATTTGTTTGTATCACATGCAAATTTTTTCGCCGACTTATAAACGAGCTACATTTTATTATATACCGTAGCCTTTGAGCGGAATACCTTATGTTTTCTTATCTCCTAAAAATGTTCTATCGTACCGTCTAGCACTTTTGATTTTGCGATTTGCACACGGCGTCGCACGCTCTCGGAAATCATAGACGATGATGGTGCGAATAGAAAATCGAACGCTATTATCACGGAAACGCAGCAAAATGAATAAACTTCAATTCCGACATATATGCATATTACATCGTCCTTAAGCAACGTAGCTCCGACTTTATACGATCGTGCGTTCCATATCTTACAGGATTATTCGCGCGTATCGCGATCTCAATACATACACATATACATATATAATATGTATCGCACAAATATTCACAAGTTTTTAAATATTTGCATTATCAAGATCTGTGCCGTGGTTCGATCTTGTTTCCGCGTTAATTTTTCATTACACTCTCGAACAATATTAACAGCTAAAATTTCATGGCGAAATCTGGTTGTGAGAAAGTGAATTCTTCAAAATAAAATTCCAAACTGCTGTATAAATACAACATAATTAACAGTTACTCTCGTGGCTGATCCTTGATAAATTTATCTACAGAAATAATTATTCATTAATTATTTAATTCAATTAATTTAAATTTATTAATGTAATTTATTAAAAAGTAATTAATAAATAGATTTAATTCAATCATAAATTAACAAATGAAAATTATATGAATAAATTATTTAATTCGGTAAATCTATTTTTAATTGATACCAAACTTTGATAATACAAATTATATTATATCTGCAAGTCTATTTCCCATAAGTATGAACTACGAATAACATTATCGACCACGGAATCATTGCCACCAATTGTAACATGCAATCAAATAATTAATATAATTCTTAACATAATAATAGCCAGTTGGAGTATTATGTCTCTAATTGTGTAGATCAAACGATGGCACAATATCTTCTTCTATTCGCATCCCTCGAGGATTTATGCATAATAATGACAAAGTATCGATGAAATCTACAGGCTCAGAAAGAGAAGTTGAATGGAGAGGGAGAATGGGATGAAGAGAGGGACGGCAGATGAAGTTAAACGAAACGATCATGCGTTCGCTAGAAAATGTCGAATTGCGATCAACCTACTTCACAGCTCTTGTTGGCGAAAGGCAGTGCTCGTCTTGTACATATTTGGGTATTCCCCTTACTTTTTTTACGTGTGTGTATAAGATTAGAATATACATTAAATTAGCTTTGAAATAGGTTGCACTCGATATCATCATTGTCATATAGTACACACGCTGCGGTACATCTCAACGGTGGTACGCTAAAGAAAAAGGAAAGCTGCATAAGTAAAGCACATTGGCTTTAAAATTACGACTTTTATAGAACATTTGTATATAACGAGAATCGTTGGCATGTACGACAAACTTATCGAAATCAATGTAACCGGTGATCCAATTTTCTTTTCTCTCAATCCCCGATTACGTGTTTCTCGTTTACTCTTGTTTTCTTTCCTATAATTTCTTACAAAATTTCGCATATCCTTTTGTCGCACCACCAGAAATACGCGCAGTTACCGTCGTTAGAATGTACACCTACTGTATTATTGCTATTTAACGCGATAGATTAACTTACAGTCTAAGATTTGTACATCTGTGGATTTGCTGTTCAATGATGATGCCTACAAAGAGAGATAAAGAGTATGTCTCAAATGTATCAAATTCTTGTGATTAAAGAAAAAAACTCGAGTTTAATAAAATTTTTATGAGGTTATGTTTTGACAATATTTTATTTTAGCAGTTTTAAAAAATCATGAAAATTTAATAATGATTATTTTAATTGACGAAATGTTCTTAATATCAAAGAAATCTGCGAGACAATCTTCCTAACTGCTTCTTCGTCTTGAATTGCAATTTTTTTTACATTATTATGCGTCCTATTTAAGCCTCCAGTATATTGTTACAGTTGTAATGTACATATAGCTTGTAAAATCGTGCGTATAAAAATCTAACAAGATAAAGATAGTAAAAAAACGATGGTAAATACTTAATTTGATGCATACACGAACACATCGTTTCAATGAGATCCACGATAAAATCGCTATCAGATAAATACAAAATATTTTTGGTATGCACAATGTATATATAATTGATATACACATATATGTAACAACTTTAAGATAGTTTGTGAAAAAGATATAAAGATACAAATCGAGATATATATCTGTACATTATAAACTGTAATCGACATCACTAAAGTGACAGTTCTTATCAAGAAAACGGTTGCCGATAAACGTGGCGTAGAAAAATGTATATGAGTTAATATCTCGCGAAGAAGCGCAGTTAGGTCTCTCTTGCGGCGAGATTGGGTCCTTTGACGTTCGATAATATATATGTGACAACGAATCTCGTTTTAATAATTAAGACTCGCAGCTACTCCGTCGAGTTTGTATCTACCTTCAGCTAGGCTTGCCCGGTGGCCCGTGGCTAGTCGGCGAGGGTCCATGCGAGTGAAGATTATGAACTCCGCCCACTTGGTTGCTGGTGAGGCTGGACATAGTGGGCTGATACATCGATGGCATGTAACTGCTCGATGACTGCGACGCCGACCTGGCAATCAACGCGTTATTTTATGTATAAAAATTATGCCCGTAATAAGATAAACGGAATAAAAGGATGAGATGAAAATACTATTCACTCACCTCGGCATTCCACGCAGCGGATCTGGCGTGACAGACGAATTCCTAACCACGCCGGAAGTATTCGCTGGCGCCGGCGATACTATGTTGCTTGGTTGACCCTGAAGGTATCCGGCTCCGGCCGGACTGTGCCTACATTTCATTACAAGAATAACGATAAAGGAATTTGAATTGATCATATTAACAGTATTCTGCGAAGAACAGATACGTTACCTTATTGTTGGGCTTGGTTGAGGTGCAACCAATGATCCTCGATGATACTGAGCGAGAGAAGCAGCCGCGGGCGGAGAAGGGTCCGGTGGCAAACCGTTCTCCAATGTCGTCGGATGATTACTGGAACTGGAGTGAGGCATGTACGCGTTGTTCACTCGCGGTTCACGGCTCACTCTAGGTATTGGTGCCGGAGCACCGGGTGGCACTTCTGAGTGCGAGACACCAGGATGAGATGGATTCACCGCTGGATGTATATTATTCACTGAAAATAACGGAAAGATACATTATGCGCGTTGTCCCCTCATGAACGAGATACAAATATCGTGAAATGGCTGATCTAACTAACCTGGATGTGAACTAGGCTGAGTTGTCAACGGAATAGCGAGTCTAGCATTCACAGCCAATAAATGGTCTCTCCTTTGCAGGAGATTATTTACATGTTCCTCTAGCCTAAGGTTCTCAGCTCTCAATTGATGTAGGCAGGAAAGCAGGGATGCAACTGCAACAGATTTCGATAATGTTGCTGATTCATGTTCTAAGTGTCGAACGCTTACTTTCTATTAGAGGCCAAAGCAATATTGTACCATCAGGAATAACGAATTTTAAATAAGACGAGTTTTTTTTACGAAATAAAAGTACAAAGCGTGGCATGCAGCTTTTTTCGATGACGTTATCGCGAAAAATGAAAAACGAAGCGTGGCCTTCTCTCTTCATCAAACCCATGCAACTTCAGGCACGTTTTTTTCCTTGCCATACACTCACTGTCAAAGTGTTGGGCTTGCTCCATTAGGAATTGACTTCCTTGCTCCCACTGTCTCTCCAGGAGTTGATCCAGTGTCTGCGGGATCGCTCCGCCACCCAAAGTCCCACTGGTACTGGCTGTACTAAAATTCGAAGCGCCGCCGCTCGAGAAAACCGAGGAGAACGAAGTGGGCGGTATGCCTGTTTGGTTAGATCGTATCTGCTTAAAAAATAAAATATTTTTAAAAATTTGTCTTAAATAATTTAATTCATAAAAAAATTGAATTTGCTATGCACATAATCAGCAAGATTTGTTGTTTCGAATTCAATATGACAATTGTCTTTTTACGTACAGATGCTATTACTTGACTGTGCAGCTGTGGTCCGATCAAGTTTGTATTCGAGTTACTCGCCTCTGTAAAAATAGAATGGGCTTCGAGTTCCTGCGAAAGCGTGTCCGACATCTTTTGTGCCATCGTCGAAGTAGGATTCAACTGATTCCCCAACATGTGCGGTGCACTAACTCCATTTTGAAATCTGAGGAAAAAAGAAGTAACATTCACGTTATCCTACATTTGTTCAATCGACAAGACGTTATCTCATTCGCAAATCTTACAGCTTCACGTTGTTCTCCTCCTTTATCGTGGCATTAGCAAGAATGGTCGGTGTAGTCGATACAGATGGGATGGGCGTGGATGCGGCAGTTTTTCTCTTTCGTTTGCTCGTGGTACTACTCATACTCTCCGATCCAGGACTGCTAGGCGGCGACTCCTTGACAGTCGGCCCCATAATGTTTGCAGGGCCTGCGCCGCTGATGCTACTGAAGTGTCCGACAGTAGCCGGTGCAGGGCCCTGAATAATTGACGGCACCGGGGCCACCGTAGCGGCGGGCGGAGGGGTCTGATGATTGTTCCTCGCGCCTCTCTTGGACGTCGTCACGACTGCGGTGCTGGATACGGAGGTTACGATCGACGGGAGTGTCGTTTGCGACTGCGGCAGTGACGTTTGGCTGTTGGACGAGCCGCGCTTCGGTTTGCGAGGCTTCTCTGGCTTGTCCGACGACTGGGAACTGAAAGTTAACCAACGTATCGAACAGTTAGCGCGACGCAACGCTAATCAAACATCAAACTTGATACGTCTTCCATCAAAATACAAAACGTTCACTATTTTACGTAACAACTAGCTAACAGCGTGGCAATGGAAAAACCGTTATAACTTTAACACACGGTCAGAAATTATCCCGATGAGAAATGTGATTCCCAAACGGTTTAACAACGCAAAGTAAGATCAACACGCACGCTGAGGCGGGCCGTCACGACGGAGTGCCATTTACGATGTCACGTTACACCCTTCCGTCGCTCGTTGCCCGTGAGGCGCCTCGTCGAGGAAAAAACAAACATAACCTCAACGCCACCCGTTCGCCACGACCCGCGTCTCGAGCACGCGAACGGAGTCACGGGGCCGTTCGACACCGGCGACGTCTCCTCTCCCTCTCGCCCGTCCCTCGTCCCGCCGAGGTCACCGTCGCTACAATATCGCGATATCGCACACAAACACGTCGCGACGTCGCAACAATTCCGCGATGCGATTATTATGCAGCGCGCGCGCGCGCGCGTGAGTTCGCTCGCCGAATGACCCCGAGTGAACCGCCGTGCTCAATACACAGGCGCTGGCTGTAACACTCTTGTAAACACACTCCATCTTCCGTCGCCCTCGCGACTCGTCGTGGCCCGCTTCCGCTCGCGGGGCGAACGCGCGGCACGACCGGAGCCGCGTCCCGACGACCGTCCTCTCGCCTCGCTCGCCCCAGAGTTGATCGGGCGAGCGCTCCGCCAGGCGAACGCTCGATTCCGCCGTGGGAAGAGGTTAGACCCTCGGCCACCTTGTTTACCAATCGCGCCCGCCATTTTGAACGCACGCGGCGCGTGACACTCCTGGAGTCTCGCGTGCTCCTCCCCCGACTGTTCCGGAGCACCTACATGAACTCGGGGCACCTTGTATTTTTTTTTTGCACAGTCACTGCACAGATTTTCACCACAAGCTCAACGTCTACGATTTCGAATGCAACAATATCGGCAGCGATAAACAAACATACATATTCACTTTTCCTGATTCACCTTGCAACTTAACTAAACTTCAATCAAATATAATTTCTCCGTTGCGATTCCTCGCCCTGCAGCAGATTTTTACACAGTAAAGATATATATTGTAGCACAATTACGCGACATAATTATATTTACAACGAGTACATATCGTACATCAATTTAGGGAGCTTTCGAGCAAGAGACACGTATCGACATAGGAGTCGATTCTATCTTTGTTCAATATTCAGTGAAAAACAAAATAGAATGACTCCTGTCTCGATATATCTCTTGCTGGAAAGCTCCTATAATTTGTGCTTTTACACACTTGTCTACCTGTGTTGTATGCATTTCTATCTGTATTCTTTTGAGAGAAGGATCACTAGTCGCGAGTGAACTTCCTCAATCAACTCCAATCTCGTATTCACGGCGAAGACTTACCGGGAACGTTTTATCGGCGCGTCCTCCGCGGCGAATCTCTCGGTGATCGGCATCGCGCTCGACCGCGGCTCAGTATTGGCGGCCGTGGTGATTATGCTCTGCTGCACCTGTTGATACATCGTCGGCGCGCTCGTTACCACGCTCTGAACCGCGCTGGCGAGCGAGGTGGCGATCAACGGCACGGACACGACGATGCTGTTCGACGTAGTTGTCGGCGACTGGGTGACGACCGAGGACTGAGACTGCGTTACCGCCATTATCACAGGCATGGTGGTTGCCTCCGTGGCGACCGGCGTGCTCGACGACGACTGATTCGGGCTCTCGACTTTCATCTGCAATCAAGGACAGATAGAATGCGTTATCGTCACGTATCAATCCCATGGCTAGTTCGGTCCTTCTACAGATAAATGACTAATTCATTGCAGGTGTGCTGAAGAAATACAGAGATAAAATAAAGGGCGCGATAACTGTGTTCAATCATACCTCTGATATCAGTTGTTGAAGCAACTTTTTTGAATGAATTAATTGTTTCCTCTTGACTCCTACATTTCTACGTAGTACATTTTGACGAAGACGTATACTTTTAAGAAGAAGGCGTTAATTTTTACGTTGGGATATAAGTACACCCATTGTACTTAAACTTTTTTTTCTTAATTTATAATATAATTGGTACAATTCGTTAAGAGATAGTTTCCGAGCAGGATTGCTCATAGTCAAATGATGGATGTTCTGTTTATTACCACAGGCCAAGTCATTGACACATTCTCAACAATTCAAATAAGAAAACATAAGATATTCATTTATTTTTATATATGTATACAAGGTGACTCTGTAGACAAGTGTTTTGAATGTTTGATTTTTCATAACGCTCGCTTTAAAATTTCATAATTTTATTCTTAATGCTTGCAATTTTAGCATAAAATTAAAAAATTAAAAGGATACTTTAAATAAATGTAGAAATAAATACTTTTCTGGCTTATCAAAAAGCATAAATCAAATCCTATTAAGCCCGTTGTCGCGAGATTCCGACAAACCAATCAAAAGTAAACATAAGCAAATACACATTTAGGATTGTACATGAATGCCGCGAATATTTCAAATTAATATTAGCTATTATTATATTATGTTCGTGAGAGTCATAATTAATGTCTAATAATTTGGAAAATAAAATCCACAGTATAATACAATGTATTATTTTGCGTTATCTTTTGTGCACTCTAACAATTAGTTCAACATCGTAATTAGTTGAAACTAAAAAGAGTCCCAATTTCAAGAAGGGCAGACACTAAACTAATTCAATACGACATATGGAAGACCTTTACCTTCTTCGATTTTTCCGGTTCCGTCGTTACGCTTAAGCTAGTGGCTTCGGTGATTGTCGGCTGCACATTGTTACTCGGGACACTCTGTTGCACCATAGAGCTGACCGTCATCATGACCGATCCGCTGGCCTCCGAACTGGCCGATTGATTCGAGTTCTCGTTTCCTATCACGGTCGGCGTACGCGCTCCAGTCTTTCTTTTCTTGCTGGTGTGACTCGATGTCTTGTTGGAAGTCGACGAGTTGGATTTTCCCTGGCCCCCAATGTTCTTGTGCGCCGCGTTGGAGTTGCCAGCGTTCGTCTTCATCGCGGAAGCGGTCACTGTCGGGGCGACGGTGGTGACCGTGCCGCTACCGTCGTGTCCGAACACGCTCTCCGACTGTGTGACAATAGTCTCGACAAAGTTGGAGGTCGTGAACTTACTGGAACTTGTGGAATTATCTTTGGGCGTATTACGACCGCTACCACCGCTCTTGTCGTCCGCGACGCCATTTATCTCTAAACTGGGACTAGCATTGGATTTACTTTTAGAATTCACGCTGGACTTGGAACTCGAGCTTTTCCGCTTGCCGCTCGACGATTTTATCGGCGTCTCCGCCTCTTTCTCCGGCGACGAGTCCGACGAACCGTTGTCGGCAGGTATCGGCTTGTACGGCGGTATCGTCTTCACGTTACCGCCCTTCTTCTGTAAATTAATCACGTTATCTAGGAAGCTCTCATATAGCGCTAATTAACATCTAAGTAATATATAATTAATACTTAATACACATTCAATACTGAATTATTCACCAATTTTGAGTAGTGATGCTGGCAGTAGCCGCAATATTTGACATTGTCGAGATAATTGCCAGCTTCCTCACAGAGCAAGCCTTGAGCCTGTGCACAGGTTACGTGAAATTGCTGCCTGCAGCCTGTTCTGTTACACTGCATGCAGGCTCCCACATTTGCTCTACTGCCTCTATTTTGTTCCTCACAGATGTAACATGTCTAAAATCATTAAATTTCTATGTAATACAAGGTATAATAAAGCATATTGGATATTCAACATAGTAAACAACTTGTTTCGTAGCTACATCTATGATATCGATGAAACGTTTACCTTGCTAAATCTTTCTGCAGGAATAAGCTCCAATATAATTGGTTCCATCGTAGTCACGTTACCGAATCGAACTTCCGGAATATAGAGAGCGCACACGACGTGCGCCCATCCAGCCTGGTTTGTCCTCTTAAGGGCTCCATCCCGACTCGGACATAACTCACAGCGCTATTTAAATCACACCCAGCAAAATGATATACTTTAATAAAAACATTTATACCCTATCATAATAAACAAAGGAATAGACATGTTTAGATAGGAATGTTCAATTACAAGACAGAAATATAGAGAGAAGCATAGTGAGGCACAAAAGAAGCAAATTTTCCATACCACACGAGCGCTCCGTTCTTGCGACTCGCACTTCCTGCAATACCATGGTCCCGTTGGTACAGTGACGATGCCATAGCATGCTGCGAGACAATAACGCTCGTTATATACTTTCTCATCGGAAGTCTAATTGCTTTGCAGCGAGTATTATAGGTACGCGGAGATACCTTGGTGCACAGCAACAGTGCAGCCTTGTCCATCGCAGTACACCAACGGATTCTCTGTCCAACCCCTCTCGTCAGAACACACGCAGCACCCTCCGAGCATCTCCTTCATGCTGTGCCCCAAGCAATTCGGAAGACGAGACTAGCATGAGGAGCTAGGCGACGGACCGCGGGTATCGGCTGCGTGCTGCGAGAAAAGGAAGGCGATTGTCGTGGGTGTCGCACGAACGCATTCTGGCGATGACGCGGCGTCTGCGTCTCCGCGACGGCGAGAGGCACTCGTCGGCGGCCTCTTCTCTCTCGGTGGGGTCCCGCCACCGCGTGTCCTCGGCACCCCCGGCGCGACGCGGCGCGGCGCGACGCTGCGCGACGCGACGCGCGGTACGCGCGCGTCGTCACGCGTCGCCTCGACGACGGAGAGAGAGAGAGAGGAGAGCGGTGGAAGGATTCTCTCGCGAGGATCAACGGAGCACGCCGGACGCTGGAGCGGACGAGCGTGCGTGCGTTGCGTGCGTGCACGCGCGCGCGCGCGCGCGCGGT
>NJRQ01000287.1:168892-200784 GCA_003063805.1 Aphaenogaster ashmeadi
GGCATAACGAGTTACAGAATACAGAGGCTGCTAGGCGATTCAGTAACTCGTTATCCTGTCGTTATAATAGCGACAGCCAATGGCAAGGACAATCCAAGAGAAAGGGGCAACTCTCATAGGCTGTCGCTAACATAGCGACAGCGTAACGAGTTACAGAATCGCACCCCTGTAGTTCTATCGGCGTGAAACGTCCGATTGGACGAGAAATGAGAGAGGATTTGTGCGAACGTACCCTCATTTTTTCCTGTGGAATGCTATCCCGCCAAATATAAATTGTACGTTGAGCCTTAGATGATGCAAATAATTTGCGTCGGACAAAAGGACAGAAGTTCCCTTGTTCCTCTTCGCTGCTTTTTTTCAAAGAATTGTAGGGGAATTTCAGGAAGATCAACTTAACAATTAACGAGAACACTGTATGTCTTTAATAAGGATTCATACACTTCGTAATACGAATACGGGCGTGTGACCGTCGGTGATCGGCCGAGACGCGATCCGACCAGGGGCCCTATTCTGTACTTGGCTACCGACGATTGTCGGTGTCGTTAGCGAGCGATAGCCTATGAGAGTTGCGCTTTTCACCAAGATTGTCCTTGCCATTGGCTGTCGCTAGTTAACGACACCGACAACCGTCGGTAGCCAAGTACAGAATAGAGCCCTACGGAATACTGAGACTGAGAGGAACTGCTCTGCTCGGGCTCGCTCTTAAACTAGCTATATCGACTCGGTTGTTTTTCGGTGGCCAAAAGTCATAAGAAGTCGCTATCTACCGCCAAAGCTCTAGCGGCTCGATTGTCGTCTGGATCAAAGCGCGGATTGAATGCGCACTCGTTTGATGCTTTCCGTCATCGCGGAACTCTACCTAACTCTAGAGAATCATCTTTATTGTTTCTATCCTGCTCCTTTCCTGCTTTTGTCCTTGTTTCTTTCCCTACCTCCTTCCCAGTACTTTTCCTTTTCCTGGTACTTTCCCTACCTCATACACTGCCATCTCCCCCGCATGTATGGAAATTGGAAAGGGGTAGGAAAGATGCTGGGGAAACATAGGGAAAATGCAGGGAGAACGTAGGGAAGATGAAAGGAAGATGAATGAAAAACACATAGGGAAGATGCAAGGAAAATAAAGGGAAAACGTAGGGAAGATGCGGGGAAAACGCAAGGAAAATGTAGAGAAAACGTAGGAAAGATGAAAGGTAACTGAAAAATTTAGGGAAGATGCAGCATGGAAAACATAGGGAAAACATAGGAAAGATGCAGGGAAAATGTAGGGAAGATGCAGGGAAAACGTAAGGAAGATGAAAGGAAGATGAATGAAAAACATAGGAAAAGATGCAGAGAAAACGTAGGAAAGATGAAAGGAAGATAACTGAAAAATATAGGAAAGATGCAGCATGGAAAACATAGGAAAGATGCAGGAAAAATGTAGGGAAGATGCAGGGAAAACGTAAGGAAGATGAAAGGAAAAATGAATGAAAAACGTAGGAAAGATGCAGCAGGAAAAACACAGGGAAAAGACCCCGCACCATTCTTATGGGAAAATGTCTTTCTGTGGATTTGGCTAATTTTTGGATATGTTGTAGTTCTCGTCATTCTAAACAAATGTCTCAATGGGCACAACTTGATCCTATGAGCAGTTTCCGCGCTACAAGTTTTGAAAGGTCCAGATTTAACGTGTAAAGGTATAGGCTTATCGACTCGATATATGTGACCCTCGGTCGAATGGGCGCGCGCGCGCGCGCGCGTGTGTATATATCGAGTCGAAAAGCCTACCCTACTGAAAAATTTTTATTGAGATCACAATTGAGAACAAAATTTTTATTGAGATCACAATTGAGATCACATAATTGAGAATAAGGATTTTCAGTAAGGTATACCTTTACACATTAAATCTGGACCTTCCAGGACTTGTAGCGCGGAAATTGCTCATAGGATCAAGTTGTGCCCATTCATTTGTTTAGAATGACGAGAACTACAATATATCTAAAAATTAGCTAAATCCACAGAAAGACATTTTCCTATAAGAATGGTGCGGGGTCCTTTATATTAAAATATCTATATATAAAAATTCTGAAAAATTATATGAAGAGTTCTAAGAAAAATTTTCACCAGAGCTCACTATCGAAAAAGCGTAAGAGTCTTAGCAGAACGGCTGATTTATAATTTAAAAAAATGTTTCATGCTCTAAGTCTTTTGTCTTAAATAACGCATAATAACCGTCTTATATATCTCACTTATTGTTAAACTAAAGAGCCGTCCTGTTTGCGATTGATGACAAACCTCTGTATAATAATAAAAGGAGATACAAGAGATAGTATTTTACGTTATTTAAGACAAAGACTTAAAGCATAAAATATTGTCTTGAAATTACAAGTCAGCCATTCTTCTAAGATCCTGAAGCGAACATGAATCCGCAAATGCCTTCTTTCCGAGTCATTGTCTTTCTTAAGTCCAAGCATGGCTTTGAATAAAAATTCGATACGTCTTATCGCTCCAAGACCTATGACCAACAACTGTTGAACTGCAATGGACTCGTGCGTGCCTAATCGCTCTCGAGAGCTATTCGGGTCTCGCTGAGAGAGGAAGTAACGATTTTCTCTAGCGCGGAATGATCCTCGCTGCGTTCCTGCGATGCAGATTACATATACATATGTTCATCAAATCAATCAATGCCTGCGGATAGAAAAATCGGAGCCGCGATAAAAGCAACTACATAAATACGCGCGCAGATTAAAAGATCGCAGTGCGGTGAGGGAAAGTGTAACCTTTCAAAGAGTGAATGCTTCTGCGCTGAAGCATTACGTACATTACGTGCTATCAACGTGTGCCTTTTATATAATATTATCAGGATCGTGCTTATCTCTTCTAGGCATTGGAACTCGTACACACTTGTAATCTGATAAATCAATCGCTTAATTACTTCTACAGTATGTTGTATTTATTGCTGCTTATTATATTTATTATTATTTAATGATGGATATCTCATTGCGCATTTATTAAATACCTCGTGCTTGTATCTATTTGAACTCCAAATGTTGCGCCTGAAGCTAAGTGCAGCCCTGAAGTTATCATCTGTCATTAACTATAATTGTGTGGTCGAAACGCGAGCGCGGTAAATTTCTCAGTACGTAGCAGACGGTTACTGTGTTAAGATCTCCCTCGTCAAAATGAGGTAATATTTTTTATGGTCTCGTCGAATTGGCGATTAACGCGTCAAAGAATCGAATTTAACTCAATTTAATTTGTTATGCTTAACAATTAGACCAACGATGAGAACACCTGCGACTGCACTTCTGCAGATTTTCCAGTTTTCCGAATACTTTTTAACGTTATAATTTTTGCGACAGTGCGCAAAAATTTTATTCAAATACGTAGATTTTGTGATTTTTGTGGAGGAAAGTGTTTGTGTAGTTACTGATATAAGACGAATTATTATCATTGCTCTATTATATCTATCCGTGAACGTTGACCCTCATTTGATAAATATGGAATGCAACAGGAATACATTGTTTTATCGTGCTTTTTGAAAATAATAGAGAGTTTTTGCAATACCGTCTTTTAGATACGGGGTCGACCCAATAACGTGATTTTAGCGTTCACCGTATCTAAAAGACGGTATTGCAAAAACTCTCTAATGCTCCTAAAATATTACGGTATTTTTCGCTGTTAAAATATGCGAAACAGTCGTAGGTATGTGTTTGTGCAAACGGCGTTGCATAATGTTACCAAGCTCTTTAATTTCGCTCAATAGTCTCATTAGAATTGTAAAGTGCGATAAACAGTCTGCTGACCGATTAAACGACGGCGTAATTGAGGAACTTAATTTTTCGAGAGAAGCGCGATTAATAGTTAGAATTTCTAGAGAAATTATTGTAGATCGGGAAATTTTGATAGTTAGAAAAAAGATATCATAAAAGTTTAATTTGAAAGTGTTTTTTTTTTAAAATGAATCCCTAATCTAAAGAGGAAAAATAGATGACTTTCCGAGCTATCATTTATAAGAACGTAGCTTCATCAATTCGCGAGATCAATTTGTTTGACAGTTTGTAATTTTTTGAAGTTTCGTTTTGAACTTCGCTCTTCGAAATAATCACGATAGTACAATCGGGATCACGCTCGTTTTCCAGCAACACGCGTAAAAGGATGTCCCACTACCGGCCTTGGGGTTCGACGGAAAACGGACAGATAGAGTTCGAGTCCTTGTCGGACGAGACCCTGGAGGGTGCTCTCAACGTGATAAGAAAGACCTTCTTCTTTTACGAGTCCGTATGCATAGCCGTGGACTTGATGTCTGAACCAGGAGCATCCGAGGAACTCGAGGAGCTCTGTCTATACGCGGCTAAAGACGGCGTGAGTGTGGTGGCTATCGACATTGCTACCAACGAGGTTGTCGGTGTCGCGTTCAACAAAATCCAAGTGAGTGAGTAACTGTCTTCTTAGACAATACACATGTCTAAAAGAATTATTAAAAAAGATGTTTTTTAGACTTTACCAAAAGACGTTTTAAGGACGTCTTAAGAACATCTTTAAGACGCTTAAAAAGACATCTGAGGATTGACGTCTTTAAAAGACATCTTTTGGTAAAGTCTTAAAGACATTTCTTTTAAATAAAATTCCTAGTATAATATCTTGTATTTCGAAAAGCGTTTTTGAAATATTGAAAAAAGATTGTCTGCTATATTTTCGTAATAATGTAATCTTTATCGCGCTTTGCAACGTGCGATTGTTGGTACGTGTTCCTATCCAGACAGAACAGAAAGTCACGATAAAATGACGTCACAACGACACCAAAATTGTCTTAAAATGACTGTCAAAGGTGTCATTTGGCGTCATTTTAACTTTCTGTTCTACTTGGGTAGACTGTTATATCTCGAGTGTTTTTGACAGCTGCTCTCCAATTTCTCAGGTGTCCACCAACAGCTCCGAGAAAAGCTTTTTCGAGCGCTTCAGCGACAACTGTCGGTACAAATCATCGAAGGGTCTGGTGGATTTTATGATCAATGTAGATTCGCAGATAAATCTCTTCAAGCACTACTATGTCGACTGCATCCTCGAGATCATGTTCCTGGCGACTCTGCACACCTATGGGAATCGACGAATAGGTGAGATGCTAATCACCTCGTCGTTGGAACTCGGCAATGAGCTGAGACGCGGCAAAAATGTGAGAATACCTGTCACGATACACGGTAACAATGAGGTGACTAACGCCGACGCGGTGCCGACTTTGGCCTCCGCTATTATGACGTCCAGTTATTCATATCGAATCGCAATGAAGCTGCACTTTGACCAGCTGTTGGAAGTCCCATACGATGAGATCGAGTTCGAAGGGAAGAAGTACAGCGAGAGAATAGGCCAGGAACACCGACGGAGTGTCTTGGTAGCCAAGAGACTCTCCCCAATTTAGACGACAATTGCGACGCGCGAGTAGCTTTAAACTGGTTTTACATTAGTCGCAAGTTGACTGCAAGCATACGTAACGCTTATTGCGGCAGCCAATCAGAAGCGTCAATGGTACTATTGACGCCTTTGATTGGCTGTCGCAATGAGCGTTGCGTATGCTTGCGATTAACTTGCGACTAATGTAGAACCTTATGGACAGGAAACTTTCTCACATTGCGACGCGCTCTATCAGATTTAAAAATAATATAGATTAGAAATAATAATAGATATATATCTATAGTTTCTAATAGATAAATATCTATTTAGAAACTATTAAAACACAAAGAATATAATAGGAATAATAACATATCTCTCTCTCTCTGGCATTTTATTTCTGTATGGAAACGTTTTTAATTTTTCTGATCAATTTCACGATAATAATATTTTTTAGAATAAAAATTTTAAGATAAAGAAAACGTGTGTTATGTGAATTGGAACGATCAAAAAATTTGAAGATATTTTTATAGGAGGCCCGAGAGGATTAGATAATCTGTCTGATAGTCTATCAATGAATATTAGATTATGTTCTATTTCGTAAGCGATAATTGCGTGTCCAATTTAACAAAGAACCCGAGAGAGTTAGAAAAGACGGAATTATAAAGTATATAAAGAATAATTGCACCAAATGATATTATTATTATTATATGCGATCGAAATATATCGCTTTTTATTAATGCGTGCATGCGAATACATGACAGCGGAAGAATAAATTGATGTCGCGTTTTTTAAAGAGAGATAGCGACAATATCTGAATAGAATTAGGATAATGCTTAACAGATATATTTTACGACATTACACAACAGAACGTAGTCAAATCAAGGAAGGATATATCAGACTCGGAGGTTTCATTCGCGTGCAATAGCAAGAACGACCGTAGAATTGGTCACATCCTATTATATTATATAATGTCTTACATAAAGTATTCTATTGTTATATGCATTCACTGAAATCACGTGTTGTTATTTTTATGAAGTTGCATAATGTTACTTACTGCTATAACAAATGCTTAATTCAAATGTCAACATATTTGAAGAATACACTGAATAAAAAGTTAGAATGATTGTTCCAATAATTCTGTAGTTCTTCTGTTTTCTCCCCTGTCTTCTCCCATCGATTAAACAATTACTATTTGACCAATTAATTACATATGTAGTTAATAAAAAGTCAATGTTATTACATCGGATATTATTTCATCAATGCTTCCACTTAAAGTCCATTTAGATAATTCATGTTGCAATTCAGGATAGAATTCTATATTT
This sequence comes from Aphaenogaster ashmeadi, assembly GCA_003063805.1. NCBI lineage: Eukaryota > Metazoa > Arthropoda > Insecta > Hymenoptera > Formicidae > Aphaenogaster > Aphaenogaster ashmeadi. Next base: position 175,585 of record NJRQ01000287.1, read on the forward strand.
GTGATTTTGTGTAATACAAAAACGATTAGAAGAATCAGAATGTAATGTGTTTATAAAATGTATATTAAAGTATACATATCGAAAAATAATATAACGTAAAGTATATATATAGAAATACATAGCATATAAAATTATAGACAGAATTCTATCTCGATGTCCAACGTGAATTAGATCTAAAGCGAGTTTTATCTTACATTTATTAAAATATATTGCACAAAATGCTGCAAAGATCACAGCTGTTAGTCTAAAGAATGTACTGTTTTATTAATCAGACCGCCTATTTCACAGGGGTTTAATAAATCAGATCTCGTGCAATCAGAATCACGCATCTCGCTTCCATTTTCCCGGAAAACGAGATCTATCGGCGATGAGACGCGAAATTTTCCTATCTGCTGTAGTAATCTATTTTCATATCTACTGTAGTAAAGTGATATTACGATAACGATAACGGAGAAGTCGCGACGCTTTCCAGTTACTCGAATAGTCCGGCGTACGCGCAACTGGCCGATTATCAATCGTACTATTGCGTTACGATAGTGTCTGTAATCAAACGGGACGTGTACAATGAGGAGTGATGCAGTTTTTATCTCCCGACGATACCCCAGCGTTCCGTTCGACAGAAGACACCGCTCGCGAATATCGACTCGGTAAGATCGCTTTCGATCGGTGCTTCAAAGTGAAGTTTCATCTTACCTGCACTCCTTCGCTGTTCGGCCGCCTTCAATGAAACTTTTCTCCGTAGTTCCAAAATTAATATCAAAAATTTGTACGACGTATATCCGATACGAAGAACGTGTGTGTTTCAAGAGTTGCAAACACCTGCCGCGAGTTAGAATAGTTGAACGTTATGAAAAAAAGAAACAGAGCAGTAGAACTGTGTTCGAGAAAGCGGCATATTCGTTAATTATATTATCATTTCTGCTTCTCTACTGAGCGAGACGGAATGTTCAAGCACAGAGACTTCTGTTTTCCTTTATTTTTTCTGATTCTACCTCATGTACCAGACAGTCAAACTCGTGATAGACAATCTGTCGATCCCTGATTGGTTACCGAAATTGAACGATCAAGACTCGGATTGTTATACGAGTCGACTGTACCCATACCTATTGTCCATGAATCGTGTTCATTTTTAAAACACTGTGTAGCGAGCACAACGGGAAGTCTTTAACGCGAACGGAACGCTCGCTCAGCGTTGTTAAGTTAGTTATCGCACGAAGTCGCGAATCGAGATATTGATTGTACTCAGTCAGTTTACAAGTTCGGAGTTGAATTTTAAATAAAAGATTCTATATTGTTAACCAGACTTCGATTCGTTCCGTCCCGTCTTTCGTATCGGTGATTCAATAAATATCTTTAGATGTGGCCGCGATATCGAAGGTGCGTGACATAGCTTGATTCGCAGATATATTTTTCTGCATCTATCTTTTTGAATATCATTCTTGTTTCTTTCCGCTATCTGCAGCTAGCATTTAAAATGGATATAAAATTTCGTGATGTCTGTACTGCAAAGATTCACGCTCGGATAAAACGTTCGCGATTCAAGAAGCCGATTCTTTCTTAAGAAACGTCAGGAAGCAAACGAATTAAGAATCTCCCTCTCTTCCTCGCTCGTTGAATTCGATACGACGCTTGATGGAAAGAAAAAAGAACGGAACGGGATGCGCAAGACGAGTGTGATAAACTTGCGCGTGTATCGATCAGCTATAGTGATGCCATAGCGTTTCTTCCAGGCGAATCCCCAGGACGCATCATGTCTGTCTGTCTCGGCACCGGTCACACAGGCGCCATCGAGTTCAGGATGCTCAGCAAGGACAGAATCGAGGATGCCCTGATCGTACAGCAGAATTCCATGCGACAGGAATGCATCGCGATCGGCATGGGCATGTACGAGGATCCCGGCGCTCCCGAAGAGATGCAACTGGTCTTCAGGGAGGTCATTAAAGACGGATGCACGGTGATCGCGGTCGATCGATCGGACCGCGTTGTCGCCGTGGGGTTCAACAAGTTGCACGCAAGTATAAAGAGCGCGGCCTTAAATATCGGCGTAAATAATCGGCATAAATAAGACTTTATTTCTGGCATGTCGCAGATTTTATCATCGACCGCCGTCTGATAAATTATTCGCTGCGACGCTTCTTTCGGGATTAACGATCCGCGTCAATTTCAATTAATTTGCCGGTAGATTCGATTCAGATTGACGCTTCTTTCAATTATTACAAACGATCGCGGGAATATCGGCGCTTTTAAAGACGATTAGATAAAGAAGATATTGCATGTTCCATTATTTGGCGCGTGTTAAAGACAATTTGTCAAAGGAAAATTAATCTCTATTTTTTTTATTTCGCCGATATCTGACATATCCATTTATATTTTCAGACGCCCCCCCAGCCGGAAGAAACGGACCCCTTCGCATGTTTCATAGAAAATAACATCAAGCATCGCTCGTGCCGGGATCTGATCGAGTTCATCGACGACGTGAGTTCGTGATTTATATCATTTTATACACGCTGCAATCAACAATGTCAACACGAGTGCTCTAGTTTCCTTTTAGATCTTAAAATTCTTTCGCAAATAACGATAAGCTTCGTAGCTGTCGCGATCGTTTCTGCGCGTACTATTAATTAATCTTCGGAAGGCTGTCTTGTTTAAAGAATTTCATGTTTGCGCGTCATAATTTCCAACGCCCCGTGACTTTCCTATTATTGTCAATCAAACGTAGCGTTATCAATCTCACTTGAAACAAGGTTTAAAATATTCAATATTTTAAAATCCGAATACACCCTTACGATTCTACATTACAAAAAAATGCAACAAAAATAATTTTCCCTAATTCTTCCAATTTTTCCCGTCAATTTTTATATAATGTATAATTAGGAAAAGGGCGTTGATTGAATTCACGAATTGGCAAAGCCGGCCTCTCTCTTTCTCTCTAAAACCTAATAGTAATTTTTAATCGTCTAATTTAAGAGAAATGCATGCATCAGATTCCAGTAAGCTTATCACTCGCCAGGAGTGTTGAATCACGTTACTCTCGTTATCAGGTGGAATCGCGAGTAGATATCTTCCAGAAGTACAACGCGCGGGGTGCCATGGAAGTCTTCTACGTAGGCACAGATCCGGAGTGTCAGGAGCGCGGTATCGGCCGGGAGATCACGGAGAAGAGCCTCGAGGTCGCGCGGGGCTTGTATACCGGGAAGCTGAAGCAGATCTGCGTAGCCGACAAAATCGTCAACGAGCACGTGCGACCGGAGGTGGTTTTCGACGTCGCCGCCTCGACGTTCAGCCAACGAATCATGGAAAAGCTGAACTTCGAGACGCTCGCCGAGGCGCGGTACGAAGATTACGTACGCGGCGGCAAGAAGATGTCCGACAGGATAGGCCATGTGCATAAAACGGCCAAATTATTTGCCCGCAAGCTCTGACGATTGCGGTTTTCATCACGGATTTTACATTTTAAACGCAGTCATTCGCTTTTACTTTTAAAGTAAAGGCATTAGTATTTAAAAATTCGCTCTGAAGAGAGAGAGAGAGAAGAATTGTGTATTAATTAAATAGTATTATATATGTTTCGGAAGAATAATTTGCAGCATGCTGTAATAGAATATAATATGATGTTATACAAAATGGTATAAGTAGTATTGATACTTATGAGCGCATTAATCAACTTAATAAACTAGCTGAAGTTAAAATGTGGCTGCTGATAGATTAACGCTGTGGATTGTAAAATATTTATATATGTATGTATATTTATGAAAATGAAGCTAACTGACTATGTGTCCATTATGTAAATTGTTAAAAATGTATTGAAAATTATCTTTGCTAACTCCATAGCAGAAGTTTCAAGAACATTGTCCATCCCTTCGCGTAGCTCATTTCTTCTGCACTGAAAAAGATCTGTAAAACTATATATATAATATATGTAAAAATGATTATTGTACTCTCTAAATCTGAATCAGTGCAAAGTATGCCAGATCAGTGACTATTCACTGTGCTCAGTGAACTTAATTCACTGAGCACAGTGAATAGTCACTGATCTGGCATACTTTGCACTGATTCAGATTTAGAGAGTATACATTTCCATAAATTATATAATTTTTGCATTTATAATTTTGCACTCTTTTTTACAGTATGCTGATTATAGACGCAGAAAAAGATTCAGTTGACCAATTTATTGCTGGCTGACGTTGACGAAGTTAATTGTAACTCATAAATTTTTCGGATAAAAGGAGAAAAGATATAACAATGACTTTTTATATAAGTATATATATGTATATATTTAGCACATTTAATATATCATATCCACGACCGGAAACGGTCACAACGGCGATACGCGGAGACGGCATTACAATTCTGAGCGAAGCTTCTCGCTCCTGTATATTATTTCTCAGAAAATTATGCGACGCGACGCGTGTCGTTAACAAATCCCAAGCGAAATATCGGACGACAAGTGGCGTATATTATTCTCGACAATTCACAACGTCTCGATCGAACTGCGATTATCGCAATTACGTCTATGGGTGCTTCGACAAAGCCATAGAAGACGATAACAGTCATATACGAATAATGCAATGTCAGCTTCCGCGTTTTTTGCGGATATTAACCGTGTCCACAATAGCCGACGACGGAATCATTATTTAGAAATAAATAGTCTATTGCTTATTCGTCTCCGTGTTCGAGAAACTATCAGTTAATTAATGATCATTAATAATCATCTTTTCTTTAAAACTGATACGCGTGTCTTTTCTTTAAAGGCTTTATGATCGGAACTTTCCGCGATACTTTATTGGAAAGACACCCAGTGTACAAGATTATTAATAAAATCGCATTAAAGCGTCGAGATCTGAATGCAGAAATGCAGTACGAGACACAATCGTCTACTGACATCGTCGAAGAAAACTTGCTATTCCATTTCTTAATTCCCATTTAATAAATAACGCTTCGTATAACATTTTTACATTATTGACCACGAAGATCTTCGTGCCATGTACATGAAAAATAGTCTACCAAAAATTTGGTAAAATGTTATAATAAATAAAAATAAAAATACCACATTGTCTATTACTACAATTAAAATTGTTAATAAATATTTAGTCATACATTGTTTTATAATAAACATCCAAATCTTTTGTCTTCCTGGGAAGAAGAACCCAGTCTTTTTTGTCTTACATTCTCGTATAAAAAAATCAAATATATGACACAAGAATTTTCGTAGCTCATAAAAATTGGCAACAGGCATTAATCAGAAGCGTTATAATTTACGTGCAAAACGCAGGTACGCATTATCAAAGAGATCAACAATCACAATTTGCAAAATAATTTACAACCGTTTCTCTAATTTCTTGCGTCTAGGCAATTTACTTAACACGACTTATTTATAGAGACGGAGGCGAAACTGACGCTAAACATTGCATCACAATGGAATAAATCCAAATTGAAAGTAATATTTATCGCAAAATCGATTGAGCGTGCTTCCATGCGGAGACGAGAAGAAGTTAATATGACTTAATTATTGCATTTTAATATTTATACTTATGTGAAGAGTCAAATGCGCAACGTGAATTTCGCATTTTCGTTTCAGTCTCGTTACCGGAATCGAATTAGGACGAACGGGGGAATGTTGTGTCTAGCAATTTTTCAAATTGCTCTTCAATTCCTTCATCTGAACTCTTGGCTATATATATATGTGAATTGTGCGACGCATATATATTGGCATCTATAAATAAATTGTATCTCTATGCTATACGCCGCATATTCATTCAAGAATTAACAAATATATATATATATATATATATATATATATGTATAAAGTACATACGCAGAAACTTGTTCTTGTACATGTTTAAAATTGAGGGCTTTGGCACAGTGAGGAATTGTTTCAAATTGTTTCGCGAAAACTCTGAACTTGGGGAAAATGGACAGTTATATGAGGAATGAAGCGAAGACCTTGTTGGAAATTGAAAATGACGTAACTATCAGATCCTCGTTACAATAAAATGATGATACAGAGTTTCTTTTCCGCTAAAAAAAAGTTCATAAACCGATCTCGCCGCTTTTTCGTCTGCGCCAAAGCCGTCGATTAATTATATTTATGTTAGACACAGCACAAGAGAGTATATTCAACTTCATTACGAGGGCTACTACTATGACATTCAGCGGTAGTCGATTTATCGACGAAGCTACTGACTGCAACAAGGAGAAGAGTGGCGTACTAACTTTATTATCGTTGCACTCAGTCAGCGCCGTTAGTTAGTTACTTTACTTTCCCTTAAAACGCCTCGCCATTACTGCTACTGTAAAAAATGTGGACGTATAGCTGTTTTCCTTTCCGTATAGAATACGATATTGACACACTTCCAACAAAGTTAATATCTTCCTCTGACTTACGGTCTACTTAACTTACAGCCTGAATTCAATAATCGCTGTCAACGAGCTACGCCGCGCGTCGCGATCCGACACCTGACATAAATAACGACACTTATTTATTACTAATATTATTATCTCATCATCGTTATTAATATTATTATTTCGAAATAGTAATGCGACCACTATGCAAACGCGTGGAATACTTAGCTTAAATCGAGTCGCACAAGACTCGTGAGTTTTTGGCACGAATTTTTCTTTTTCGTTCATTCCGTGAGATCGCTCTGAGCCGCTTTTGAACTTTTGATTTTCCTTTTTGTTGTTTCGGAGAAGTTTGATTATTTGGCAATTTCACTCCGGGGAGAAGGAGGAGTTATAAAGACAGGGAGTAGAGAGTTAGTTTCGCAAGGTTTCAGGATGACCTACCGTTTCATGGTTAAAGAAGAATAAAAGGTAGATAAACGGGAAAAAAATTAAGTAAAAAAAATTACGAGAATAAATTTTTAATGAAGAGAAATACTAATTAATAAAATGGAAATTATCTCTTGATCAAGAAAATGTTAATTTATACTTTTCAAGAAAGCCGTCAACATGAAATATATCAATTAGCAGTAAAAGATAAGGGTATAGAAAACGGTAGAAAACTTGAAATATTGAGGGAGAGGGAGAGCATAACGCGAAAACAAGCCAGCGATGTTTATTGTGATCCAACAGAAGAATAAGAACGTAACAAATTTAACGAACGTCCGAACGTAAAATCTTATAACGAAGAAAAGGTAGAGCACGTAGAAAACTCTCCCAAGTAATTCTCTTCGTAAAATAAATATCAATGTCAATTATACTTATGAACGGAAGACGTGCCCTACGTCTTTGTAGGACGATGGGTAGAACGCGGTCGCGCGTAATTGGCACTCTGATCAGCAAAGAGGAAGACACGCCTTGGCGGGAATTTTTGCTCAATCCAGCCGCATAAACGAGCGGTTAACGTTATTTGGAAACTTCCATGGATGCGCGATGGGTTTTACTTGAATGTTGGCGAACGCGAGTTAACCGCGCGCGGCCAGGACCCAACTAGTTAGGTGTAACAGTTTGTGCGCTCAAGTTACTGATGGAGTAACTGTCTATCGTTAGCGGAATGTAGTAGAGGGAAAATCATACGCATGCAGGCGTATCTCAGTCGTGCTCGCTTATTTTCTTTATCACTTTATTCTCAACGTGGAAAGCTGCAAATCGCGACTTGCAGCTGTAACGGAGCTGTTCTCCCGCGAGCCTTTCCGCCTTTGGCGAAGCGCAGCATCCGTCTACATCCGTGTGCACAGGGCTGCGAAAGTTGCTCGATGCGCGAATCGAAGCCGAGCTTCCAACACGACTCGATTTCCCGAGATTCAACCTCGTCAAGGGAATCTCTGTATCCGTTTCCTACTTGGCGATATCTCAGTAGTATCGTTTAGCAAACTCCCGTGGGACGTTTAACAGAGATCAACTCCTTGATTGGCACTGGACCGGAGAAGTGTCACTAATTAAATGAAATTAATATCTCTGATTTGGAAGTAGACAAGTATATATGCAGATTCGCGTAGATTAATTGTATCATAACGGGATATTCTTTCAAAGACACTTGTTATTCGCAAATGGTTCATTTTTAGAGAGACGTGTATATTTTAGGCACCGAAGAAGAAATGCTCGCGATGATTCATGGGACAATTGAGGGATTAAAATGTACCGTTTTGTTAATCAGTACCTCGAAATTGGTCGTCGTAGAAGTATATTTCACTTCTAGCTCTTATGTTAAAAACGTTCTTCAAAAACGAGTTTGAATGACGACACTCAAGTTCGGAAGTCAAATGAGAGTTCAAGTGGAACGCTCTTAACTAAGGAGCTCCTGTGCACACAGGTTCGCAGCTAAAAACGTACTACTTTTCCGCCCGTCGCCTCGTTACCTCTCTACTCCGATTCTCGACACGGTGTAATTTGAACTTGTTCGAAAATATATAAAACATCTCCTTATCAAAATAAAATATAAATTGGCTATAACGTTGTCGCGCGCGCGTGACGGCACGGACGTTCGCGTTTGGCAAATACGTAGGAAACATTGATCGCTTTCTTTCTCCTTCCTTCCCCGCGCAACCACCGCACCCTTCTTCTTTTCGCGTAGGGGTAGTTACCGATATCGCCGCTTTTTGTTATCACAAATGCGCGCGCGCGCGCCGCGCCTGAAAAAGTGAATGTTGCAAGCGCGCGCGCGCGCGCATAAATTGCATTTAAAACAATAAATATCGCCCAAAAATCTTTAGCTGATTTTTTTTAACAACGTCAGCTAATTCTGGCCCTAGTTTAATTTTCGCGATGTGACCCTTTTAGCAAGATTTTGATCTCAACTATAAATAGATTAACGTTTTACATTGATATTAAATTTATATTTATAATAAATATTATTTAATGAAATGAGAAGTGCGCTAAAAAATAATTCTAGAGTAAATAAATTATCGTCCTTAATAGAATTAAATATTAATTCTTTTCTAATCCTTTACTTCTAAAAAGAAAAAAACTAGTTACGGTCAGAATTAATTGACGCCGAATCAATCGTCTGTCGACGCACGTATATTTTTGCATGTGAATCGACGTACGTATGCGATTGAATCGAAGATCTCATTTTACCTTGGTGACCTCGCGATCGAAGGAAGAGTATCGGTGCAATCTGGAAACAGTCGACAAAATATATCTGTCAAATGTACAACAATAACATTATTATTTCGGCTCGGCTGAAATTTGTCTCGTTACGTCGTTCGTTCCAATCGATTCGACGTGAGAGCGACAGGTTTATCGTCACATCCATCGAATCGATCAGAATTCATTTCCGTGGATCATCGTACGTGGTGTGGACCTCGTCACGAGGTCGGGCTAGTTGCTACGGAGAGATTCATCTGTGACAGGCCTCGTGCTGGATTTCGGGCGACTGAATGGACTGGTAGGAAAGCTGGGTGTCTCTGAAGTGCGATCTGACGAGCAGGCCCAAACCGAGCAGCACGACAGGAAGACCAAGTAGGGCACAGATCAGCTCGCCCGTCACTCCCGGCGACCAGGAGATAGAACCTGTTTAAACGTTTTCCTCAGAACTTCGAGCTTTTGGAATTACACGCTCGGATCAATCAGAAAGCATAGCGAGAAAATGACACGCGATATGCTAGGGAATTCATACAATTTAAATATGAATTCGTAACAAATTGTAGAAATTAGAGGGAACACGATAACTCCTTGAAATTGAGAATTCAAAATCCGGATGTCTGAGTTAATAAATAGAACCTATCCGATAGGTATAGAATAAGATATCTTCGTAAAAAGGAGCAAGTTAAAACAGATTGAAAGAAATTTATCTCTGCTGAATTAAGTATCCGGAAATTAACTCCAGAAAATAAATTTTCATCAACCCTGCTTGATTTGCTTATCTCTCTAGAACTAGTTTCTGCTTTAATATTTATGTCAAAGTTTCGCGAGGCAAATCACTGCAAAATTGAAGCTGAAGTTATATAACATTTCATGCATCGCGTATTTACCGCCGTGTAAACCGACGTCCATCCTGTAAATACTCCACCAGATACCAGACAGCGGGAGCGAGACGGTCGCGGTGGCTACGCTGAACACCGCGCTCTCGCACAACGACAGGAAGTTGAGGATCGAGATCGAGAAGACGACGTACGCGAATAGGAAAGTCCATCCGTGGCTGGAAATATTCGCGCACAGACTGCCGCTTTTAAAGTGGCATATCAGTCCGCGTTCGACGGTACGATAGAGTTCCACCGGCGAGAGACCCTAGAATGCCATTAGAAGTAATTAATTAATCCTTTAAATGAAGCATGTTTAGTTGATATTCTACAGGGAATATAGAAAGAAAGAGAGGAAGATATCTGCTTGTGTTTATAGGTTTTAAAATAATTAAAATTAACTAATGTTTAAAAAAAATTAAGATTTAAAATAAGTAAAGTTTTAAAATTCTATAATTATATAATAACGTACAAATAACGTATAGTCTTCCGCCAGTAAATAGATAACAAATCAAAGTAAATTATATTCGACAACAACTGGCCAAATTGATTAATTAGAAATATTCTTACTACGTTTATCACATTACTACGTTATTATCACATGCCTCGGTGGTCGAACTGGTACGACGCTCGCCCGGAGTGTAGAGAGGTCCAGGTTCAAATCCTGGCTGAGGTAATATTTTTCGCAATAATTTCTTTACAGTTTTCGGGGAAGGGAAGATCTTATAGATGCTTATTAGCATGAAAAATTATTAAAATTCTGCTCGTTAAATGAACCAAAAACCTGTGGTCGCTAACGTAGTAAGAATATTTCTAATTAATCAATTTGGCCAGTTGTTGTCGAATATAATTTACTTTGATTTGTTATATAATAACGGTTGAAGATATCAGACCGCAGCAGTTTCGGCTTTCCATAAACTTTAAAGAAATGTATTAGCATTTGAAATTACAAATTAAAATCGCAATTAAAAATACAGTAAAAACACATTGAATCAATTTTAAAAGACGGCTTTCCTCCGGATTTTTCCTAGATTTCTGCTGTTAAAGCTCTTGGGCTGAGAAAAGTTCCCCGAAAATTGACTTGTCGTCGATAACGGTAGATAAACGATACGTCTCTTTTTATGCCACTCACCCTGCCGATGCCGGGCAAAGTGTCAAGCCAGCAGAGCGTCAGGATGGCGAAGAAAGCAATGACGTGTATGTAAAAAAGGGTTTGCATCACCGGTGGCTTGGGGTAGCTTTTCGGCTTTATCGTGGGATCCGGATCGGTCACGTGCAGTAGTCGGCCGCCCTCCTCCTCGGAGCCACGACGACGAATATCGCGCGAGGACACCAGACGGGACACCGTGTATAGAAAAGAGCTGTGCTGCGTCGTCAACATCTGGCACACGTTCTGTTGCTGGAAGCGAGAGATCACGCACGTCACTCGCTTTACCGAAACTAGTTGTTCGGAAGACGTAAACGAAAATCCGACGGCCGAAAAACTAATCCATCAAACGAAAAACCAACTTGTCCGCAAATATCCGAGGAAAAAAAGACATTTCTAGGTCGTCCGTAGCTACACAGAAACGACCTGCGATAAATGGCGGCCCATTCCATAAATACGCATAATTAGTGAATGAGTAAAAAATCTTTTCTCGTAAAAAAGGAATTTTTCTTCTTCTTCTATTTAATGAAAATCCCGTTTCTTCAACCCTCGCTGATGAGGGTCGAAATTAGAAATTCTTCCGAGATTGATTTTCATAAAAATTTCGCCGGTACATTATCAACGAGCTCACAGATGTTGCAAATAAACCGCGATTTGGGCACGAATGTGGATGATAAATTACCGCGGTGGTATAATGGCGTTCGAGCATGGTGAAAAACATGGCGAAGGCGGCGAGGGAGCCCACGTAAACGAACGTCCAAACCGCCCGGGCGCCCCAGGATCCCCTCACGGCCGCTGTCGTGTGCGAAGAAACCTCCCTTCCTCGACAACGGAACTCGTCGCAAAGACCGTAATCGACGCTTATGAACAGACCCACTATTATAGTCGTGCTCGAGAATATTCGCTGCAGGCTCATCACTGAAAACATTCGAGGGGGAAACGCTTGGAATTCTGAATAAATCTGCATGCACCATCTAGGAAAAGAATTATGCGAAAAATAACAGGAAAAATTATCTCCGAAAGATATTCCCGGAACTTGATACATTTTTAAAAAATTTATAAATTAAAAAATTAAACCAGAAACTTTAATATTCCTAAATCGCCAGTAAATAATTAACATATAATAAATTGTAAGACGACTTGACTGGCCATAGATGGAATCTAATAGATGCTTTAGCATTATTATTATTAAATTTAATACTCGTAGAGAGGACCACAATCCGTATGGTTGATACGTAGTAATAAAATACCATCTATGGCCAGTCAAGTCGTCTTACAATTTATTATATAAAAAATTAAAATTAGTAAATTAAAAATAGCTTTTAGTTTTATTAGCTAACAACCGTGTCACGAAATTATCCTTAATAAATCTTTAATCTTTTTAAATTAATACTTTTTCTGTATAAGTTGTATATTTATTTATATTTTTATATTTAAATATAAAACAATAGTATATATTTATTCTGAAATTTTGCATTTGTTTAGTGCACGTCGGAAAAAATATCTCATGCGATTACACGAATGCCAAGCTATTTTGTTCATTATGATAAGCTGAAACATTGATAACATTTACGCACGACACGTAACATTCAATTCTAAGACACTCACTTTTCCGACAAAAGAAGAAGTAGTAGACGAGGGAGAAGACGAGGATGATGCCTTTTATCGGATCCTGTAAATGGCACAGCACCCTATTCCGGTCGAGGGACAGGGTGATCAGGATTCCCGAGAGGGCGTACAGAGTGCTTATTTTGATCAGACCGCAGCGGGGTATCTTGATCCGCATGCTGTTCGGTATTAACGGCGGCGGGGGTGACACCCTGTCCACGGCGAAGTACACCAACCCCAAAATGCAGGCGGAGCACAGGGCAGTGAAAAGGAGTCCTGCGAGAGTTACGAAGGGGTGTACAAGTGGTCGAGAAATATATTAAATCGCCGCGAATTAAGCGAAAAGGTCGAAACATTGTCACAAAATTAATTAAATCGTGAATATGAATGAGTCTGCCGTGTAATTGGAGCCGTCCAATTTTGATTCTATTCTAGTCAAATAAATATTTCCGTTCTCATACTTTAACCAATAACAGTAAAAAATAAACGAGTCAACTACAAATAAATTCCACCCACAAATAGAACTATCAAAAATGAAAAAGAATGAGTTTAATTTGAATTCTCGTGTTTTTGCTTTCAGCAAAATAAAAATATATTTATATATAAATAAATATATATATAAATATGTATATTATAAATATATATATATATATATATATATATATATTAAAAAACTTGCGACATATATATATATATATATATATAATATATATATGTCTACATATATATTGCGAGTTTCTTTTAATTTTTAGAGGGTCACGAAACGTTATAACGTTTCGAAATTAATGTCATATTTTGCATCCGATTATACGTTAAATGTATATATTTTTTCCTAGAGTAAAATTTTCGCGATTAAAAAAATCCTGCCGTCCTCTAAAGGTTAAAGATTATGCTATTACAGTGCTTCGCGTAGCTCGACTGCTTCTCTCATGTGTGATATTATACCAGCCGGTGTGAGCTGTAATTTTGGAAATGACGAGAGCCCGAGAGCTATACGCCGCGTACATCTCACGGCATATGGCGAACGTTCGCGGATATAAATAAATTGTTTGCAGTAATTGCGATCCCGAGAAATTGATCCTCGGGATGTCTAATCCCGAAATCCCGGAATTGCGGAGATTCGCCGGTCGGGCTTCGCCGCTCAATTTGGCGTTACGCATTAATTTCAGATATCACGTGTGCCTCCACTGGTGCAATCCGTAAATGCTATATCGTGTATGTGTGTTCAGGTACATGCGTATATATCTGTCTACCTGTGTAAGCGCTGGAGACAGCGGCGACGCTCTCGAGATAAAGCGGATAGCTGATAACGAGGACGGTAACTGATACCGCGACGGACACGAGGGTGGCCAGGAAACGGAGCTTCTGCCAATTCTCGCGATCGGTATCGAACAGCTTATCGCCGGCCTGATAAGCGACATATGGCGACTCCTCGGTGTCGGTGTACTCCTCGATCTCGACGTCGCTGCCGGTGCAACGGAGCTCCTCCTGCTCCTCGTCGTCCATCATCGTCGACACGCAGCTCGTTAGGCTCGCCAGCTTGGCGGCTTTCTCGTTACTCTATCGAAACAAGAACGCCTTGGGCTCCTTCATTCCGCGTCACGACGGCAAATTTGCGATACATCTAAATTTCACGTCAAAATATACTGGCTCTCACAAACACTGGCAGCTGCCTTGTTTATTTTGTCTTGTGTATTTTTAATAATCTCTGCAGCTTTCTCTTTGTAATTGCATATTTTTGTCATGTGAATAACGCGAATCTAAAAACATCCGCTATTTTTACTAATAAGTAAAAGTAAGAAGACAATTTTCGCGTAGATTTTAAGACCGACATTAATGAATTGTCAAATTTTAATCTGTACACACACACATTGAGCTAAATAAATTTCCTGAATATAGAATATGACTTTTTATTATTTTTTTAAATTCAAAATAAATATAAAAAATTTCTTTATTATGTGTGAACGCTTGATATTTATATTTAATATATATTTGAATTATAAGCTGAGAATTAGACGGTCGTATTTAAGTCTAGCTGTATTCATAGAATAGCATTTGAATACGAAATCCTGCCTTACTAGTTTGAAATATATGGCGAGGACCATTGAAAATAGATGTATGATGTATGTGGGTACTGAAAGGATTAATTCCCGCAATTCCAAGAGAAGCGCTCAGATTGTGCTTGATGTAAAGCACAGGAATAATATAGATTCATTTCCTAAATTTATAAATATCTAATATATATATATATATATATATATATATATATAAAATGTTATCCCTAACTTATTTCCATATGTAATAATATTTGTCTGGAAGTACGATCATTATCTTCAATAGTAATTGTTGTTATTATTAATTTACAAATTAATATTGTACATTTATATTATTAAAATTGCCCACTTTGCATAATTCGCGTCAGATTTCAGAATAGAATTCCGTTTATAATAATCATATGCCGTGTATTTTGATATATATGTATGTATAATTTAATATTTGATATTTTATATATGGATACATTTCTAATTTTTTTTGTTTAAATGTGTTTGCGACACATAGAATTATGAACAGAACTCAATCCCAAATTCTGACACGAATTACAGATCGTCTAAAGCGGGCGCAAAGTGAAACTTTCATGCTCGCTGGAATTAATTTCAGACTACGATCCTGGACCACAGTTTTGCGAACCTCGCCCTTTTCGCGGCTACAAAGCGGCCCAGATGCGTGCGGGAGTGGAACGAGCGAAAATGTGGATTAGATTGCGTGCTGCTCGCTGTCGTGCGTAAGCAAACCGTGAGACTCGGAGAACGAGAGGAAAAGTTTTCCTCTTGCATTCTAAATTATAATCGCATCGTGCTTCAATGTGACGGAGGAAATAATTGCGCAAAATATGCATTTTGTGAAAAAATATCTACCTTAAATACGTTGCTGTGGAATCTATCAAAATTTTTACTTGAATAATTATAATATTTTTATTGAAGATAATTTTATATTCGTGTCTAAATTCAGGAGAGAATTCTATTTAGAATCTTATGCGCCTTATAAGAAAAAAAATTACAGAATCAAGAATATACACATAGATATAAAATACATACTGAAATGCATGCATGCATCACGAAAGATATAGTATATAAAGTTACGGATAAAATTTTTTCTGAAATTCGACGTGAATTATAGATTTTATAAAAGTGGACTTAATAAACATTTAAATTATTAAAGTAGTCTTAATATAAACAATAGGTTTAAAAGTGTAAAGATGGAATGTATGAAATTATTATTAGGCATAAAAATTATTAGATGATATTAATATTAATTAATTGTGTTCATCATCAGTCGTTATTTACTTATTAAAATAAACGATAAAGTACCAATGTGACATCGATATCATTTGAACTGAATAATGTAACATCATGAAATATTAATTGATTACAGATACTAAGTGTAAGCTTTCGAGAAGTCAGTATGTCAATCTAATGTTAACCATGCCAATAAATGAAGAGCAAGTATTAAAAACAAATAAATCCGATTTCTTGCATGCGATTTTATATCATTTTTAAATTTTATTTCATTTACTTGAATTGAAAGTAATTAACCAAAAATTCAAGAGTTTTCATGGCGACCAGAAGATTCAGTTTTTTTTCCCAAAGAGAAATTTCCCCGATGCTTATGGACCGTCAATTGCACTGACACTTTCAGAGAGAAAGAAAAGGAAACGCAGAAAGCAAGACAAAGAGCGCGGAGTACTGCTCCGGAAAAAGCGCTACGTAAACAAAGCAACGCCAGTCGTCAGAAGAGACGTAGAATCGTTTTTATCAGCGTCATTCAGCGCTCATCAGACCTAAATAGCCATAATCGTTTGCACATTTCCTCTAATTACTGAATCATTAAGAGAAATGGGAAATCAATCGAACGAACAGGCAAATTAATCGTTGGTTGCAATTCGGCGCTTATGCTCCGAAATCAGACTCACCCTTGGACGGGAACCTAACCTGACACCGCCCACCCTCGGGGAAAAGCGTCTGACACCCCGGGTATCCCCTACGAACCGTCGTGTGGCTGGCGCGAGACCCGATGCGGCCGACGACGACGATGACAGCGGCGGCGACGGCGACGGCGGTGACGATGACGATAACGCGCGGCGCGCGTTAATCGTGAGTGCTGCTTGCGATAAGGCAAGCGAAACAGCGAAACCGCGACTTCATCCCATCGTGGGTGACGGCGAGAGGTACCTCTTCATGTCGCGGCCTCCGCCACCAACCTGCCTGGCCAGGACCGTACCCGGCGACTCGATAAGCGAAGCCGAAGCCCACCCACGTGCGGAGTCTACGTTAACGGGCGCTATCGAACGCGATACGTACACGGAAAAGAAATGATGTTGCATCGACAGCATTAAGTCTAATTGAAAATAATCTTATTAATTCACACACACAATAACAATTTTAATAAAATAAAAAATTATTAATGTAGTTAAGGCTCATCAATGATATAAAATCTAAAGAAACCAGGAGGAAGCCAAGTATGAGCCAACGCCGATATCGGGGACAAAAATGTTGTTTATTGAACCAAAACAATTTACATTTATTTAACGTTTCGACTCAGATACGAGTCCTCTTCAGTGTAAATCGTTTTGGTTCAATAAACAACATTTTTGTGCGCCCCGATATCGGCGTTGGCTCATACTTGGCTTCCTCCTGGTTTCTTTAGATTTAATAAAATAACATTATACGTATTTGTTTCATTAATAATGTTACTAAATTAACAAAATTATTTTCAATTAATCCTAATGTTGTTGATACATCATTTTTGTAGTGTCCCGTTGGATCCCACGTGTACTCGGGATAGATCTCCTGCTATCGTTTGTTGCCTTAATAATTAAATTTTTAACAATAAAATTAAACTCTCTTAAATGTTGATTCCTCCACAAAATTAATTGTCAAGATAATATATAAAATGTTATCTTGACACTTGAATATGGAACACATATAACATGAAAAGTTTAAAGTTATAATTTTGAATTGAACAATTGTATAAGAGATCTACTCCAAGTGTACGATGAAGTCCAAAAGGATATTCGTTTTCTCTCGCACGCTAGTGCATCTACGGTAGATTTGTGCGATTTGGGAAATCGATTCGTCCAAAGAAATTTATTTAAAATTATTTATTATTTCCCGAAGTATCTGTGGCCTCAGAAAATTAATCCGTGAGAAATCCAGATTTTTTTTTCGCAAATAATAGACTTAACAATGAGGGATGATGGCGTGGAAGAATGAAACGAAACGACTCTGACACGATGGTGCTTTTCGCGATATGTACGGTCTTGATTTGGCGCATGAGCGTAAGATATGCGCGACGCAAGTCACGCTTTGTGCGCGCCGCTCGGGGATTAATTCCAAAAATTCTGAATTATTCGTCGCTGAGTATTGAGAGTAACGCGAGGACGTCAGAAACACAGAGTACATTACATCATTTCCCTAATCCGGTCCTAATGGATGTCGCGCGAGCAAGCATTAATCATCATTACCTGTAATGGAACACGGTGCACCTACGGTAATTGAAAATTGCGAACTGCAACGTAAGATCGTGTAGTTACTTGACTGATCTTTTTCTCAATAAAACAGTTTCTACAATTTAGAGTTTTACGTAGACGTAGACGTTGACAAAATGTGAAGGAATAAGGTACAAATATTTCACCTGTTTATCTCCAAAATTGCATACCTAAAATATAATTTGCATACACTGGAATATAATTTAAACCGCAATAATTATCGAATTTAATTACAAATTGATTTAATTTTATCTATTCAAAAATAGAATTGATATTGAAACATTAATAATTAAATAGCTTTAATAATCTTTGAATGATTAAACGGTTAAATGATGGAATGACTGAATGGTTAAATTTTTAAATGAAATGGTAATTTTTTGTAATATCGCTGTTCCAGGCGCAGTCATGGTACAATTCCAAAACGCTAGATATATATCTGTTCTATATTAAGTTTTATTAACGTAGCAAATGTATTTTGCCCCAAAATCTTGCAACTTTTCTTGATGAAACTTCATAATTATGAATATTAAATATCTTGGAAAGCACAAATTAAAAATAAGCAATTTATAATAAAATAAACTTTATTTGAAGTTAAATAAAATTTTCTTAATTGTGACAGAGCCAGAAACTTGGCGTGTGGACAATTTTTTTTATTTTGAGAAAAAATTGACTTCCAATTAATCATAGTCTATCGACAAAAAATTGAACATGAAACGTGAGAGTACAATAGATTGCTACACGGAGAAAATTTTATATTAAAAATTACTATGTATGGCAGTAGCCGTGGACTATTGCTGGAATTACAAAAATTTTTACTATGTTTTTCACCTCAATGAGTTTAATAATTATTATTAATATAACATAATAAAAATTTTTATAATTCCAGCAGTGGTCCATGGCTACTGCCATACATAGTAATTTTTAATATAAATTATAGATATAATTTTCACATTATTGGCTTTTTGCATTAGGTCGTCAAAATTCGCAATTTTTGTCGCAAGTTTTATAATTACGAATATTAAAATCTTCGGATGCAAATTGTGATTTAGTTTTATAATAAAATTTTTTAAATTATGACAAGAATTTGGCACGCAAAAAGTTTTTTATTTTAAGAAAAAATTGAACGTACACGGAAAGAACGGTTTTACTGAAATATCTAAAAATTTGGCCAGTTATAGATCTGAAAATAATTTTGTTAAACCATCAAAAGTAACTATGTAGGACACTCAAACATGATGATAATGCTGCAAAAAGTTTTGATATTCTCGGAACTATTTTGGGCGTCCTACATAATTATTTTGATGACCCATCAAAATTATTTTCAGATCTGTATCTAGCCAATTTTTTAAATATTTCAGCAAAACCATTCTTTCCGTGTACACTGAAAAAAAAATTCTTGGTAAACTTGTGAGATGCATTTAGTAATACTTTTTTTTAAGTATTTGATTATTATTACCGATTATAATAATAATAACAAAACATCCTGTAATAATTATAAACATTTGTAATATTTATAAAAGAGCAAATTTTGTTTAGTTCAGCCAACTAAATTATGTAATACTTATTACACGTTTAGTTGAAACTATTTCACCAAGGTGCTTGGTAACATTAACCAAGCCTGGATTTTTTAAACCAAGCCTTTCTTTCAGTGTAGAGTCAACAGAATTAAAAATAAAACATGAAAGCGATAGGTTGCCAGACAGATGTTAATTTTCACGCTACCTGCTTTCTGTATTTAGAAGGCCGTCAGATCTGTCACATCGAGGTACAACAAGCGGCATTATGCGCGTGCTACTCGCGAACGATTGATACGAATGCAAAACTGAACTTGGCTAACTGGCCGAGTTAGCGAGCTTCGCCAGGTTCTGAAAACTCGTTAGGAAATGTCCGTTAGGAAATTGCGGCGAGATCGGAGTCGAGTGATCGCGGGAGCTGTGTGCTTTCAGTCATCCAACTCGGAAACGGAAAGGCTGGGATCTGCACGCAATAGACGTTCCGCGTTCGAATCACGTATCGCGTGCAAACACTCGACTTCTGATTTTCGGTCACGACCGGCATTCGCGTCTGAGAGGTGTTAATCCCGAGAGAACACTGGCGCTTTTAGATTCGCGTCTCTGCTCATTGCGAGAGAGAGAGAGAGAGAGAGAGAGAGAGAGAGAGAGAGAGAGAGAGATTTGAACGTATTACAAATTGACTTTGAACTAATGCAGAGATCTTTGAAAAACTTTATCTCAATAAAATAGCTTCTAGTTCTTCGATCGTTGCCTAGAAGAGTGAATAAATTTTTTATTCACTCAAGCATTGCAAACCTGACTATTTGATTCGTCAATGTTTCTATCAGCGCTGTAACTAGAAATCTTCGAAAAAAATCAAATGACCCATTATATATCTTACATTTTTTACTGGATAAAAAACTGGCTAAGCTCTTTAAAATTTGCCAGTTAACGTCAATTTTATTATCGGATTTAATTTTTTCGCGAGAAGATCAACGCGAATTCGTGCATGAAATCGTTGATGGAAATGATTAATAGATACTATATCGTACGTACGCGAATTACGGTTGGTCCATCACAACGGCGATTACACCAGAATGTGTTCTACATACCGGCGAGATTACTGCATCCGTTTCGGAATGAAAGCCGAACTTAATCAATTCTACATTGCACGGTGTCGATCTCATTACGAAACCCGAACGCGGCGTCAGGATTTCGATTACAAATCTACGTCTCATCCGGTCAGGTTGAATTTTCCAGGTTGAAACACGCGCGTCGTTCTTCATACCTCGGTTGGTCCCATAACTTCCGTCGAACGTCAACGAAAGTCTGCCCAAAGTAATTTCATTTTTTCTTCGCGTTGCACTCGATATGGAGCCCGGCAAGAGAAACGACTGAACGAAGGGAACGAGAAGCGCAAAGTTGGTCGGACACGCGCGAAAGTTTATAAAAGCAGAAGCCTGCTACGCGGTAATTACCGTTATAATGTTATAAATCTAGCTATTATCCCATTATGCGGCCCGTGTATACGCGTATTTCCGGATTTAGAAACTTTGCCTCTAATGACCTGCGTGTTGACGTAAGTCGACTACGTAACACCAATAATTCTTCGTCGAGCAGTCTTACGTCGATATCGTATGCTCGATGTATTTTTTCCCCTTTGGAGGGGAGCCTCCGACAGTTATTGTAGTAATAAAAAGCTTAAATAAAGCACGATTCTATTTCTATTCTATTCTCATCCGTGCACGTGCACACAAAAGCTATTCTACAATTCGAAACCTTAATTTTATTTACGCTCCACCCGCGAGGACATTTTTTCTCGAAATAGAAAACTTTTCTCTAAGTTCCCGGCTGTCGCAATTAAGTAAGGAAATTTTACTTCGTCAGAAAATTGAATTTATTCTATTATAATTTTAGATTACCTTATTTACCTAATTTTAAACATAATATTCCCAACTAACATTAATAATTAATATTTATAATTATATTGTTGTAATGATCCAGTAAACAACAAGCTAATTAAAAAGGTGATATTTTGAAGCGAGATTATGTTCATTAAAATAACCATTTTAATAAAATTTAAAATCGAGCAGAGATATATACTCGGCGTTTTGTAACTGCGGCGCAACTACGATCGCCCGGAATCGCAATGTGCAAAACAATTCCCGTCGCATCTCATTTAAGTCGGATTTTACAGTCGCTCGGTTTTTTATCGCGGTAAGCTCGAGATGTATCTCTCTTATTTCTCAGAGGGATCAAGCCGAAAGAAAAGGCGCCTCAATATTGGAATCGTCGGCGAAATGGATTTCCTAACAAAGAGTTAACGAAACACCCTGTGCATTAGCCGCTATACCCGCATTTACCCGCCGCCCTTTTTAATTAAAACGTAGCCTGTAGTCAACTGTCTCGACTTTTGCCCCGCTTAATTCGCCATATCCGTGGCGTCTTTGTGATCCACTTTGCGGTCCCGCGCGATGTCTGTCGCCGCCGTTTAATACGGATACACCGGCCATTATATCGAGGTCGATTGATAGGCTTCCGTTATTTGTCAGCCGGACTTCGATTATCCACCGACTGTCATCTCAATCAGCCAATTCTGTTGGCCGCCAACAATAGAGATACGTAACGAATCGTATACAGCATCAGCTATTGTACCGTATTATACAGAATTATATCTATTCCTTCTCATCAGATTCGAAAACAATATCAAGTCTATTTTTATACGGTAAACAATTATTTTTAAACATGGATATTTACGGCATCTTGCTGTTCTTTGCGCGTTACTTTTCACTTGGTCGTACTAATTCGATTCACTCTGTACGTACTTGGATATGCAATTAGATTTATTCTTTCCACTCCAGATTTACGGGCGCCGCAATTCACATGATTAAACTTTCGAAACTCTCGAAATAATAGTTTCTTCGGAATAACATTCCAATTCTTATTTTTCCCATTTCTTTCTCTCCCGCATTTCATCTTCAACTATACTTTTAATATCGCATTTCTTCTCCATTCAGGACTCCTAAACTCGATTCTCATAAGACCTGGGCTTAAATTGTGCTATTGAAAAACGCATAATGCGGTTGTTACGGACGAAATAAAACCAGCTTTCCTTACAATTCTTCTTCTCAATCTCGGTGGCTATTCCCCCACTTTGACCTACTTCTACGTAAATTTTAATGATTCGTACAATTAGAAGGAAAACAAACTAAAGAACAAAAATATTTTCAAAATCAAATTTTAAGAAGGCTATTAGGAGTCAGCGCGGTAAACAATATGAAAAATATTTTCTCTATCCTCTTTCCATCAAAAGCCGTTAGACGCACAGGTACGGGCAAAATTGTAGAATATAACAGAGAGAGAGCCACATATCGGTATTAATCCTAATCATTAGATCCTAAAGTAATGCAAATTTCTTTAGCCCGAGGGCGCAAATAGTAAATTAGCGAGGACAGGGAGGATGATTGGAGAAAGGAGTGTGAAGCGTTAACGATAAAACAAGCGTGCCAGATATTCAAAAGGAGAGAATTTATAAAGTATATTACGGCCAAGGTGCCTAAGTGGACAATTATTGT
This sequence comes from Aphaenogaster ashmeadi, assembly GCA_003063805.1. Classification (NCBI taxonomy): domain Eukaryota; kingdom Metazoa; phylum Arthropoda; class Insecta; order Hymenoptera; family Formicidae; genus Aphaenogaster; species Aphaenogaster ashmeadi. The sequence goes on from NJRQ01000287.1 coordinate 198,855, forward strand.
AAAAAGTAGAGTTATAAGGCGAGCGTGCAGATTAACCGAACTCAGAGTTAAACAGTTAAAGCGCGAGTGCTCCGTTTTCCAATACCGGAGTTCGGGCCTTTTTGTGAACTCTTCGTGTACTTATAGGGTAACTCCGGTATTTACGCCGCGCGAGGATTTACGTCGCAGAAGTCAGAAAAAAATAGAAGGAGTAAAGGTAATTTGCTCGCAACCACTCTGTTATGTGCCTTTATGCCTATATTAGAATTGTGTTGTGATTTCAGTTCTTTACTGTTAATATTAACGAAACCATCGTAAGTTGAATCGATTTCTCAATGTATTAAGTAGCGCGATCATGTATTACGACCTACGTAAAATCATTACTGTAAGGAATGTAAAAGGCTTAATGGTTATTTCATGATACATAAGTGTAGAGGAATAGTAAAGGATGGAATACAGTAAAATACAAGTGCCTAGCTCTTCTATTCTTTGTTTAGCTTTATATCTCACATATCCCATCTGTTTAGGATATACGCACAAAAAAAAATGGTTTGGTTGATTTAGCAATCTATAGCTTGCTGAAAACAATTAAACAGATTACAAATAAGCAGATTTGCTAGTGCAGTAAAGAAGTTGTGTGTGAAAGCAATTGTCAACTTGTTCATAGAGCAAACCTATTTTGTTAAAACTATCTAGTTACTGCAACAAATCACTTTCGCTAATCATCACGATGCCTCGCATTTCCCGCGCCCACAGTTAGTGTGGAGCGTCGAAGGCACTCGAATTGGCTTTTAGGCATTTTCGCGCGCAGTAAGAGTGAGCGTCAAATGTTTTGACGATCGCGTCGACGCGGAGTATCATGCCGTTTCCATCTTATTCACGTGTTATTATTCACGTATATTACACTGCTCGGCTAGGACCTTGTTCACGTGCTATACCGCCTGGCTACGATATTTGTGTTACACATTTGATCATCACGATTTGGCTACGATCTCAAGTATTAGTGTAATAACAATGTCTACAATGGGTTTGTTTTCTGTTCCTGAACTGCTGCACTAGTTCAGAGTTTATCTTTTTCCTTCTAATGTGGAGTAAAAAAGATAAACTCTGAACTAGTGCAGCAGTTCAGGAACAGAAAACAGACCTAATAAGAGAATTGCTTGAGCAATGGAATATCACCGAGGATATCATTCAGAAATTCGAAGGTGAATGGTGAATGGTTGCAGAATAAATATTCCAGATGATTCAATGAGTATTGTTGCTTTACCTAACTTCTGTTACTGGAGCAACTAATAATTTAGCTATAATGGAATCTGTTAATGAACCAAATTTTCTTTGAGACAACACCAAAAGATTAGTTACATATACCAAGCTATATTTTCCATTGGTTGTAGTAAAGAATCATTTTTGCTATATTAACAAATCTACTGTGCTATAATATCAAACTTTATTAGATACAACCACAAATCTTATGTAGCTCTGCGACTTAGTTACTGCAACATAGCAAACTGGCAGTCCGTATATTACGGCTATAGATTTGCTAGGCGAGGTTTTCTGTTGTCACAGCAAATCTTTTTTTTCCGTGTGGCATTTTTAGCGTGCGGGATTTATGCAGTAGTACAAACGCTCTGTAGTCTAGAGTCCTAAAAAGTAGAGAAACGCGAACTAGTTCCTACTTCCTGATTGGTGGTTATAGCCACCAATCAGGCCCGCAAGGATGCAAGATTATTATCATGTTTCGTGTGTATTTGTTTATTATTCTTATACTCTAATAAACTTTTTACACACATTTATAAGTTATTGTATATCATTTTATTGCCTTATTTATTAACATTATTTGTAAAATTTTTATAAGGCGTATATCCTACACGGAAAAAACGATAAGGTTGCCACAACCACAATAATAGTAACATTTGGTACAGCCACGTCCTGTGGTTGTCACATTCACATT
>NJRQ01000287.1:216263-229347 GCA_003063805.1 Aphaenogaster ashmeadi
AAAAAAAGATGTCGATTTTCACTCACAAATTTGACTTATCTTTTTTATATAACAAAATAAAATAATCGTAAATCAAATATCCTAGTACCAGTAATGAAAGAACATATACTGAGTGGACACGCGAAATTTCAAGTCGATCGGACGATTAGTTCCCGAGATATTATGTCAACGCGGTTGAAAAATACTCTTTTGAGAAAAACGCGTTTAAAGTTTTAACAGTACTGAGCGTCTTTTCTCTGCGTCCGCGTTCTAAGCTACCCTATCAGGTTTGAATTCACATTGAAAAACAACAGAAATACGGTAGACGTTTCTTTGTTCGAGGAGATAACGGCCGAAAATCCGTTCGGTCGGAGATAAGGCGATCTTTTCAACGAAATTCTGCTATTTCTCCCTGCGCACCATTTCGGTAAACGGTGAATAACTTCGTTATTTTACGTTATTTCTATGAACGGTTTTGGCAATATATTTTCAAGATTACCAACTTTATGAAATCGCAAAAAAAATCGATTTTTTTTGATCCGACAAACCAGAATAACCCCTGAAGTAATATTTTTTTGCAAGAAATTTCTTTACAGTTTTTCCGGATGGGATGGGGAGGGAGGGATCTTACAGATGCTTGTTAGCATCATTATTATTGTGATATAACTTTTCTGGTTTCAAGAGCTGCGTTTCAAGTCCGAAAGTAACGGCGCGTAGTTTAAAAGAACTAGAAAAATTACGCATAAAAATATTAATGAGCACTAAGATCTGCTATGACCGTACTTGGCCGTTCTCGATTTTAATTGTTTGATACACTTCGCGGTCTTGTAATTATATTGTTGATTATTAAAATTAATGTAATTGCAATGCATAAGTATATCGATCAATAATCCTTCACGTCATTCTCTATAACAGAATTGGAAAACTTTTATTGTAAAAGACCAAATAGCAACTATTTAGCTTTTGTCAACTATTTAGCTATTATGTGTACGTCCTTATATAACAAGAGAGAAAATTTTTCTTGACGAAGTTTAAGATATAGTAATAATAATTATACGGGCTGTAGTTTGCCGACTGCTGCTGCAGAATATCCAAGTATCCGAATGTTTACTTTTACTCTGGATTTTGTTCCTCTTTCGCCGAGACTACGGGGGTTGAATCTTTCAGGTGGTGATTTTAGTTTCCTTACTCCTTTCTTTCTCGCCGAAGAAATTAATTTTTCGCGTCCGAGGAATCGTTCCACCCTCTGGGGACTCGTTCAATAAAACAGGATAGGGAGGCAAACACAAATCGAGGCAGGAAGATCACGCATGTTGTGCCGTCCTGCGCCGTATTATCGCGCGGATGGAACCCTCGTCGAACCCGTACATATCGGCAAACAAGCAAACAGAGCATGCCGGCGTAATAATTCTCTTATCGCCGATCGTCGCGTAATCGTTCTCGCGTGACTCGCGCGAATCGCTTAATCCACCGTCCGAACTCTCGTACGCACGAGCGATTCTCTCGTTCCGGGCGAATTTTTCTCTGCAGCGAAAGGTGCATTATTAAGCGCGTTACACGGTAAACGATAAAGCCAGCGGCACACGGAGCGTTTTTTTCCTGCTGGATTGCTTGCGATCTAGTAAATTACTATAATTGCACCACTCAGTATGCAGGATTTCTAGTAATTTACTGGATCGCAAACAATCCAGCAAGAAAATGCTCTGTGTGCCGTTAGCTTTACGCATAATTCGTCGAAGAGGCGAAAACAATATACGCTCGAGACTAAAAGCGGTGCGTAAACAGCGATGCATAAAGTTTATTAGACAATTAAGTCGAAATTAATAGCGCTATGCGACCAATCTGCGCTTCATCAAGCTAATTAAATTTTAAGCTGACTGTTTGTCATTCAAAAAGGTATATTTTATTTTTATTAAGCCATAACGTAAGCTACGGACGCACGCTTATTTATCAAATAATTTTCATTAAATTTTTTGTTGCTCGTGTGGTAACTTAATGATTAAAATATGAAAACTGTTACGCAGATGACTAAATTAACAGATCATCCGCATTTAATTCACGTTATTTTCCGTAAAACATGACAACAGAAAACAGATCGCACTTCAATCGCGCATTCGTGTCAATTAAATACAAAATTATGCGAAGGCACGGATGACATTATTTCGCGCATCAATCTCCAATGGATCTCGTCGCGCAATTTTCGTAACGAAACGTACAATGCGATTGGAAATGGGATCACGATCCGACCCATCGTGTCAATTAATTACCTAATTATGATGTGGAGATCGAGACTTTAATTAGCATTACACCAATGCCGCAATCAAGTGCGCGTAAAACAATATACGCGACACGTAATATACGTAATGTATATTGCCCAATAAATCACCGTGTCGTAAAACCGATGACGCTCAGTGCATCGTAAAACATGCTTCAGTCCTGCATCCTGTTGCATTTCATCGTTAATTTATTTACCGTAGTAAAAAATATTTTTTCGATGGAACCATTCGTTTATCGGCGTCCACCATCAAATTTTCATTATAAAAATGCGCCGTGCAGCGCAGTAAATTACGTTTATATTTGTTACGCCTATCCCATCGCTTTGAGTACTAGATTTTATTTATCTGACTACCATTTATCCTATTTTTATTCAGCATTCAGTTCCCTTTGTGCGAAGATTACTGATGAAATAGGAACTATGCTCGGAATTTACATTAATTTGCTTTTTACAAACTGGATTATTATTTCAATCATCTAGTGATATTTAATTTAAAGTCACGCGAATTACTTTTTCCCTTCAAAAATAGGTTCTTTTTTGTGACACGCTACATTTATAAAAGTTTCACTGAGCGGATACCGAATTTAGAAGTTTACCGACCGCAATGAATATTTATGGTATTAATGTCACCGACGGTAAAAAAACCGTATCGCTGACATCCTCCCCTTTGCGTTGTCGCCAAGATGAATACTGGATTTAGAATTTAAGTAATTGAATTTTCCAGATATTTTCGCAAATGTAGGTCGCTTTGCCAGCTCTCTAAATCTTCTTTCGGATTTTGTTATATTCACCTTTCTGTTGCTTTTTCCTGCAAACTATTCGGTTATCTCCACGGTACAAGTCGCTCAGCGAATTTCTGCCATGTAGCACAATATAGCACGGTAAATGAATATAAATAAAAGAATGAGATTTTCTCCAGGCGCGTCCTTTCTCACATTTCACTTGCATGAAGGCAGCGTGGCGAGGCGTCTTGAGTAAAGGCGCTACGAGAGCCATAAAGCCATTATGTCATTATTTATAACGTTAAACACAGAGTTACGGGTTAAAGGAACGGGGCGTAGATCACGAATATTCATAGCCGTGAGATATAATTACGGGATTCCGTAATAGCGAAACTTATCCTCGACCGACGACCTTGCCGGCATTAATCACCGCTTGTCTTGGCCCCCCCGATTTCCCCATCGATCGCGAAAAAAATGAGCGTTATCGAGGCGACGCGGCGATCGACGGCCCCATTAAAACCCATTGCAGCCTTGTTCTTTTTTTTCCGTTCCTCCTTTTTCTCTAGAGCCGCCCTTGCGGAACGGATCGGATGATATCCGCGCGAGCAATCAGGCGGAACGGAGTGATTTCTGCGGCCGCGCGATTCCGATTTATCGGCCAACAAATCACACGTCGGCGCTCGCCCGCAATTACAGTCGGAGTGAGGCTGAAATTTTTGCAAGTCGGTCGGGTCGGACTTTGCAATCGCAAAAGCGGGATTAAAATAGCGTCGCGTGAGCAACCCGGCGTCGGAAAGACGGCAAAGCCCCTGGCTCAGTTTCAGTTAATTCCACGTAGATAATTCGTCTGTTGCATGTCCCGAGCGCACCCGCGTGCTACTGTTATGTAAGTCGCAAATTTCGATTGCAGATTATTATTTAAATTATTATGTAACAACGCTCGGCTCATTTCTCCGAAAGATAAAGGGCCGCTTGGAAAGCTCTCTCCGATCTCTCGTAGATAAGCGGTCAATTTAAAAATCTCCACGAATCGACGATTACACAGGACCACAAAAAGAAATTTGTGAAAATCAACTGGGATCAGAGTAGGTGATTCTTATAGATTTTGGGTCGCAAAAAACAATGCCGCTGGCCAAATTGCTCTATCACGTCACAATTTCGAGTTAATTGCAGTTAAAGTTGCAAAAAAGAGCTATTTTAGTGAATTTTGGCATATTATAACTACAGTATGTGACATGTTGGAGAAGTTTTATTACAATCAAAATTAAGCACATTGTTAGGACTTTTGACCCTTAAAAGGAATTTGTTGTGTCGGTTATGGTTAAAAATTTTAAGTGATTTAATACATTTCTTTGCAATTTACAAAAAACTTATACGTGGTGGACAAAAACGGCCAACGGATTCGATCCAAAATACGTATAGTACACGTGGTCTAGTTTGTGTCAATTAAAAAAAAATTTCTGGTCCTGTGTTATTAACTGCAACATGTTTGATGGAAAAGGAAAAAAAGATATGATATTTTTACAAAATGATTTTTACTGTGAAGAAGTCAATCGTTAATTCCACCCGATAATTCGTATATATACTATGCATACGCGCGTTCCCTTTTTGTAATATTAATGACTATTTTCCACGGAACGTTCCATTCGAAAATGAATTTAATTAACACACGCACACATCGCGTCGCCGATACAATCGCTGGGAACACAACGGGAACGATCATTTCGATTAATCAAGCTCCAATTATTAATAACGCCTCATCCGGCGAGGTTCTCGCGTCGGTTGATCTCGAATAAGGTCACGAGAACGGAATACGAAATAAAGAGCCCTCTTCTCTCTTTATTATCCGATCGGGTGTGTGCGCCCGCGTGTACGTGTGCGCTGCGCGCGATAAGCTCGCTCACTCTCGATTGGCCGATTACCTCGCGGTCTCGCATGTGCAACGGGCTTTAAATTCGCGATCTCGTGTGCGACAAAAGCGTATCGCGGGCTCTCGACCGCGTCGGCCGCGCTAGAAAGGCGAGAACCCGTATCTTCGGGTCGCATTTAGCGGCCGCTAAGTGCAACGCTCTCCGGCGGACTCTAAAACCCGAGAATTCGAGTTGAACAACCCCCCACTGTATTTGAGACAATAACCCGCCCTTTCGCATATTCAGAGAAGGAATATTCAACTTTTAATTTCCTAACTCCGTATAATCATAAATTTAAAGCTCGCTTTCGACGACCCGCAATTCAGAAATCAGGATAGAATTTTTAAGAATATTTTAAGAATCGAAATATGTATACGTACACTGAAAGAAAGGTATGACGTCTGTTCTTCACTGAAAGAAAGGCTTGGTTATAAAAATCCAGGCTTGGTTAATGTTACCAAGCACCTTGGTGAAATAGTTTCAACTAAACATATAAATATTACATAATTTAGTTGGCTAAACAAAATTTGCTCTTTTATAATTATTACAAATATTTATAATTATTACAAAATGTTTTGTTATTATTATTATAATCGGTAATAATAATAAAATACTTTTAAAAAAGTATTACTAAATGCATCTCACAAGTTGACCAAGAATTTTTTTTTTAGTGTTTATAGCTGAACTGGCTGCACTAGTTCAGAGTTTATCTTTTTCTTTCCAATGTGGAATAAAAAAGATAAACTCTGAACTAGTGCAGCCAGTTCAGCTATGAAGAACAAACCCCATGCCTTTCTTTCAGTGTACGTATATATTCCGATTCTTAAAATATTTAGCTATAAAAAGCAAACCCTTGGTTATAAAAATCCAGGCTTGGTTAATGTTACCAAGCACCTTAGTGAAATAGTTTCGACTAAACATATAATAAATATTACATAATTTAGTTGGCTCAACTAAACAAAATTTGCTCTTTTATAATTATTACAAAAGTTTATAATTATTACAAAATGTTTTGTTATTATTATTATAATCGGTAATAATAATCAAATACTTCAAAAAAGGTATTACTAAATGCATCTCACAAGTTTACCAAGAATTTTTTTTTCAGTGTATATAAAATTAATATTAAAATAATGTACAGCATACACATCAAAATACATGACTGTCTTGAAATCTAATGCGAATTATAGGTCATCTAAAGTGAACTTAATTTTTACTTCGTCTAAAAAGCTATGCCTCTTCAAGTAATGTTGGTCTTTAAAGTTAGGAAAGATACGGTGTCGATTTCTATCATTTTTTAGTCATTCAAAAATCTGCTGCCAAATGTCTACTTAATGTATATCTAAATGTATATCTAAAATGAGTCGAGAGCCTCGTGCGGAAAGACGCGTATCCTGGTTCTCGTCAGTTTGCTATTTCGAGACTTAACGTCACTCTCATTCGGCGGAAATTTGCGATCGCGTCAGTCCTTACGTGTTAATGTTGTTTACGGGTGCATCGGTCTCAAACCCGGAAGTAGTAGGGTGCTTGCTACCATGCGTCCGTCGAACTGGATTGTAACGCGATTTTCCGACTTAACGAGCAGAAATCCGATTAGCGCCAAGTCGCCGATTTTTTGAGCCGTCCGTTTCGCGCGCGGCTGATTACGGCGGAAGTTCGCGGAACTTCCTCATCGAGCTTCTGGCCCGGTCCGTTCGATTCCGCTCATCGAGGCCGCTCGACTCTATCACCGATTGTGAGCAGTTTCGTACATTAGCGTTATCGTAACGGTTTCCTACAAACATCGATTCTGATTGGAGAGTTCGATAGAATTAAAATTTACTGACGTTAATTGAAAATATGTGTTTTACTTAATATTAAACATAATTATACAGTTCAGTTCTTAAAGATAAATAATAAAAGTAAATAAATTAATTAAAATAAATTAAGTTAATAAATATTAATAAATTAATAAATTAAGTTAATAATTTAATGCAATTAATAAATGAAATTAAATAATTTAATGCAATTATGCTATATGTAATGCAATTATACTATATGTACGAAATAATTATATGTAAATTGCTTAAATATTTAAACAATTATATACAATTCATAAATTCAAAATTCATGACTTGTTTGAATTTTGTTAGATCATTAATAATGCATGAATAATTTTCATACAAAAGTTTCTCACGATTCTGCAAGTAACATTTTACTATTTTCATTTTAATATATTTTATTTTTAACGAAAAAAAACGTTATGTAATATTCCTTAACTGTCATGTAATACATAATTCCACAAGTTGCCGGGATACGGTTTACTGCGAAGCACAGTTTGGTTGAAGCCAGATATTACGATAGAAATCTCGAACAGTGATGGAATCAGTAATAATGCAAACCATTATGTATCAGTAATAATACGGATAATAGGTATGCAACATTTGAAGACTAATTAGCAATGAGAAATTCCATCCCAGTGGATTTAGAACCCAAAAGTGAGGATTAATCAGACCAACATTTGGAATATTCGAAAATAATAAATAACCAAGAATTTTATTTTATTTTCTTAAATTGCCAGTAAATAATTAACATGTAATAAATTATAAGACGACCTAACTGGCAAATGATGTTATTCTATTTTATTACTACGTATCAACCATACGGATTGTGGTGTGATGGGATGAGGGTTGGGAGGAGAGGGGGGAGAATCTTATAGATGGTTTAGCATTATTTAGTATTAAATTTATTACTCGTAGAGGACCACACAATCCGTATGATTGATACGTAATAATAAAATAGAATAACATCATTTGCCAGTTAGGTCGTCTTACAATTTATTACATTTTAATTTTTCAATTCAGAATTCAGTAAGATTTTTTCAGATTGCACCTTCCCTCAATCAAACAATATCTACGCCAGAAAAATCCCTGGGATCGCTGAAACCAGTAGAGTTTCGCAAAACTGATCGAATATTCGAAACTCGCTCACGGAGCGATAAAAATATCCCGCTAACGCTGCCAATCAATTCGTATCCGATTGTAGACTCCCATGAGCTTTCGATTGCCGACGATAGTCGCTTTCCGCGAACGCACGATTTGTACGCACATATGTCGTAAATAACGCGCGACTGATAATGGACGACGTGGACGGGCCGATGATAACTCGACGTATCGATCGGAGGAACTGTCCCTCGCGATTCGCAAGTTTTATTAATATTTCACTTCCGTTATTTCTTCGCGTCTGACAAATCTGCGATCCCGCAACGAGCTCGCTCGTCACCGGATAGGACCAGGCATTCAAGTCGCTTAGGTTACGAAGAGATCGATTCGTGGCACATACACGCGGCATTTATTTATAACCCCGGATACTTGGTCTCTCGGCCGAGGGTCGTTCACACGTAAGTGTGTTATCGACTATGGCGAAAGTTCGGATTGTTCATTTGAAGCCCGCCCGTCCCTCCCCCCCAAACTTTTGTTTCCTCCCAGTATAATTGCCCCCACGACAAGTTACAAAGCTATATGAATGAAACTTGGACAGAAATTGAACACATTAAGCTTCCCCGGTTAAATTCGGAAATTAATAATCGATGCGTCGGAACTCGTGAGAATAGCGCAGATTAATCGAAGAACATTAATTACCTCCTTCTTATGGTAGTGTAATCTACACATCAAAAAACATGTAATAATATATCTACACAAGCGTAGTCTTTAAAGCAAGAAAGAGAGAGAAAGAAAGGAAACAGATATTACTAATACGATGCGCATCACAGAATTTATTTTAATGATACGCGTTTTTGATATATAATATTATATAACTTGAATTAATGCTATTAAATAACTTAATAGGCTATTAAATAATTTAAATAAACTTATTAATTTCACAGATACGGTAACTCGATTAAATGACTTTTATTGACCGGCGGCTATTCCTTGAGAAAGCTTACAGAAATAAATGACACTTAGAAATTACGGGATTAAAGGGCGAGTTCAGATCGCAAAGTTTTAAAACCAGACAATTCCATTAAAGCGTTCGAGGAGAATTGATCTCGTTGTAACGGATCATAAGGAAGTTGAAAGTTTTAATCGACTTTAATAGACACTTTCGTTAATTAATCGCTCCGCGCTTCCGCGAGGAAACTATTCGGCATCACGCGTTTCTCTCCTACGTTCTTCATTTCGCTCTCGTGTATCGAATTCTGCAAGCGAATCGTACGACACGACAGTAAATTAGAAAAAAGAAGAAATCGCTGACTTTTGAGCAAACAAATCCGAATGGGAATCTGTTCGATGTATATAGGTAAATACGTAAATCGAGCACCGCGAATTCTCCGAGTTACGCGAATTTCTTGCTTTCATTACATCGAATTTACGAAGATAATACGATGTCGCGCGCGCTCCGCGTAATATATATTTGTCTAATGGAAACTCATCGTTTTCACCGAGAAATATTCCCGGCGTGAACAGTAATTACGAAGCAGCTCGTGCACATTTAAAAGCTTCGCTTTCGCTCACCTATAGAAAAACTTTCCAGCGATACGCGCGTATGCTCGTACAACTAATAAAATCAGAGCTTACGAATAAAAAGCATGCCGTTCTGAAAAATAATTCGCAGATTTATACGTATCGAATAATCGAACGATCGAATAAGCATCGGATAAAAGCTGTTACGAGAGGATCGAATTTTCGTTTAGAGACTCGAGGGAATAGCTTTAGCGCTTGATCGAGAAACTGGAAGCGGAAGCGGAAGAAAGACCGAGTGAGAAGTGGTTGAATCAATATCGTTAAAATTAATACTGCTAAATTAATCGCGTGCCGCTGGAGAATTGCAGAATTTCGTTAGACGTTACGATAGCTGCCAACGAGCATTCTAACAGACAGAACTCATTTGGGAACTGTCAAAGTCGAATCATTCCGAGCTATTACCGATAATGATATTTATCATTTATACATTTATCTTCGGACTGCTATAATGGAATTGAGGAAGTTTAACAGCTTTAAGAGCGACATCCGTGTTATTATAAAAATTATAAAATAAGATAAATAAGCTGTACTATATGTAAATATAAGAATTCATTTTATTTGAGCTTTCAAAAAAACTCGATAGAGTAATACGAAATCCTGCATACGTCCTGCGTCGTTTCTGCATGCATCAATATTTTTAATATGTGCATCCATTGAAAGCATCTAGATTATTAATAGGGAGAAAATAATTAAATATATTTTTTTTCCACTTGGATAATATTCTTTAACATTTAATTATTTTCTTAATTACAAGAAAGTAATTTAAATGTGTGTATATATTTATATATACCTTGTAATTTTTTTTGTATGCACTTTAATATAATTTTTTTTATATTAATATTCTTTGGTGTTTAATTCCTCGTTAATCTGAAACTCCTGAAAGTTGACAATTCCAACGATACCAAAAAAAAGATGGAATCTATACACGGAAAAAATAGCTATGGTTGTTATAACAACATTCTCTATGATTGGAAAAGAAATGTAGGTATGTGAATTCAAGTTATATTGATATTATATTGAATATAGCTGTTAAGATATGCTCATCTATACTGTTCTCACAACCGTAGTTCTTACGATAAGTAACATTCGGTTAGAATATTCTTATATATGGTTTCTTCAACTGAAGAATTATTGCTATCTCTCTAATGTGGTCTATAGAACAAATATAGTATGATTGAGAGATCTGTAGGATATATAGTTGTACGGCACAACACTGAGAGTTCAGTTCTATTGCAACAATAAAATGGACAGCAGCAGTATTACCACCAACGCACGAAGAATTTTCAAATAAAATAAAGTGCGTGTTATATTGCGATCCTTCATATTATTGTGGATACGATTGTGGATAATTATGGATAAAGCTTACGAGCCTGCAACTACAGTCATATATACAGTGGGTGTAAAAAGTATTCGTACGCTAGGAATTTTCACAGAAAATAGTTTATCTTATTGTTTTGGAGTATAAAATGTTATAATTTATCAGTTTTGTTTTTAAGATATTATTAAGAAAGAGAGACCTTATAATATGAAAAAATGATTATTTGTTTATTATTTATTATCACAAAAAAAAATTTTTCTATGAAAATTCCTAGTGTACGAATACTTTTTATATCCACTGTATGTTATCTTATCTGTAACCTAAAAATGTTTTTTTTTGAATGTTACCTTTAGAATAGGAATAGAGTCATCAAATCCTATGCTTTGAAGATAAATTCCTATTTTTACAAAGGTAACATTCAAAATAAAACATTTTTAGGTTACAGATAGGATAATATGTATATGACTATGGTTGCAGGAATTGTACCTACAAATAATTATTACGGTTATAACATCCATATAGCAGGTGCCGTCGCTAACGTTGGGGCAACCATATAGGTCACTTTCGGAGTACTATGGTTCCCATAACTCTTTTCTATGGATGGGCGAAAAATAACATTATTATTCTGCTGTGGCAACCTTAACTTTTTCTCCGTGATATATATGTATAGAAAATTCGAATAGACCGTTAAAATATCGCCGATAAATATACGCTTTTTGTTGCATATTCAGGTGGATGTATTTGGATATTTTCTACGGTAATCTATACATATATATATATATATATATCGTGAGATTACGGACAATAATCTGTAAATGGTAACGTTACGCGTGCCAAACGTGCGCCGAGACGTTATCGTCGAGCATAAATCGCGGCGCGTCGCCGCTCCGATACGATGTCAAGGGTCAACAACCGTTCCTGTTAGACGATGTTAATCCTTAATCGAGACACGAGTTCGTGCTCGCAGGGCGTATTCGTCTGGACACGTCAGGTCCACTCCACTTAACCCGCGCCCGCACAGATAAAGGCGTCACGATTATGATAAATGCGAGTTCCGAGCACATGGGAGTTAGGTAGCGCTTAGCTTATGTAACGGGCGAAGCGGCGAATTTTATCTCGCCGCGTGTATACGAGGCCGAACGTACGATTTAAACGTTTCCCTTCTACCCCGTATCCGTTTGTAACGTGGTATCCCGCGCCAAATTACAAGCTACACGAAGCTCGGCACGAGCCGAGATGTTAAATGCTGCTGCAAGTTCCTACCCCGATACGCACGCGATCGCGCAACGGTTACAGTTTTTGCGCTCTAATTCCGTCGCGATTTCCCGCCCCTCGAGATTTCCAGATCAATCGGACAGTTTTCCCGGCGCAAAACGTCGTGAAACAAATTTACTTTGCGTCGAGGGCATTTTCGGAATTCTCCAGGGTTGCACCGGGGTTTCCGTAAAAGGGAGCCAGGCGCTATTATTAGACGAGAACGGGAGATCCGTCGATAAGATACGAGAGACAAATGTGTCGCCGTATACGTGTTATTAACAACGAAATTCCGGAAGCTACGTCGACGCGAAATGTTTCACGTTTCCGCACGCTCGTTAGTCGTTACTTGATTAGGAGCCAATTAGAACGCACACACGCGTCCCGCTTTCACAGGCAACCGTGCACCCACGTGCAAATTTGTAATTACGCATGTAATGTAATGCCTCTTGCAGCCGTAACTTGTTTCTTCGGGGTACGACACAGAACGCGGTAGCAGCGAGACTACTACATTGTTCGTGGCGTGTTTCTCCCATCGTCCGTTCGACCTTACTTTTACGTTTCAACCCCTTTGAAACCGCATCATGATTTATTTATTAAAAAATCTGAATTTTTCACGAAGTGTTTCATAAAAAATTTAGATAATGCAAGAATTTTACGTGGATGATAATGAAAGAATTTTATGCCAATATTATGGAATGAACTAATTTCGAAATTTGCGTCGATTATTAGTTTTTAATCATATATTGCTTTTTGTTTTAGTTATTGAAGACCGTTATTTAGTTATTTAGGCGATCTATAGTTCACATCATATTTCGAGATAAGATTTATTTATAATTTTGCACTGTGCACTTGATATATGTGTATTTCAATGTACATGTTTGATATGTGTGTGTACAGTACCCTCCATAAGTTTGGAAACACTCTATAAAAGTGTGCAATATAAAGGGAATATATAATAAAATTGAAATATTTTGCTTTGTAAGCGTTTATTTAACTAAAGAAAACCAAAATGAAGATACATACATACACGGAAAAAACAATAAGGTTGCCACAACCACAATAATAGTAACATTTGGTACAGCCACGTCCTGTGGTTGTCACATTCACATTGTTTTGTGTAG
>NJRQ01000288.1:32921-47531 GCA_003063805.1 Aphaenogaster ashmeadi
TTTTGTTAATAACTTTTTAACAAACAATGACCGTCGGCTAAAATCTTCTGAAGGTTAGGTCACTCAGGAGGGTGACCTTGACAACATATGTCAAGGTCAAGGTCATTGGCGAATGGGGTCTTTTTGTAAATAATTACCGAAGTGTCAACTCTCTTCCACCTAATACCTAAGTTTGGTTTCATATAAGAACACGAAGTTACAGATTAAACCGATATTATGAAATGTCACTGACCGCAACTGATCATCGCGGAACGCAATTGCGGAAAAGTATAAGTCCTAGTAGAATACTTTGTAACCGGCTACGGGAATTGAGAAACCCTTCTTTCCACCGTAAGATTGCTCGGATCGTACGTGGTGAGACAATCGCATACTTATCGTACGGTAGAAATAAATTTGATCCTCAATCGTGACGGAATACCAAAGCTCTCCCACATTCGGGCGACGCAGCTTTCATCCTCGCGGTCGTAAACGTCTTATCGCGCCACTGCTGGCTTTACGTATCCATAACAAAGTGTCCTTTTCTTTTTGTATTTTTTTCTTTCTTTTCCTTTTTCGATTAGTTAATTCCTCTCGTGGCCCACGTCGCGCGCGACCGCCGTCCTTGTTCTTGGACTCTATGATGATGATCAACGACCTGGACCACTTTGTATGAGCAATCTCCATCGATGCGGCGGTGACGATGTTAACTGTCGAGGGTTGTAGTCAGTGGTCGCTCTCTAGCAGAGATGATAGTTGACTGGATAGTTGAGGAGAACCCTCGAACTAGGTTTCAATTAACGATATATTTTTCACAGTTTTATTAGCTATGATCAGACTAGTGTCTGACCCTTTCCAAATCATGATCGGATCAAGCTATAGAGGAAGAGTTAATCATAGTTAAGTTGGACGACCAATCCTTGATTGTACGAACTTGGCTGTATAACAAAGATCTCAATGGAGATTGTTACACGGAACGGACGACTGCGATCGAGAACATCATTTAGAAAATTTCGCGGACTTATCCTGGATACGACCATGGTTCTGATCGTAAAAATTTCAGAAGTTTAACCTTTTACGCTAATATAATGCTATCACACACACGCACACTTTCTCTCTCTTTCTCTCTCTCTCTTTTCGTCACGTACTAAGTAAGATACTGGAACAATGTTCGCGGTCGCAGCCTAAGGGTGGATTCGTACGCTGAGCGAACGAATAACGAACGTACAGTAAATGCAGGTTTTAACGGGTCTCGAAGTTCGAGAAATATTTATCTTGTAGGAAATGCAGAAAAAAAACAATCGTTACGCGAGCACGCGATACACGTTCGACTGGCTCGGTAAAGAGCGGTACATCGTAGGAAGTTTTAAGCTCGATCGCGTTACTCATTCGTTCAGAATAGCCCACCCTAAGGATAACAACACTATGTTCGATACTGTACAACATCGCTGTGCGAAAACGTCGGTCGACGTGAGAATCGCGCGAAATCGATGCTCTCTTTCTCTCTGTCTCGAAGGTCTCTCCCGTCCTGACATCGTGGTCCTCCTTGCAGCAGCGCGCGACAAAAAGGATGGGTCGCCAATGCGCGCAGGAGAGAATCTCTTGCGCCCTTTCTCACGGAGATCGATCTACGCCGTTCGACGGCTCGGAAAGAAGAGAGGAGAGGAAGATCTTATACATGGTGAGGTGCAGCAGAGGTTTCATCCGAGAAAGAGATGAATGGGGAAGGAAACGTTACGTGGCTCCACGGCGGAGGGACGGGGAGGAGACGGGGAAGGAGAAGGTGGAAATAGTTGTCGGACTAAAGGAAGAAAGGAAATCGATTGCGTTTATCTCTTATATTGTTAATTTGGTCTCGGGGTCCAACGACTCGTGAAGAGTTATTGTATGAAATAATCGGGATGGTCTGAGTCCTTCTCAAACCTCTTCGCTTCCTCCTGCATGCTCTCCTTGATCTTCAGGATGGCCGCCGACTCGGTCTGATCCTGCGAATCAACCAACACCAGGCCGGTTACACGTAAACGATCAGGCAAGCCCATCAACCTTGCCCAAGTTTTTCCGCGCGCAGCGTCTTTCACCAGCGAGATTCGCGGGACCCTCGGTGATCGCGAACGTCGGAATTTCGGTAAACGGTGGAATCCGGTAAGAGGTCCAGTTTTTCGTAGCCGGAGCTACCGGTAAATGGATCCAGCTGGATATTTCCCTACGTTGTCGCGCGTAAGGAACGCGTATGCCAGGAATCTGCCCGTAATTTCTTTCCAGAGAACGTACTTTCGCGACTCGCGAGAGCCAGGACGAAACCGAGGAGTCCCGCGAAATAAGACCCGTCTTCACCCCCGGGTGCGAAAACGCTGGCCGGTGAATAAAACGCTTTTAAAAGCGCAACGTGATGGCGGTGCGTCGTGAAGGGGCCGGGCTCGTGAAACGAAAAACTCCGTGGGACAGGACACTGAGGAGGTGTCGGTCTCGTTGTCGGGAACCGGAAGAAAAGTTGGAGCTTGAGGTACTGTTTGCTTAAGGGTGCTCTGACCCACAACACATGGACGTTACGTAAGATAGTGAAGCCCGTGTCGAGCCGAACATAATAACAGCAATAATAATACTAATAATGATGATGTGATGATGATAATAATAATAATAATAATAAAACACAACGAAAAATTCATTATCGTCGCCTGCCCCCCCCACGCACGCACACCTCACCGACTATAAACGACAGGTAGTATAGTGAAAAAAAAGGTACTCTAGAGAAACTCGACGTGTCGTCCTTCACACACTTATGTTTTTCCCCCCTTCTTTAGCGGAAGACTCTTCCGCCCCTTCGGAATTTTTGTCTCCGTTTATTATTCGTGTCTCGCAATCCATCGATACGCTTTGCGCTGACGCATCCATGTGCTACAGGTCAGTACAGGCTAGTACTATATACAGCTATCTGTTCTGCTCTAGTCCGGTTTTACGTTATCTCATACGCAGTGAATACGAGAAAACACTCGAGAAACGTTCAACGAGAGTGCAACATCGATCATGACAATGTGTTCCACAGCCGCAGCGATAGTGGTGCAACGTTCGAGCTTAGCGAGGATCAGTGTCGGAGGATCGGCGATCTGAGAGCTACCGAGTTTGGCTTGGAATCAGTGATTTGCGTCAAGTAGCCGACACTGATCGCGCTAATCGGACGTATGGAACGAACAAAGCGACGAGTGAAACACAAGTGATGTGTGTTGTGTGATTAGCACAAGTGCAAATACACGGAGACGGATAGTTATATATAAATACGATGATAGCCAGCACCCCTCGGATTGAAATCGTAAATAAAAAAGAAAAACGCAATAGTCTCAGTGTAACAGGATTACATTTATTGTCTCGATCTCGCCTGGCTTATAGGCATATATTAATTATGTTACCATTCAGCGATAGGTTCGGCTTACAACGAGGAGTATATCAAGTAAAAATCGGCATTAAGGGTACCAAACCGCGCCCGTCCGTTTTGCGAGTCTCTACCGCCGATGAACGCGGAAAAACGTCGCGGAAACAAGCAGTCGGCTCATTGTTTCCGCTCGAGGAAACGACCGTTCGTGGAAATTCAGTATGGCAATACCGACAATCACGATTCGTCAGTCACGAGTCGCGTTCAAGCTTCGTACCCTCAATGCGCCGCTTTGCCGAGCTTTTCCTTCACTCATTGACTCGTGTTGTACGTCCTCGCATTAAAAAGAAAAGATTATGCGACTCCACAAGCGCGCGTGTACTTTCTTTTCTCCGTTTGACGTATCGGGGGCTTAACGGCAAGACGGCAAGAACTTCGGGGATATCGGCAGGCAGTGCGCTCTGCGAGGCTCTATCCTGCAATATCTCTCGTGACAGGCAGCAAACAATCCCGATTCGGCGAAGGGACAAGCTTTAATTACAAGATAAACCCGCCACCGTCATCATCCGCGCGACTGTTTGCAACTTTACCATATAATTAATATTTCCTGAATCTTATTCCCGTTGATGTTCATCATTTACCATCTGTGCCATGTACTCATGTTTTACTCAGCACATTTTGCGACAATATACAAATGGTGTGAAGCAAAACACCTGTCCTTAACGGTCAATCTGTTAATCCACGATCCCAAACCGAAATGAGAAGCGTTAAAGAACGCCCAAGAACGTTCGCAGCGTGTGATAGCTTTTGTAAAAAAAAACGAGCTTTCACAACGGAACAATAAAAAAAACTTGCAGCGTCTTGCCGTTTGGTCCCAGAGCATGCACTTGCGCATACGCACATTCACTCCTCTTCTCTCTCTCTCTCCCTCTCACCCGCATTCTCTCCGTGTATTTCTCTTTCTTTCTTTTTTTATACATAAAATTCCATCGATGTCTCGGCACTATAAGTTAATTTAAACATAACTAATAGCAGCACAGTATAGTCCAGTACTGACCTATAATCAATGCGGACGGATGGATTCCGGGAAATCTCTCGCTTCTCACCCTCATCGCATTTTATCTTCCGTTTCTCTATCTATACTCGCTCTCTAAGGTTCAGTACTCGCATGTCTACGTATCTTATATTCATACAAAAATATTAACGTTTGCATATATATATGTACATATGTATTATATATACATACATGTATATTATGTATATATAATATATATTTCTCTTATATACCTCTTTCTCTCTCTCAAGTACTTCGTTTAAGCTACCTGCAGTAAGCCATTCGCCTCGCAATATCGCGTAATCTCGAGCTGTCGAACTACCGTCCGCTGAGAGATCCGTTGTCTCTACCGTTGTACAATGTCAATCGGCTACCAGTGTCAAAGGTGAAAGCTACGATCGATTAAATTCACATGAATCATTGCTCGAGTCGCACAAACCTCGACGGTTAAGAGTAAGAGTAGACTAAAAATTCAGCTTTCAAAAGAGATTCCACCTACGACGGTGACGCTAAAAATTGAGCAAGTGACGAGCTTTATATACTCCGCACGAGAAACGACGGCGAAACTAAGCACTAGCGGGTCACGAGACGCGCGTTGGTTGATCCCGTACGGATTTAAATAGGAACGACTCTAATTAATTTAAACACTAATTTATATTACCGCACGGATATTCATGGACTTTATGAGAGAGCGATTAGAAGCACGACGCGACTTCGCGGTAGATTAAAATTCCCGAAAATTTGGATACTTCAGCAAAACCGTTCTTTCCGTGTGCGATTGGAAATACGAATCAACTTATCGGAGATTCTAACGCGCGAGCTTCTCTCGTAAGAATCACTGTTAATCCGTTGATCGTTTCCACGCGTTCGATGTCGACTTTGCTCCGCGAGCAAAAAACGGTAATCCGCGTGTATCTCGTGACTGAAACGTACGTACAATGTATCAATTTCCATTCGCGATGCTAATGACGGCTGCAAGAAGGACAAGAACGCCTGCTCCCAGTATCGGGAGCAGACTGTGAGCAAATAGTTGGAGGGATCCGGTCCGAGCTTGCCTAGACTGTTCACCTTATTACAGAGTTTCGTGATCGTTATTGCAAGATGTGCGAAAGTTGAGACTGCTAGAGATTCACGTGGGTGTAAGGAAATCGCGCGGGATACCCTCCCTCTCGGGGGGATCCTCGTCTGCCGTAAAATTGTTTACACCGCTAACTCTATAATGCAATGAAGAACAGGTCAAACATCAGTACCACTCAGAGTGGTGCGTTCAAACGAGATTAAAAAAGAAAACGAGGGCGTAAAAATCGATTAATAATTATGCGATCAGTAATCACAGTAGCGGACAGTTATATACGTATATCCTATTTCGTGTAGACGTATCGTGTGTGTGTGTGTTATGTATGTGTTTTTCGTGTCTTATGTAACAATCTTCGCGTGATTTTTCAGGCACCTTTACTTACGACCTATGTATAATTGTCAAATAAATATAAATAATAGAAAATAATCTGACAAATCTTAAGTAAATATTAACTAGCTTCCGTAGTAAAATATAGGCATAACCCAGGGACTGAAGATCGAAATTATTTTACCAATTGAACCGGTACTACGTACACTTATTCTTACAAAATCGCAATCATAAATACCTTTACTTATATTAATCTATATCAAAGGCAATATATAATCAAAATAAAAAACAGCGAATCTTTACTTTATAGAAAGAAAAAGTAAAAGTACCAATTTAATATTTATGTATTAACATGTTAAATAATATAATAATAATATCATTATAAATATATAAAAAGCTATTATATAATATATTATATAATATGTTGTATAATATTATATAATATATTTTAATTATATTTCAATTATAAAATAAAAAAATATCGTCATGCAACCGATATTTTCGTTTTCAATCCCTGGTGTAATCATAGTAACGTAAAAAAAAGAATTATGAAAATGAATATATCTAGTCTTGCAACCTTTTGAGTATTTAGAGAAAGCACATACATATCGTATTCCTATACGCGGCGTGGCGCACGTGTAAGAATAATCGTTGTTCAAGTATCTGCGCCATTTAGTGATAGCAGTTCAATTAATGAGCGCTTAAGTGCTAATCCTAATCGAGCAGGAGTAATCGATAACGACCGCACGTTACGCTGCGTTTGACACGAGTATCATTTCTTTTCTTTTCTTTTTCGCTCTGGCTTGCTACGAGCTTGAACCACTGGCGAAACTACATGTGCCGAACTATAACGAAACTAGCCGGAACGCACCATGGAACACGTGAATACGCAGCGAATCCGCGTACGATGCTTTTCCGCATTACATGTATATAACCGGCACACCACGTGCGGAGTCTACGGCATCTACGAACTCGGGGCTGGCTCCAAGGCGACTTGATTTTTTAAAAAAACTGTCGAGAATACAGAGAAGGTGCACGTACGTGATTACTGATAACTCTCTTCGCAAGGCTCGCAAGGAACGTTCGCGACGCCATCATTTCCGGATTACGACAAAACTTCGCGAATTATACAGGATAACTGAAGATTAACAACACGTGTTTCTTCGTTACTTATAGAAACTTCTGTTTAAAAGATAAAATCACACGTTCATATATATAAAAACCATGTTTAAAAAAATTTTTTTTAATGTACAGTATAAAATTGAATTGAAATGATAATAAAAATTGCATGTATAAAATTTGATATATAAGCTTCATCGCTATAGATAATAATTTCTAAAAAACAATTTTTAAACAAATGTACAAATATTATTTTAAACATGGACACCGAGCTGATCCCGATCTCATAAGTGCAACTTTTCTTTAACAAAAGAATCTCGTCGGCCATTTTCAATTATCGGGCAAATCGCCAAAGTTTCAACAAAATCCAAGACGAAAGCATCGTGACTGTTCCTTGTCTCATATCCTACTGATAATCTCATATAACAACATATAAGATTAGCATGTAAAATCGTACACGCGATTGAATCAAAAGTTCGATTACTTTGTCGCACGAAAGTAATTTGGTACTTCATTTTATATAAAGCACGCAGAAAAAACTTGAGACACTTGTATAATATATATATATATATATAAATTATTTGTCATAAAATTGATATAAATAACAAAACAAATTTTTCTGAATAAATTGAATATGGAACTTGATTAAACAAAATATGTTAAACGAAAATATATTTTACGCAATGATATGATCAATAACTTTTGCAAGATAGTCCGATCGTTATTCAAACTTATATATATTATTGAAACTTATACAAAATAAGATACACTACAATTATTAACATTATTGATATTAATATTAAGTCTCGTCATCTTTCTGCCCGCTTTATAACTGCATCGTTAGACGTATTGTTAGTGTGATAGTAGTTAGACGCAATTTCAGCGAATACGGTTATGACAAATATTAGATTAGCGACCAAATGACGCTGATTAAATTTACCAAAATACCATGTGACGCGTGATTAAACAGAACACCTTCCGAGAAATTTATAGGGACAAATGATACTCGGTAAGAAAGCATTAACAAGCCTGTGGAGCGAGGCTAAGGATAAATCCCTTGAACGAGACTGAACCCATATTATTTTAGCAAAATACGTGAATATCCGCCGTACTGATAGAAGCGCTTGTGGCTGTTAATTGAGATGATTAGAAGGGCAATAAGTTGTAACATGGATCCGTATGCCACAAAAATGATAATATAAAAAGATAATAATTTAAAGTAAATTTTTGAAAATTTGATCATTAATATAAAGGCGATGAATAAAAGAGGTGATTTGCCGGTTAAAAACGATGACATACAAATCCACAACAACACGTCGAGTGACCATTAGAAAAAGTTGTTAAACGACCTGTGCATACTTACATTCTCTCCAGGAGCTCCGAATCCACCCAGATTATAATCACCCATTCCGCTGCCGCTATCTTCCCGTGGTGTTCCAGGACCACCGTTCGCTGGACTGTTCTTCATCCCGTCGAGACCGTCACCGTTTAGAACCGGACCCATTGTATTAGGACCCATAGGTCCCATTGGACCGCCTTCAGGTCCGCCGCTCATTGGAAAATCCTAAAATGTGTTTATAATATCACCTTGCTTGCACGTAATATATGTAACTTATGTAATATATGTCACTTGTTTGCGATTTATAAAAGAATTTGCACAGTCAAGGTATAATTTATTCGAAGAGAATAATTGCAGTAAGAATGTAACAGAAAATGTAAGAAATAGCTGCTATTATATTATTTAGTCACTTACACCCGGCATATTTCCCCCAGGTACAGGTTTCATCATGGTATACATATTTTCTCCTCCGCTATTGCTGCTATCCTGTGGGCTAGGCATAATAGGTGTGCCGGGTCCTGGCGGACCTGTTGATCCAGGCGGCCCTCCGTAGTTGCCCGGCGATGACGACGAATAATTCATTGGCTGCACATCATCACAAGACGTTAGGTATGTGTATTCGTTAAAATAGGATTGAATATTAAAAGTAAGTAATCGAGAAATAAAAGTTGATATGTATTTATTCATACTGTAGATGTGTTGGGTTGCCACTGTTGTCTACCACCTGGAGCAGCCATACTCATCGGTGGCATTCCAGGACCTCCTGGACCACCCGGACCCAAAGTACTATTGGGCGGTGGACCTCTCATGCCTGGACCATAACTTCCAGGACCCATCGGTCCCATTCCCGGTCCTCGTGGAGGATTCATTCTCGGGTTCATTGGGTTCATTCCTGGTGGACCTATGGTAGAAAGCAGAATTTAGTAAATTCGATCGTTAAATGTGGGACTGTTAACGTTTGTTCTAGCTCTATGTTAATGCTAACTGCTATTTACGATTTGGTGGACTAAACGATAAAAATCGTGGATTTGTAAACTCTACGATAAAGTAACTTGTGTATAAGATTGCGCTCCATGTGCGATATAACATTAAGTGCGGGCTCAAAGTATCAAAAATTGAGTCATGCTTTGCCAAAGTCGAGCTCAAGATAAAGCTGGTGGATGACATGCCAGTCAAGCAACTGTCACCACACAAATTAACACAGTGAAAAGCTCATGCTAAAGATAGAAACAGCATGGTACTAAATTGCAAACAATTATTACTTAAATTATACATTCAAATATAAAAAAAGACAAAAATAATTTACGTTAGCTGTAATGTTAAAAATTCTTAAAAGATTAACTCCAGATTAAAGCAACTTCTTGCTTTATGCGTATTAGCATATTGCGTAATACCCGTAGATCATAATTAAATATTATTTCGTAAGGACATAACGTAACATGGTAATTAATGCTTTAAAAAATACATTTGTTAAACACAAACATGATCAGCCTATCTTTTCCATCTGCATGTAGCATGATCTCATAATGCGCAAAAAATGTTTAATTAATATTAAATATAAGCTTGTTTTGATATACTAACAAATATAAATAGTTTTGTTAAGTTAAAAAATTTTTCAAGAAAATTTCGCAAAAATTATGGATTTACATATACAATTAATGTAGACATATGTATCAATATTTTTAACTCCAATGTAATATTTTACATACATACATTAACAGAGATCTTTCTTAAACGTAAAACAAAGTATCACAGAGTTATTGTATATTATGCCAAACGAATTTCTTATAAACCATATAAAAACGTTATTTGTTATACACATAACTAAATACACGTCTAATATACTCAATTGCGATTGTCATGCTGGATGCTAGTTCGGATGAGCAAATCATTTTGCAAAAGAGCAAAGCCGGTGCAATTATCTTTATGAAAATGGAAATAAAAAAAAATTAAAGGCAAGGAGGAGAAAAAATAAAAGTTAGGCTTGACTAAGTCATGTGAGTGTGATTTGGGTTGCTTCCTACCTTGCCACCCTACAAATTCTCCAGCTTCGCCTGAGGAACACAAGAGCACACATTAGTACGGCAGGTAGGTAAGGTCGGGTTCATGGTGGTAAAGCCTAGTTATTTTGCAGTGGTATAGTAGATAAAATTATTTCTGAATTTAATAACTACACAACTTATTAAAGAATTATTTAGAAGTTACTCTTGTACAATGGGATAAATCATGTGTTGACAGCTATGTGTTTAACTAAATCATATAAATGTATTGAGAGCCAAGCCATTTACTCATTACACAAAAATTCATAATAGTTTTATGTTTAAATATTCATTAATTCGTAATATCTTAAGAACATAATATTATAAACTGCATTTTTCTCAATGTTTGAATTTAATTTGTAAGATGACAGAATATCCTGAAAAATACATATCATATGTAACGACATGAGAATTATACTTACAAAGAAAAATAAAAAAAAAGATTATATATAAAAGCATATCAAATAAAATATTTGATAAAGAGAACCATTGAAATACATTACATACTAAGTACACAAGACTGAATATCTAGCAGTAACAATCGAACGCAAACTACACCACTGCTTGTAACTAGACAATTCAAAAACCAATCCACTCCACATCACAGCAATCCAATCCAATTTAAAATATTACTTATTCGTTTATTGCTGTGTGGTTTTTGGTACGCATGCGTCTATGCCATTCTTCTCTCGCAACTCTCGTCAATGCCAGAAAAAAGTAATGTAACACTGGCATATAAATGATCTCTTACCTTGCCTGGTAGGATCCATACTATTTGGCATCATTGGCTGTCCTGGTGGCTACAAAAAAATTAACATTGCAAATTTATAATTCTGCATAATATATACAGCTCATAAATATTTCAATATATTTAAAAATTAAAATTATAGATAAATATATAAACATATGGCCACTGTGTACTACATATTGTTATTTTATTTATTTAAGCAAGATATTTTCAGATATTAACAAAAATCTCTACCCAAGCACTAATCATATAATGTATGAATTAAATTCTCATACTTACTCCATTAAAGTCATTTCCCATTTGTGGCATACGTACTCCAGGTCGTGGTCCTGCTGGGTATCTAGGGCCCATAAACTGTAACAAAAAGCAAATATTCATCAAATTGATCATATAACAAAATGTGTTGATCTCAGTCATAATTTGAAGGTGTAAATTAAGTATCCATAAAGTGTCAATCATGATTACTATACACAGAATTGACTAGATATAGTATAAATATCAGGCAGCCACAATAAGCAATCCGTGAGATGATAGGCCATGAAATATGCATTTCAAGTTCATCGCAGCACATTAGTTGGTTATACACAACGTTCTTAAGCGCAAACTGCAGATGAGATTCATTTATCGTATAGTATAAATATAATATTCTAAACTATTGTAGAACTCTTTTGATAAACCCTGTATGATATATTTCTGTATAAAAACAAAATCATGAAGGACATCACGAAGAAACAATTATAGCGATTGTAACGACAGTCATGAATTTCGGTTATGCCATGATATGGTGCGATGACACAGCGGAACAAGTGATTCTTCATGAGTGAGAGTGTATGTGTTGAATGAGGCTTACCTGGGTGGACATCATCTGCGAGTGTGGGGGCGGGGGTGGCTGGGGGTGCTGGGGGGATGGCTGTGATGAGGGGTGTGTGGGCGGAGATGGTCGCATTGTCGAGTTGTTCTGCAACAAGCAACGCAAACGACAGACATGTAGCAACACTGCGATCCAGGCAACAGCTAGACTAGAAGGCTTTGGGGATGATTGTGTTAATACTATGATCGGTCTCAGCATCTTAAGTTATCCGAAAGAGAGTTGTAATTAGGAAAAATCGTTCTAATGACGTTTCAGTGTCTGTCGTTGTACACCCGCTTTTCATAATTACAACCTATATGCGAAATCGTCTCTAACATTAAATTGTGAAACGAGACATACAAGAATACAAAAAGATGCCAATCAATTATAAAATGTACAGTGTTATAGAACGTAAAACGACTTCGTTGGAAAGATATGATGACTCCTAAGCATTACAGGATACCTATGTATGTAGAGAGATCTAGAAATAAACTGTATCGCTTATATATATATTGTGTAGCATATTATCTTTGTCTAATCTAGTAGGGGACGACTACTTTGACAAGCAATAGATGCATAACTTTTCTTCATTTTCTTGTTTCCACATACATTTTATATTTTTATATCATTCAAGATTTTTTTCATATATAATAAATAGTTGATACAAATGTTATCATTAAAATGTCAATGATATCAATTGTATAAGATCGTATTTACATCGTTATAAAAAAAAATATTAATTAAGTACTGACAAAAAGGATCAAAAATTTTTATGTAATTGCAATTTTTAACAAATGTGTGATCATTAAATCATAAAATCATGGAATTATATACATATTTACACACACACACACATCTCATATACTTCAAGATTATAAATCTTTTCAATTTTTCATAAATTATATATAATTAATTATATAATATATGATTAATATCTATCAAGAGACACGGTAGTGTCTCGCGCCAAGTAAATAAAATTAACGTTACCAAATAATGTAAAGAAATCGTGGATCATTTGTGAAAAAAACTAGACTACATTCTAAGCAGGCTTTCATGTTAGTTGTCCCATACATTCTAAAGAGTATAACTTTGGCTGGCTATGTGTGTAATCCAGGAAAATGTTAAAACTTTTATTTTGCAAACAAATATTTGCATAATACAAATAAAAAAATACAAATAATGTCTATATCTGTAATATTCCTGCGACATGACCAGCACAAAGTAATATACTCTTTATGATATGCTTACTGTACCACAATATTGTGCTCTAAATGTATTCTAACATCTATATAATCCTGTTCTTCATAGAGTTTCTAGATTTGCTTTATGCGCCAAGAAGATGAAACAGTGAAAATGGTACAAGAACGCACATACAAATATTAGATAGAGAGCAGAGAGAAAGTAAGTACATATATACAGTATAGACAAGCATGACATAAGAACGTCTTCTGAATGTACACTTGTTTCAAAACAAGTTGATCACGACTACAGCTAGTGTGAGTGTATATTTATCGGTAATATATATGCTTAGTTAAATAATTATGCATCATGTAAAAATGTATGACATATAACTTATTTTTCGAACTAAACAAAAAAAAAGATTTATATAAAGATCGGTTCTGTCACCTATTCACATATAACTTGTTAAAAAATTATTTCTATATCAAAATTATTTCTATATCATATATATTTATACTTTTAAATAATAATTTAAGTTAACTATTAACAAATTTTTTATTTATTTACGTATTATCTGTTCGTCTTGTTCTATTAAATAAATTACAATTACTTTCTTTTGACTTACTACTAGATTTAGTTATGATCTTTATTTTGAAATAACTTAATTATATTATGCTTTGAATCAAGTGTAAATTTTAAAGAAGGACTATGCATAACAATGATAACAGACACACGACTATGTGTATGTATATACACACACATACGTATATATCTAATGTGTAAAAATATACGCATTAGATTAATATAGGAAACTATCTTAAATTTTGTTTAAAACATTAATATCTTTTTTCCAAAATATCTAATAATTTTTACGCCTACTTGAAATTATCTCAAAAAAGATGCAATCACTATAATAAATTATGAATTAAAATCGAATAAACCTTTTAATTCATTAAAATTATCAAAATATATTTTAACAAACGGTAAGTGCAATTAAAATGTGACGACCGATTTAATCAAATAAGTTTTTTCTCTTTATGTATTCTGTAAGTAAAGATCAAAACAAATGATATTAAGACATCTTTATGTTATCAAATAAAAACTCACTGGGAAGAAACTAGGAGGCATGGGGCCACCAGGCATCCCATCGTTTGGTGGCATTTGACCAATTGGAGATGGAGCTGGTCCAGCATTCTGTAAATATTTCATGGTTTTAATCTCTAATGTTAACTTGCTTTTTCAAAAAAAGATATATAAAAAAGAGGTACATTTACTAAATTACACTGATTCTCTATAATTTTCAATATAAATATATATTCAGGGTAATCTTTTGTTCGACACGACTGGCCAAATTTATTAGGAAACTTTTTACGACGTTTCGACTATAGTTTTTGGTCCTTATCAAGTAATAATCGTTTGAATTACAAAGCAACACTTAAGGCATTGTGTCCAAAACAAGCCCGAAAATCTGAAGAATAAATTAACAATATTCAATATAGACAATAACATTATAATACGTTAAAAATTCGAGGAT
>NJRQ01000288.1:47766-63213 GCA_003063805.1 Aphaenogaster ashmeadi
TCGTGTCGAACAAAAGATTACCCTGATTATTTATTCACTGGCGAAGAGAAGACTCATCTATTATAAATATATATGTTAAAATAAAAAGTTTAAATGTATATGCTTAACAATATATATATATATATATATGTATATATATATATATATATATATATATATATATATGTATATATATATTTGATATGAATTTCTCAACTTACGTGTGCAATGCCATTGACGTTGTAAGCACTATTCACGAATCCCTGATAACAGAACACGTACCATAAATAATATGCAAAACGTTACAAATGCTTGTGCATCTATTATATTTAATATTAAAACTGCTGCTTCGACACATTGAGCAGTTGATAATAATTTTATGCGTGTTACAAAAAGGCATTATAGCTATTAATATAATTACATAATCATGAAATGCTTTGGCCTCGCTGCTGTGTTCACAAGAGTCTCTTCTCTCGGGCGCTGCGCAGTACAGATCCCAAAAGACGCTGAAAAGGGATTTCATAACAATTATTTTATATTCATATTGGAACATCCCTGCTGATATTTTCATTAATGGTAATGTATACTTACCACCACCAAGAGTGCAAAAACCCAGGTGGCTCTCCCAGTGTAATATTTTTCTCCCATCGAATCTGAACAAGCAAAGCAAACTGCGTTATAGCAAAACGGTATTTCACAATAATATAGACGTAAAAAAATTTACAAAGATAAGAAGAATTATTATACCTCCGACAGGAACGTTTGTGCTGCTTTTTGTGCTCCTACATGTAACAAGTACTCATACACGTAAAGCGCCAATCTGAAAACATAATTAGCCATTAGCCATTTGTCATTAAGATGACAATTTCGAGCGGTAGAGCGAAAACGAACTTCAAGATAGCGGCGAAGAGCGCGAAAAGGCAGGCGGGTTACGCAAACGAGGGATCGGTATCCATCGTCCGTCTCTTTTTTTTTAGAAAGCCCGTACTTAACTCGAAGCCGCCTCGACGATAGCGTTTCCTCACGGTCCCGTCCGTTAAACGTGAAGTTAACGCCAACTTTCCCCGCGCAAGGCGGTAAACGCGCGGCTAGGTGCATCGCGAGCGAGCCGTGCGCGTCGAGGGAAGAGCCGGTCTCGCGCGGCGATACGAACATGGCGCGGGAATCGGGAATCGCCGATCCCGCGAATCGGAGCGGAGCGCGGACGCGGGCTCCACGGTGACTGACAGCGCGCGCGGATCAATCGCCTCTCGCGAGAAAGCGGGTTACGCGCGAAATCCCGGCTAGACAATCTTCCCCGGCCGGGTCGATTTCGTTTTTCCAACCTCGATTTTTGCGGCCGCGTTTCCGCGTCTCTCGAATCCCGCGAGCCGCGCGCGGCGCGCAGCCCGTAGACCGCTCGAATCGCAAATCTCGATCCGCGCCGCAATTAGGACTGCGATCCGGTAAGGGTCGAGGATATCACGAGTTAGAGCTAATTGCGATTGTTACGGCAATCAGACGCATCGGCGGTTTATGACCGGTCAATTAACGGTAATTAACGATTTCCCCCGACCCCATTCCGCAGCCAAAGAGTTAAGTTTGTCGTTTAAGTTTGGCTTTACGCATCCGACGCAAAATGAACGAGGACGATACAAGGGGGAAATGAAAGCGCGAGAAACGCCGAACGGAACCTAGTTTAAAAACTCGAACGTAACAATTTGAGATATCGCCTAATGCAGGGGCCAGGGGTAAGCCGCTGAGGGCACTGCGGTGTAATATTTGGGGCATTAGTGGGCATTACTAGGGCACATTAGTGGGCATTACATAAAAAATTCACTAGTAATGCCCAAAAATTGTGTACTTTAAAGGCCCAGACACAATGCTAGGCAATAGCGATAGGAATAGAGAATAATCACAGGCAATAAGTTTCAACCTATCAGAAACCGTGTATCTATGTACAGTCATTAATACACGGTTTCTGATAGGTTGAAATCTATTGCCTGTGGTTATTCTCTGTTCCTATTGCCTAGCATCGTAACTGGGCCTTTAGTGTACTTTTGGGCCAATTGTTCCAACTTCTTGGTAAGTTTTACCTGACAGGTAGCACACATATCTACGTTTCTTTTCAGATAAGTTCTAAAAAAAGAGACAAAGATATGCTACCTGTCGGGTAAAACTTACCAAGAAGTTGGAACAATCGGCCCTTACAATTACCAATGCCTAGTAATGCCCAATTTTGGGCATTACTAGGCATTGGTAATTGTAAGGGCCGATTGTTATTACTAGGTATTGGTGTACACAATTTTGGTCAGCTGTTTATCCCTTGTGCATGGGTAAAAAGTTCGATACGGTAACTTCGATCGGCCGGCAACTTCGCGCGATTGATCGAAACAATTTCGAATTGGAGCAAGTGGTACCGATTGGGGTCGCCAGCTAATTAACTGCAACCTAACTTTCTAATCCACCGCGATCTAATCTGCCGCCGATCTTAATAATCGTCCATGTACGTCTGCTCTTCGGCGATCGTTTTGCGCCATTGAGAGCCCGGTGAGAGATCGGGAATCGAAATGAACCGCTCGCAGGCGTTCGGGCGTTCGCGAATCCCCGCGAATTTTCACCTGGCGAGTTTTCTCCGCGATGCCGCGCGCCAACGATCGAGCCTTTCGCACGTCAAGTCTCGAATCGATCTCGCGGACGGGGGGGGAAGGGAAGGGGGGAACGATGGCGGCGGACGGGGGGGAAGGGGGAGGAAGGGGTGCATCGTCGCGTACGTTCGAACGAGAAACGTGCAAAGAGGAAAGCGAGAGAAGGAAGACAAACGAACGGCTCATCGGCCATCGGGTAAACTGGATTAACCCGACGAACCGGGTTCTCCGGTCGCGATATACGCGCGATGCACGCACCGAGCAAAAAGAACCGGCGGCGGTGGCGGCGGCGAAGGGGGTGGTGGAAGCGTGGAAGGGGAAGAGCCCGCGCGGATGGAGCGAGCGGGGGCTGGGTGCGCGGGGCGCGGGAGGGGGAGTCAGGAGGATGCCCGAGAAAAATGGAGTTATACCGAGCGATCAATGGCCGGTTGGAATTTTCACGACGGAACGCCAATCATCTTTATTTTTCTCCCCCCCCCCCTCTCTCTCTCTCTCTCTTTCTGTCTCGCTGGCTGGATACGATACGTACTTTTCCCTCGCCTGAGAGTCCGAGGGCACTGACGACCCTTTTCCCTTCGCGTACATGGTCGCCGTGGTGGCCGGTCAATGCTTCTAGAGTAAACACAAGTGCGCCGCCGTTTCCTTCGTGCGCCGCTGGACGGCCGAGTGAAAAGAACGGGAGATCGGGGACTCTTGCGCGCGCGCGCGCTCGCGCGCGAGTAGCTACGCGCGTTCCCCGCGTGTACGTGTGCGGCGTCTGTCTCGCTCGCTCGAGCGAACGGCGAACGGTAATCGCACGGCGCGCTTACGTCGGCGACGTGCGACGTCGTGTCAAACGAGACGCGCGACCCGAGGAAAAGGTGCACAACACTTCGGCGCGCTCGTCGGCGCTCGCGCGCACTCTTTCAGTCCAGGTCCGTCTCGTTCTCCTTATCTCCGTCTCTGTTTCGCTGGCTACAGAGGAGTCGCGGGAGGTGTTTCCGTTTCTCTCTCTCTCTCTCTCTCTCTCTCTGTCTCTCCCTCGGTCCGCCTCTCCGTCTTTCTTGCTCGCTCACTCGCGCACCCACAAAAAGGTCTTCTTCGTCCCGCTTTCGTCGCGTCACGTCACGAACACGTCGCGTCACAACTGGAGCGAGGTGCCTGCTGCTGCGCGATACCGGAGCGACACGGTGCGACGCATCACGACGTCGCCGTCGTCGTCGTTGTAATCGTCAGCGGTTCAGGTGCGTCGCTGGGGGCGCCTCGTCGTCGTCGCCACCACTGTCGCTGCCGCTACCATCGCCAGCGACGACGTCCTCATCGTTCCACCGTACTTCCCAGTATTTCCTTCCCGCAACCTCGTCGTCTTTCCGGTATCGTTGTCTACGGTCTCGCGTTACCGCGTCCTATTGTCTTCAATCACGATCGCGACACCGCTCACCACGCTCACCGCACCGACTCGTGGCCGACGTCGTCGTCGTCGTCGTCGTTGTCGGCCGCTCACTTCACTCCGTACGCTCGCTCGCTAACCACTGTCGCCTCGTCTCGTCTCGCCGCGCATCGCAGCCGGGATCGTATCGAATACGAGGACCCGGTCGTCGTCGTCGTTGTTGGTGCCGCCGCCGGACGCGGCTCTCGTCCTCGGCGAATCTCGCTTTGTCGCGCGCGCTCAGTCCGAAAGCGTCTCGCAACACGGGAACGGTGTATCACTGCGGCCGCACGATGTACATAACGCATACGTGCTTCGTGCGCGCGCGCGCACACACACAACACACATCCGTAAACTTCACACACCAAGTACGCACACGCGCGCCCGATAGAGAGACGGTAGCGGGAGAGATAGAGCGATGTCAGGAGCGAGGGATGGAACGAAGAGTGGGAGTGGACTGAACTTACTGTCGTGTAAACACGAGCAAGTTCAGAAGTGTGACTCGTAGATTTCGCACGCGCTGCACGACTACACGCAGATGAGTCGCTGGTGTATATCCATCCCCCCGTACCGCCCCTCTCGCTCTGCCCATCCTCGTTACGCTCTGTCTCGCTCGCTCGCGCCTCCCTTCACGCCGTTCCCCTCTCCCTCCATCTCTCGTCGTATCGATGCGCCGTCCTCGTCCCTCGCACCGGCCGGGAACGATGCGCGCGCATCGCCGTTTGTTATGCCAGTGCCGTACGAGTCGGTCGAAAAACGAGAGGTCCAGCGAGGCCCCACTTTTCCTTGGATAACGCGATGATTTTCTTTCGTCGATACGAGCAAATGCTACATATATTAGGGACCTTACACGGTCAATAATACTCTCAGTATCAACAAATACTGACAATATTATTGATCGTGTGTGGTTAATATTAATGGATTGATGTAGAATATTGACAGTGATCCAAATTTTTTGATTCTCGAGCATCAGTATCGCTGTATGATAGGGATTTTGACAATAATACTGATTGTGTGAAGAAAACGCGACAGTATTGTAAAAAGATCATATAAATGTCAAATAGTATAAAAATATCGTCAGGTTGTAAAAATATTAATGTATATTGTCAATATTACTGATTCAATATTACTGATCAGTATTATTGATCGTGTAAGGTCCGTATATGGGTCGCAACTTGAAAGAATTGTTTATTTAAAATTGCCTTGACAGCCGTTCAGTTCTATCGTGCTATATTCTCGAGTTTTTCACCGACGCGCAATTGTGCTAGTATTCTTGTTGACACCGCCTTTTCACAGAGATTCATTGAAAATAAATCCTTTTACGCGCGGAGAATCGAAATCAATACTAAAACCTTAGAATATTAAAGAGAAAATATAGCTATGTCTATATTGCATTAGGCCCGTATTCTGTACCCTCTTTTATTGATAAAAGTGCCTCTAAAAGAGGCTTAGAAGCCACCTGATTGGCTGAGAAGCCACATTTAAGGCACTTTTATCGATAAAAGAGGATACAGAATACGGGCCTTAGAATATGAATCTAACGAAAAATTGATCTGCAGTTACCTTACTTTCTACTATAAAAAATCAGCCTGCGAAACCTTCATTTTATTTCCAAGAATATTCTTTGTCTAACAAGATCTATTTTTGATGATATTCTTTGTACACTTTATACACTATCCTAGAATGTACTACTGCAGTCTATTCATTTCTATATCTTTCGTCTACATATACATAAAACGAATTAAAACTTATCAATACCTAGACTGCAATTAAAAAGACAAAATAACAATGATCAATTGGACTTTCACTGGATTCAAATTCTAGAAAATATC
Source organism: Aphaenogaster ashmeadi (assembly GCA_003063805.1). Classification (NCBI taxonomy): domain Eukaryota; kingdom Metazoa; phylum Arthropoda; class Insecta; order Hymenoptera; family Formicidae; genus Aphaenogaster; species Aphaenogaster ashmeadi. The sequence goes on from NJRQ01000288.1 coordinate 53,613, forward strand.
AAAAATAATAGTATGATCAACACAACTGGCTAATAAAATATTTCAAGTACAGAGTTGGCCCAAAACCCATGGCCGAAACGTACATTACAATAAATATTTTATTAGCCAGTTGTGTCGATCATACTATTATTTCTGTTATTTGTTTACTGGCGAAGAGAAGATTTTATTATTCTATTTCTAGAAAATATCTTACTGCAAAGCCTGCAAATAATTACGACGCCGAAATCGCTCGAAATTATTTATAAATAAATCAACGTGAAATATCATCAGCCATTTATGCTGGAAACTAATCGCTCTTGCGTTAGATATTCCTTCCCGTTTGGCGCGCTTGTGATACCTATAGTTAGCTTACGTAACAGTTTTTATTATCATTTTTTCTTTGCGCCACGGTATGTAATTATAATATTTATACGATATCTCTTTAATAAATTAATAAATTACAATATTTTATCTTCTGTCGGTGTCTCGGTCATATTAGCAGATCACGGTAGCAGATCGGCGCCCCAGGTTAGCACGTGTTGGTTCGTATATACGTTTATACAAGTTTCCTAAACGTATCTAATATTTTATAACCGTTTAGAAAACGTGTATAAAACCAACATATGCTGCTTGGGGCGGTAAAGCGGTAAAGCGTATTATTTCGAGCGGAGCTGTCGTGTGGATTGGTGGAGCGCGCGTTTTCCGCGCGTTGGGATATTTCACGCGACAGAATCTTTGCGAATCGTCCATCGTCGCTCGTCGACATATCGCTGCGCGGCAACGTATATGTTGTATGGAATATCGTTGTTGTTAAAAACGCGCTGCGCGATATTGGGATAGGTCGATACTTCGAATTTGCGATAAAGGCGCAGGCGTAAAACAAGCGAGAAATTCTATCGCGCGACGACACGCCGACGGCACGTTGTCGAATAAAGGACGAAGCTGTCCCAAAAAGGACTCGCGGCGAAAGGCGGCGGTAGGGGGAGGAAAAGGGCGAAGCTCGCGCCCTCGCGCCCGCTCGCGGTACGGCACTGGCTGCAACTCCGCGTTTGATTGGTGCGCGGCTGATGCACACACGGAGCCGTAATACACAAGTGTGCACACACCGTCAAGTACTATCGGCGTGCGTACGTCGACAGTCCCTGGAAGCAAGGCGGTGGACGTAAGGGGAAAGGACGGTACGGGCGCGAGCAGGGGAGCAAGGTGCGGGGCCCGATTGTGCCCGAACATCGGCGGACGTGTCCGACGCGAAATAGTCGACAATTGACGCGATAGAGAGTTTGGCGAGAAGGTAGAGGCATCGGGAAGGGAGGGGGCGGGGCGAGAGGAGGCACGCTGTTCTCTTGGGTGAACCGCTTCCCCTTTTTCAATTTTATCATACGATCGACGTCGCAACTCGAACGTCGCTACGCGGAATTAGACGAAATCTTCTGTAATTCTGTTACATGCTTCCTCCCTTTCTCTCTCTCTCTCTTTCTTTCTCTTGCTTCTTCCGCGCCTGTTCGAGCGACGGAATTGAGATATGTAAATCGCGCGAGGCGGTATTAACCGACGACAATCGTAGAGAATTAATGGCGAGCTGTAACTAGAAACTCGGAAACAAATATGTGAAGATATCGAACGCAATAATTGCAGGAAGTCCTTTAGCTGTCGCGCGTCGTATATGAAATGGTACAAAATCTGACAAAATTGATTTCTCGATGTTTAGACTCCATGGACGGCCCAGGCACGGTTACATGGGAGGAATTCCTCGAGAACGCAGAAAGGTTTCTTGTTGTCTCAGACAAGATATCGGATGGATGGAAGCTTTACGGGGATAAGGTACATCGTGTACCGTTGAGTCACTTATTCCCGCGAATTAAACGCAAACCGAACGGACGTAATGAAATATGCAAATCGAATCATATTAACAATATTAACGGGCGTAATAAAATATGCAAATCCAATCATATTAACAATGTTAATATGGTTGAAATTCACGATTATGCAATCTATTCGGGTGCTGTTTATTGTAAACATGCGAAATACAAAACTTTGTAAAAATTTAATAAATTCAGTAGTTACTTAAAATTTTACATATTAAATTGTAAAATTTAGTGACACTCAAAGCGTGGCATTATTTATGAGCTCTTGGGGGAAGGGGGGGGCAGTCAAAGTTGACAAAATGACCGGACATGAACCTATATCCGGACACTTACACAAAAACTTGTTATTATTAATCTCAAATGCTTCTGTGTAATTTTTAAATATTTAAAGATTACAATTAAATTTTAATATTATAATAAAAAAAGCATTTGAGATTAATAATAACAAGTTTTTGTGTAAGTGTTCGGATATAGGTTCATGTCCGGCCATTGGGACGTTTACCTTAAATGCAGGCCAACGGTTGAGAAATACATTTATTGCATACCGCGCGATATTTAGCGTCATCTTCATGCTCTCATCCATGTAACAACGGTATGCACGCTTAGGATATTCCTGGACAGGCGTATCTAGTTAGGAGAGCCAAATACTTCGTGCCGAGCGACTCGGCTGCGAGAAAGGACGGATCGACCGGCGACGATAACGATGCCGAGGAGTTCGACGTGAAATTTCGGGAGGACCCGCACGAGGCTACCTCTACAAGCGAAACGCCTTTCATCTGCGAGCATCACATTCTGTGGTCTATTAGCTACAGCGTCCCGGTTCTCTTCTTCAATGGATGGAAATCAGGTAACCCCGGAGCGAGAGATGACTATATTTGCGAGGGTTGAAAAAGAGATCCATCATCATCACGGGATTCGTAGGAAAAACATTACCGAACGAATCAAGTGTACCGAAAGGACGTATTTCCGGGAGGAAGGGCGCGGCATGGGGCGCATTTCCGAAATTTCGAAAGCTGCGGGAATAGACGCGGCCTAAAATTTGCGGTTGTCGGCACCGTGCATTTGTACCTATCCCTGCCTCGCCATGCATCGTTTTATTGATTATAAACGCAAACGTGTCCGACTATTTCAATATTCGCGCAGATGTGCGCGACGGTATTAATTAATCCCGATAACGCATTTCGGCGGAGCGGAAATGCTCCATGTCGTTTGGATTAATTAACACTGAAATCATCTTTTATGTATTCATCAGCGAGAGGAAGCAATTGTCGTGAGAGACCTAGACTCAATGTGCGTTTTTAAAAATTTTGTTTTCTCTTTTAGATTTCCCCGGTATTAACCCAGTGAGCGTAAATGAGGCACAAACGGTTCACGGTTCCAAATTAAATTACACGGAATTATCGCAAGCGATTCACCCTATCGTCGGCACGCCATTTCTGCAATTACATCCGTGTCTGTCGCAGGGATTGTTGCGGACCATGTCGAAGAGGTGAGGAGCGGCATTAGCGACAGGAGAATTAAGAAAAGAAATAAAAGTTGCATCAAAGGAATAAAAGGAATTTTACACCACACCCCACCCTTCCTGAATAATTTTCGTTATTTATCATGAACTTCGTAAATGTTGCAGCAAGAATAAACTCGTCAGTTGGCTGAGCTGCGTGGCATCCGCGGCTCTAAATCTCAAAATACATCCGGAGTACTTCAAACTGACTCACTGAAGCCCAGCCGTTTCACATTCGAAGGGACAACGGACATTCCAGATTCTGTGAACATTTCTGTACGAGCATTGTTCTTTACTGAATCCAATTTAACTGAAAGAAAGAGAAAAGATAAGAAATAAGATATATTTTACTTTCATGAGTTGTCATGTAAGTTGTCGTTATTTAACTGGTGATTCAAAGTGTCGCTACTTGTAGCGACCTGTACCATAAGCATCTGTTTCGTGTTTCGAGAGATCACCTGCGACGAGAACCCGGTCTCATCTCCGCTCGAGCGTACGCGATTGATTCCAGTCACGAATATTCGATGGCGACGACGATTCGAATGGAATCCGTCCGCGGACGTCGACAGCGGCATGGCGGATCTAGCATTGACCCATGGCGGGCCGAGTAAATTGCTCGCAATTGGGCGACGTTTCGCGTCCGCGTGTGAAGGGGGGTGGAAGCGGAGGGTAAAAGAGGTTGGAGCGTGGAAAAGAGAGCACGCAATTAATGCGACCGCGGGCGCGGGCGCGGCAATTAATCCGCACAAGGACGCATTTGCGTGCGGCCCCGGGAATATTCGTTCTCGACGAACGTGTAGTTTTTGTATACGCGCATGTGCGCGCGCGCACAAGTACGTACAGTCGGCCGCGTTAACAATATCCGGTACACGGGGCGGTTAACGCACCTCTCGCCAATTCTCTTTTCGCTCTGCGCGAACGAGCGACGGTAATCGTACCGAATATGATTAATAAAACGAAATATGATTCGGAAGTATCGCAGGGAGAAGTCCGATCGTTAAATGTGAGAGGAGAAAGAGAGAACGAGGATGTTATCGGGCGCCGTTAACGCGATCGGCTGTACGCGACGCTCCCGTCCTCGCGTCGCGCGCGGCGCGACTCGCGTTCGCATCCGCGCATTCGCGTCGCACGCGCGCCAGCGGTTCTCAACCGAGTCGCCGCGGTGAACACTCGCCGATTAATAATCCCGTTAGCCCCGTCCTCCTCCGTCGCCGGGCTCGGCCCGCGCGGGTGAAGAGAGCGTCCGCCTCACGAAACACGTGCCGTTCTAAATTATAATAGCAAATGTACAATGTTATCCATGCGCGACCTCCAGTTCTCGTATAAAAAGAAAAAAAAATGTCGAGGTTATTCTTTATTCTCAATGGCGAAAGGGAGGGCAGAGAGGGAAAATTGAAAGCGCGTTTCGGCTGAATGGGCAACTTGATCTGTCCGCTACTCGTCGAGAGGATAATCGAAGTAGCTTTTGTACGAACCGGAGAGCGCACCAACTTCCCATTTGTCAGAGTTAGATGACGCTTGTTAACGTCGACCAGGCATTTCCGTTATCATGTATTTGAAAGATCGGACTATTGCCGTTAGAAAACAACGGTGACATCTCCCCTTTTTCCTTCGTAAAGTTACTAAACAAATGCATAAACAATTGCGACGAATTGCAACGTTAGTTTACGCTGTCATATTTGTAATTCCTGCATACATTTAAATATAATAAATAAATATATACTTTACGTACATAGATTAATGAGCTAAACAAATAGAATTGTTTAATCATATCCTTTACAATCCTGTTTTTTAAGCATAATATCGTAGAATTATCTCTTTCTTTGAGACTTCGATGCATGAGATGTCTTTTTAGGACTATACAATACTTCTTTTTGATATTTTCTTTCAAAAATCATTGACAAATCCTTTTCCGTATTTTAGGTAACTTTTAGGGAAACTTTAAAGATATTTTTTGACAGTATTCAATTCGAAATCATCGAAATCAGGCCATTTTGCTATTTAAGCTAGAATTCATTAGTTACGCCCCGGTAAAAAATTTTTCATATATAAACATATATAAAACTTGTATAAACATATATAAACATGTATAAACATGTATAAACATATATAAATATACATAAACATATATAAACACATGTATGAACATATATAAACATATATAATTATGTATCAAATATGTTCATACATAAAATTGCTCATATATAATCATATATAACTTTTCTATATATATATATATATATATATATATATATATATTTATATATGATTATATATAATTATATATGAAAAATTTCATGTATAGACATATTTGATACATAATTATATATATTTATATATGTTTATATTTGTTCTTATATAGTTTATATATTTTTTTATATATAAACTATATATATGGTTTATATATATAGTTTATATATTTATATATGTTTATATCTGTTCATATATAGTTTATATACATACGTTTATATATGTTTATATATGAAAAAATTTTTACCGGGGCGCATACAAGATTAATTCTCTCTCTTCTTCCATCTCTCTCTCTCTCTCTCTCTCTCTCTTATCGTAGTATCGTTCCGAGATACAAATATAGCTCGAGACAGCGGAGTGAGAGTGATCCATCGAAGCAAGGAAGCGGTCGCTGGCTCCACCTACAAAGGCGCGACGAGTCGAAGACAGAGAGGTCCGTCGCCCGCGCGCTTTTTGAACTCGCGCGGGCTTCAGCTCATATTATCCCCGCGCTCGCACTATCGCGCGGCTACCTTCACGCGCAACAGGAGCGGCGAGTCGTCGCGTCGCGTCGCATCGCGTCGCGCGTGTAGCCAAGTAGTCTCGCGGCTGCCGGATACGGCAATTCTCTTCGTGCTATAGATACGTGCGATATCGCGCGATTCACGTCCGAGACGAAGGCTAAACGAACGAGTTTTATCTACCGTATCGCGCCTCTATAAAGCGAAGGCGTATCGAAAAAGAAAAGAAGGCAAAACTCAATCTTTTCCCCTCCTTTTCTTTCCCTCCATCGCGCGCGCGACGCCGTATCCTGAAAATCGATAAAAAAGGAAGAGAAAGGGAGGGTTCATTCAACGGGAGAGGGGTGGCCTCTCTCTTCGATCGCGCGCCAAAACGCGGATGTTGCGAGCTCCGAATTTCATTTAGCGACGAGGCTCGGCTTTTCGAAGGAGAGCCAAGAAAAACACTACGCATGTCTCTCTTCCCCGTCGAGCATGTGTAGTTCGCGCCGAAGACGTCGCGCGGATTCATTTTTCATCCGGCGAGATTTAAACGGCGATCCGAGATGCGCGAGGGCAGGCAGCGGCGGCGCGACGCCCTACGCTCATCCGAATTTCAGGAGGAGGCGTTTTATCGATCCTACACGCGGCCGCGTGGGCAGTACCTCCTGACATCCGATTCGTTGCGCACGTCAGACGGAAATAGAGGCGCCCAGATAGAATCCGGGGTGACAATGAATTCGCCATAGCGACCGTTGCCAAGTCGCGAGGTGGTGGAGGAGGGTGCAGAGCGCGAGCGCGGGATTTGCACCCTCAACCCTCTCTCCACCGCGAGGGTGGCTACCCCCACCGCGAGGCCGCCATCCGATCCGAGAGCAGTTCGTGTGCGGCGAAAGTCATTCACTCCCTTTCGCCGGTTCGCCGGGATCCTCGCTTCCCGCCGGTTTTCACCGGATAAAACCGGAAACGAGCGCGACGAAGCGAGGGCGAGCGATAATAATGGCGTATCCCTCTCCCGAAAATCACTTTCGGAACACCGAAAGAGAAAGGCGCGACCTCCGACGAATCATCTCTCCTACGGCGGGGATCATTGAGGATATTTGGCGGGACACGCACGCGCACGCGTGGACTCTACTTACATGATTTTTTGCTTCATCCCGTCTCGCGTTGCCCGTCGATTTATCGCTCTCTCTCTCCCTCTTCCGCGCTTTGCCGCCCCGCCAACTCCACCCTTCTCTCGCGCGCTTTTCGAACGCGTGGCATGAACGTCACACACGCGCGCGCGGCTCTCGGCTCTCCTAGCCGCCACACCGTGCTATAAAGAAGCAACTTCACGCCGCGCCGCCACAGTCTCGCGAACATCGCCGCGTCGCGCGCAGAAACGAAGTCTTCGTTATCCAGAAGCGCGACACCGATGTACGTATTATCCACGCACGCACGCACGCACGCACGCACGCACGTCTATCCATCCGTCCGTCTCTCCGTTCGTTCGTTCGTTGCCGCACGCAGCGCAACCAGTTGCGCGGCGCGTTACAATAATCGTTGTCGCTGTGTCGTCTTCAGCGGTGCGCGAGCGTTTTGCGCGAGGTTTTGCGACGCCGTACGCCGGATGACTTAGAAACGCGCTCGTCCGCAACATCGACGCGACGAGAATGAAAGTAACCATCCGGTAGGGAATCTCCACGGGGATGAAAATGAGAGAGAGAGGGTTGGAAGTTCCTGTACCCTTGGAAACTGTGCGCGACGTGTTTATCGCAACGGCGAACGATAGTGCACGTTGTATCGCCTTGACTGCCCGTGCCTTGATTATTCTCTCGTACGCGAGCTCGTATATCGATTCGCGAAAAGATCCCATATGTGTTTAGTCGCGTTACAAAATCAACTTATCAATCGAGCGGTCTTAATTCAGGGCTTAGTTACACACAGGTGTTTTCGCAGAAACGGGAGTCTTTTCTACACGGAGAAAATTTTATATTCAAAATTACTATGTATGGCAGTAGCCGTGGACCATTGCTGGAATTATAAAAATTTTTACTATGTTTTTCTATAGAAAACATAGTAAAAATAATTACAATAATACATAGTAATTTTTAATATAAAATTTTCTCCGTGTAGACACGACAGATAGAGCGTCTCGTTAAAAAAGCTCTCAAGCAGAACAGAAAGTCAAAATGACACCTTTGACAGTCATTTGGAGATAATTTCGATGTCATTATGACGTTATTTTGACGTTATCTTGACTTTGTGTGTTCTGTTTGGATTCAATCCGCTCTAAAACATACATCTTGTGTCTACGAAGGAAGATATCACCGACAATATGTCTCTTTCAATTTAATAATTTTTTTATCTGCTTTTCTACGCGATTAAAAGTTTTTCTATGCAATTCCAAGGCATCCTATTTCTTTCCGCGGTGGGAAAACGTAGATGACAAAAAGTTTTCGAAGGCCGTGCGAACGTTGTGTATACAGTTCGATACCTCGATTAACGAATGCTCGTGCGAACGATTACGAGGTTCGAAGGTTATCGGAATTAATTCGAGAGCGCGGCGGGAGGATCGGAGAGCTTAAATTTGGAGCGAGGGCATCGTAAGGGCACCGTAAGGGACGCCGTAGGTCCATCCGATCGTCCCGCGCTCGATTGCGCGCCGCGGGTTAAGGCGGCAACGCCGAATCGCACGAGCGCTGGTTGTCGGGGCGTGAAACGGGTCTATTCCGCGCGATTAGCTCACGAGTCGATCTCTTCTGTGCACCGTAATTAAAGCTGTCAAACCACTCGACGCGCCTCGTAATCGTCGCGTCCCAAGCCCCTTCCGTTTCTACGCCGCCGATGCTAATCGAATCGGATGCATGCGATACGCGAACTTGCTCAATAACAACAATCGCGGATAAATTACATCGCGCCTGGAGCGTCGGGCAATCTCCTAACGCGATAAGTACGGTATTCTGAGTAATTGACAATTTATTGCAGTTATTGGAATTGTAGCTATATATATAATATATATATATAAAATTTCTTAACTTCAGCTTACATACACGGAGAAAATTTTATATTAAAAATTACTATGTATGGCAGTAGCCGTGGACCATTGCTGGAATTATACAAATTTTTACTATGTTGTTACAAATGAGTTTAATAATTATTAATATAATAAGAAAGTAAAAATTTTTATAATTCCAGCAATGGTCCACGGCTACTGCCATACACAGTAATTTTTAATATAAAATTTTCTCCGTGTAGCCAAGAAGTGGACTTGGTTTTTATAATTGTCCTTAGCTCATTCACATACCTCGTTATTCTTATTTCTTAACTAAACACTTTCGCTCTCTTACTATTCCGCCTCTAATCTGTACAATGTTATTCTCCTCCTATATACATGATCTTATTTATCGTACCTCTGTTACAATTCTCCACCTTACTCACTGTCCTTCACCTCACTCTATCCCTTTAACTTCTTTCTAATATCCTCCCTCTCTCTCTACAATTTCCTCAACACATTTCCTTTTACCTTGTCCAGCTCATCGTCCCAT
>NJRQ01000288.1:63623-91559 GCA_003063805.1 Aphaenogaster ashmeadi
ACATAATACTTATACAATCCAACCCTTGTCCATAAAATATACATAACCTTTTTTTCTCATCTAACTAATATTTATTCCTCTCCGGAATTGTAGCTATAATATTGCTAACAATTTGACAGAAAGAGAAAAAGGGAGAAGTGCAATTTAGCGAGACGTGGGATGTAGTTTCTGTTACGATTAATTTACTATTTCATCTTCGATCAACAGCTGTTTATCCTTTTACGATAAATATGACATGTTATGTAACAGATTACACGCCGCTCACGTGTTGCGTCGACTAGAATTCATCGATCGACTCGTTTAAAGAGAGAGAGAGAGAGAGAGAGAGAGAGAGAAAGCGAGAGAGATAGACAAAGAGAGAAGGGAAAAGGACGAGAGAGAAAGAAAGGGTGGGAGAAGAAAGAGAGGGTCTTTTAAAAGTAACATTATGATATTAAATATGGAGGGAAATTGGAGGAGAAAAGAGACGTCGGATCTGACGATGTACTTCTCATTGACGGGATGACAAGTGTCAAAGCTTTAACGACCGACATCTGTCGCTGAGCGGATCATCATACGCCGAAAAGAGTAAACAGTAGCGAGATCGGATTATGTATTCGGATTTGTTTGCGCTCGCGAAGAGCACTTGTCCCCGACGACGCGCGTTACGTAAAAACACGACCGGCGATTATTGCTCATTAATATCGTGCGTCTGATCACAAGCCGCGTACTCGGCGGTGTTAAAAATAAATGTTAAAAAACGTCGATAGGCGTCGAGTCCTATAGTACGGGTTTTAAAAGCTTTAGGGATATCAAAGATTCAGCGCGTTATTAATATTACAGCGCGTCGTTAATGTTCTGTTGCAGATAACAACAAAGGCGACTGTTTGCCCATCGATCGGCGTGATATCGTCCTGCGAATCTCGGAGAGTATTCGCGGTTGTTGCATTCTGGAGTCCCCGAAGGCTACCTCCATCGTTATCTGTCGAAGTAGCTTAAACGATTCTCGTGTCGTCAAAGGATTAACAACGGGAGAGAGAGAGAGAGAATAGACGGAGAGGATAGGGAATCCAAAACGCTGGGAATCCGTTCTCGGATGAGGGAAGGCTCGTTTTCAGAGCGTGGAGCACGTCGAGCGTAGCCGAAACGGGAGAAGAATCGCCCCGCCATCCGCGGCACCGCGGTGGATCATCATAATCGAGTGGACGAACCGCCGACAAACAATAGGGACCTGGCCGGTGGCTTCCGATGGGGTCGTAGCCGCCGCACGCAGCGCGCGCGTATTCGTAACAGCATATCGCGATGATAGGCTAGCCGGTAGCGGCAGGAAGAGATCGCCGTAGGGGGAAATCGCCATAGCTAATCGTACCACCCAAGGTGGCACAGATTGAGAGCCCCATCAGCATACATCCTCTCCTGGCTAACGAGATACCCAGCGTCCATCCAGTTCGTGCGCGCCGTTACGCCGCTCGTCGCGTCGACGACGTCCGTGCGTCAGACTTCCGATCGGCCGAACCGATTCGACGAGTCCTGCGAAGCCCACGAAACCCCGAATTACGGAGAATTCGCGTTTGTCACGCGGAAGAGTCGGTGGGAGGAAGAGAAGAAGAGAGAAAGAGAGGAGGAAATCGACCGGGATTACCGGTAATCGACGTTGGAGCATCTGATCCTTCATCCCCGTCATCCGTCCTCGACCTCTTTTTCCCTTCGTCGCGTCTCCATCCCTCTCGGCTTAAATCGCGCCGCGAGCGTCACCATCTCGACGCACCGTTTCACTCACGAAGAAACGGCGACGTGAGAGGGGCAGAGGGAGAGAGAGGCAGGCAAATTCGCTCTTAGTGCCCCTCGACGATCCAGCTCCGGCGTTTCTCTTCCCCATCGGGACGTCCGCCGCTTCCGGCCAACTGGAAGTGAACGCTCTATGTAAACGATTGCCGTGCGCGGTTCTCATTGGAACGCACAGGACGCAGGAAGCGCATCATGGAAGTGGCAAGCGAGCTGTAAGTACGATTTATCGCGTGAGATATCGCTACTTCTACTTCTTCTCATGCTTTGACGATTGCCTGTACGATTTGTAAATGACTCGATTGATTAATGAACGGCGAAATCCTAATCAAGCCTGCATTGATGTGCCCGTCGCGGTACGCGAGTATCTTTCTCGAAGCGGATTTTTTTACTTCTTATTCTGATGCAACTACTTACTCGTTTGTTTGGAATATATTAAATTTTATTATGAGCTATCATCGCCAGACTGCTGATAACCATATGTAACATGTGTATCGAGTAAACTTTGCCCTCTGCCATTTGGATCTTTTGACCCAGTTCTCCCCGGAATTTGGTGTCTAGACTTATAAAAAAGTTTGCCCCGCGCAATTTTCGATAAAAACAATTGTAAGAATTATCAGTTAAAAATGGTTTTTACATATAATATTATGTTATTCGAACATGTTTTTCAACGTTTAAGTTATAAGCACAAGCGCTTTGATTTCTCAAGTTAGTTTGCAAATACGATGATTAACATTGTTTTTTTTTAGGTTTTTAAGTACTCTTTTTATAGCATTTTTAGTGCTTTTAATTCTAAGAATTATTACCTTCTTGCAACACCTTTGTGTATATTTGTCGTATGATTGTACAATGTGACAAAACATAAATTGTTTATGTTGGTTTATTTAGGTTGCATGTCGATTTTAGTCTTGATTAAAATGAATTTTAATATTGCTAATAAATTATACATAGTACAGGAGGAACGGCCTCAATTCCTTCTCGTGACGATACCATGCGCATTGTATGTCTCTCTTTTATAATTTTATTTTTTATCTCCGTGATATTTTTTGCCACATCTCACGCGATAGTCACATGATAAAATATGCGTGAGTTACGACGATTTTAATCGTGTGTTCAAGCTAAATTGCTATATCATTAACTTCTATCAGAATAGGTCGTAACACTTTATTTACGATTTAGTGATTAAATCGTAAATGAAGAGTTATGAACTAGTTGTGGTGGAAGTTAATGATGTACTAATTATATATTACATAATAATTTAGTATTTAGTTGAAACGCGTAAACGTTAAAGCGATTGTCGTCGTAACTGACGCATATTTTATCGCGATATGATACGTCTCAACGTCTAATCGTGGCAAGAAATATCGCAGTGATTAGAGAATAAACATTATAAGCGAGAAAGATTACATCGCGTGTTGCCGGATACAAATACGTGGCACATGGTCCGATTTAAATGTCAAGTTTGAGTATGATGATTACGACGCGATATATTTTAATATTTTACGTAATTTTTAATCACCACGTATTTATCGCGATTCGCCATTAAAAATCGCAAGTCGCGTTTCAGCGGCGAATACTCACACCGTGAATGGAAGTCACCCTGCGTGTGTATATGCAGTTGATCCATTATACGCCTCGTCGTATATCGCATTCAGCGGCAGCGAGATTCATTGGCACAGAATTCCATAATGGCAGCAGCGGGTGCTCGGCGGCTGCTCATTAAATCATTGTTAGGCCTGTTCTTTGTGATAAGGAACAGAGGGAGCGAAGACGACGGTTGCACGCGCGCGCGCAGCGCGTAAGAAATCATCGCCAATTGTAATGAGAATGTGCGTAGATGCAGCTTCCGCGACGGTGCAGTCTGTTGATGAGCTTCTTGTCTCGAGACGACGTGCCTCGCGATTGTTTTAATTAAACAATTCGCGACGGAATTTTATTTATAGTTTCGTATATCGTGTACTCTGATATATCTTGCATACGCATGCATTCTGCACGCAAGCTCTCCTTTGCGTTGCACAGTATAAAAGATTATAAAAGATTCTGTTATGCGAATCATAGATCGTCCAAATCATATTAATTAATAATACGTAAATACAGATATATGAATAACACAAATATATACATATAAGCCATTTTTGGTCAAGACTGGATCTTGGTGCGTAATAATCTTTTTCCGCGAATTTCTATGTTATTATATATATAATTTTTTTTATATCCTGGCTGAGATGATATTTTTCGCAACAAATTCTTTACAGGGTTTTAAAGATGCAGTATTATTAAATTGATTATCAATTTAATTATGTACTATTTTCAACTTTATATAGCTAGGGATTGCGTTTCAAGACCGACAAAATTGTTGGCGCGTAGTTTGCGGGACTAAAAAATATATATAAATTCGTGGAAAAAGATTACTAGGCATCAAGATCCAGGCTCGACCGAAAATGGCTTATACGTATATATTTGTGTCATAATTAATTAATTATATAATAATAAAATCGCACCTATATATATATAATAACGGAGGCTTCCCGATTACAAAAATATAAAAGAAGGGAGAACTAAGAATAGATTTAGAAAGGGATAGAAATAGCGCAATATTTAATTAACTTATAATTCAATAAAGAAGAACGAGGTTGAGACACATCCGGTGGGGATACGCCAATGAAATTTTATTATTAGTAATACGAAACTGTGCGGCATAGAAATTTATCCTTATTGCTGATAAGGAAATACGCGCCTCTATCGCACTAAGCGCTGTAACTGCAAAATTATCTTGTATCTCGTGCGATCGCCGCGGTCGATAGAATTTGATTTAGCGGACTCGGCGTGTGCCGTCTTCATTTATGTTCACATCGCGTGAGCGATCTTACGTAGAATTACCTGCTGTTAACGAGCCTTGCAACCGTGTCGCATTGACCCGGAATAGCGGATTCTTTGGTATAAAATCCCCAAGTCGACGATAATTTACATGCCGCGAGATTAACGAGGGAGAAACTCTTCTACGATCTCACTGTTGCTTTTCATTGAAGCCTTATATCTTCCGATCGCGTGCGTAAAGGGGTTACAATGTGCGCGCGTAACACGTGTAAAAACCGGTTATCGCAGCTCACGTGCTAATTATTCAAATACAGCAGGACAGAAGGTAAAGACAGGGGAGTCGAAAGGCCACGCGTTTTTATGGAGGTTTTTATCTGTCGACCATATAACATGTGAAATCAGACGCTATTCTGACACGCGCACTTGAGTCCTTCGTGCGATCGTAACGACGACGTGCGTGAAACAGTCGTCAAAATTCGAGGCAAAATATTTGCGAAGCAACAAACTCTATCTTTGTGCGTCTCTCCCTGTCTCTTTCCGTCTCCTTCTCTCTTTCTGTGAATGAAATGATTACGAGTAGTACAGAGAATCTTGGATTTACGTCCAATGATGTCGGCTTTTCGAAATAAACGAGAGAGAGAGAGAGAGAGAGAAAGAGTGAGGGAGGGGAGAGACCTACCTGCATCGCAAATCTTGCATCAGCATGCTTCTTACGTAAGCGTATTCAACAAGTTGTTTGCCGAAGATAATTTTGGAACTTTTATCCGAGCCAACGTGTCGTATATAACTCGACATATTGACTATTTAAGCACGGTGCTGCGTGTCGTGCGACAGCTCGAATTCAATTAACGTTTACCTCATTGATTTATTCATCCATTCGTCACTCCGGGACAATTAAAAACTGGAGCGTGAGAGAGACGGCGGGGTGGGGGGGGTCTAAATTATTCCCGTTTCTAACCATGTTTAATCTTTTCCTCCACGCTGATCCCTTCCAGCATATTGCGGCTACTTATTATTCCTACTTCTGACCACGCTTAATCCTTCCGCGCTAATCCATTTTAACCAGTTGCTCAAATATAGCGTAGTCTCCGCAAACACGCTTGTTCCGCAAGCAGCTTTCCGCGAAATACGCATGGTGCCATTTGGTGCTCAAGGGCCGTAAAATTTTTATCTCCGACATCATCTCGTTAAACCGAAAAGCTTCCAATTGACCGTTATTCGAGACGAGCGCGTTGAACACGCGGCAAGGTGATACCCTTCAACTCGGTATCCCGTGCAATTCGTGCACGCCGTCGATTAGCTGTAATATAAAACCGCGAGGAAAAAAAAACGCACAGTGCAAAACTATATATAGGAGAGAGAGACGCGGCCGGAAACGCGCGGGTTCCATCGTCGTAGTCCGGCATTAATTCTCAGGGACGATGTTTTCCCATCTGACCGCCCGCCGCCGGTCCGGATTGTTTTTCAACGGTCGCGTGAGGCCAATCGTGTCATCCAGCATCTGCGAGCGACGTTACGCGGCCGAGTATCGCGTCGCGCTATCGACGGATTAACTGGCACAATTAAAGTCATCTTGTACGTCGCCGTCGTTCGTTTACCTCGAGATTCTCATTCATCGCGGGACTATGCCGCGATGAATGTCGCGTTGCGAAATCCGATGGAAAAATCCCAGACCGGTCGTCGGAGCCAAGGGCGACCAC
Organism: Aphaenogaster ashmeadi; assembly: GCA_003063805.1. Taxonomy (NCBI): domain Eukaryota; kingdom Metazoa; phylum Arthropoda; class Insecta; order Hymenoptera; family Formicidae; genus Aphaenogaster; species Aphaenogaster ashmeadi. The sequence goes on from NJRQ01000288.1 coordinate 69,905, forward strand.
ATTTTTTCCAGGGGGGGCATGATTCAAAAATGTTACTTTCAGAATTAGAATACTTAGCGGTGGGGGGGATCTTATAGATGCTTGTCAGCATCAGTATCATTAAATTGATTATCAATTTAATATTGTAATATTCGAGAGCTGCGTTTCAAGACCGATAGTAACGGCGCGCAGTTTATAGATAAATCACACATTAATATTATTTGAGCACTAAGATCCGCTATGATCGTCATTGGCCTATCTCTCGATTTAAATTGTTTATACATATTGCGGTTTTGTCCTAATTATTGTAGAATACTTATAATTTGAAATTTATACACACCTTTTGTTAAAAATTATACACTTAACCCTATGGATTAGAGCAGAGATCGACAAGATTAGCACAACTTTGCCCTTCCTTTATTCAAAGGGAGAGCAAATGCTTGATTTTTTGGGGAGGGGCAAATGCCCCCCTTGTGGACGCCCATGGTCGGAGCCGTAGCCGTTTAAGGAATCATTGACGATAAGATAAAAATTCCGGCCAGTGTGTCAGCCAGAAGTAGGCCACGATCCTCCCTCCGTGACATTGCCGTATTGGCGCGGGTTCGCGCCGGAACTTCGGTACGAGAGACGGAAATAATGGGAACATCTGCCAAACGATCCATGACGAACGCCCACGTCTGCGTGCGCGGTTATCGCGCTTGTCATCATTACCGTAAACGTAGAGACTTCGTTTAAACATGAGAATTTGTCGTCGCGCCGTACCTTCCTTTTCCACATATTAAAACGCGTCAGTTTAAGGCAAAACATAATACATAATAAAAACGTAACGTAAAACATACTGCCGCGTATCTATACACAGTACAAAATAAAATGTTAATTGTAACATTTTTCACATGTCTCAGAAAGTCCACTCTAAATTTTAAATTAAAATAGTAACTCATTCTTCGGGTGTTAATTGTTGACAAACTAGAAATGTTAATTAACATTATACTTTACAATTATGTTTGTTCTTTTAACTTTAAGTACGATGTAATAATAACATACAAGATAATTAAACAGTTATTAACACATGACATTAATAATTTTAACTTAAATTATATGTAATAGAAACATTTGATTTTAGTAAATTTGATTATTTTGTATGTCAAAGTTTACGATTATTTGAAGATTTACTTTAACTTTTGTTTATGTTAAAATGACTTTAAGACATATTGATTTTTTGAAATAATTGTGTTAAAAGAACTCAAAATAATATTCAATTTCTAAATGACATACATAAAATTTTAAGTTATTACAATAAAAAGATAATACTTTTCTTCGCCAATGAATAAGTAAAAAACAACAAATGTAATAATTCGATTCGACCTGACTGGCCAGATATATATTTAGTGGTGCACCACTAAATATGTATCTGGTCAGTCAGATCGAATCGAATTGTTACATTTGTTGTTTTTCAAGTTATTACGTAAACATAAATGTAACACATGAAAATGTTACGAAAATGATAATACATATGTTAATTTTACATTGAAATAATAATCAAATCTTGGTAACACAAGAAAATTTTAATATATGGACGCACGATTTTTTACTGTCTAAGGCCGATGGCACGTAGAAAAACTTAAGTAAGACTTAAGCGAATCGGCCAATCAGAATTGTTGAAAACGTAAAGCTACCATTTGAGAAGTCTCAGTTGTGGATTGCAAACACTGCTTAAGTCTTGTTGCTTAATTGTCTTGTTTTTCTATATGCTATATATGCGGCCTTAACACTGCGTGTCATGTGCATCCCGGAAGATCTTTGAGGCGCGTGAGCTGCTCGCGAAGAACTTGGCAGGGACTACCGAGTATCCAACATCGCGGTCCACGTTGCAGGCTCCGAACATTCTTCTTGTTGAGTTAGACGGTAATCTGACACTCGTCCTCCATCGACAAAATAAGCGAAATCGGGATTTATCGGTGATGTTATATTAATATCGATGACGTCACGACGTTCATTAGCATTAGGACGCAACAGCTTGACAGTCCTTTCGTGATAGCGTTAGATACACGCGAGCCGCGGCCTTGATCGATGACGCAATCACGGATAAGAAATTCACGCTGGCGTGTGTGTCTCTAACCGGTTTTCTGAGAGCGGCACGTGCGAACGAGATACTTGCCATCTTGGGGGTCGGTGACATTTTTACAACGACGGTTTTTGCCCGGGCTCGAGGCAGACGATTGACAGATTGTATTGCGCATTCGTTCTAATAACTCTCCTTTCAGCCCACTCACAGGGGCTCGCGGTCCATCTCATTTGCCTCCGTTACCTTTTACGTTCATTGCCTTTTATGCCGCCGCACGCATAATCGCGTGGGACGTATTTTGTGTTTAAACCGCATCGCTCGGATCGTAAAAACGCAAGTTATAACAAAAGTCGTGTGACTGCATACGCGAGACGTATTTATTTATGCCTCGCGTGAACACCCGATGAACACAGTGAGGCGTAGTCATCTATAAATAATCAGAGATTCCGTGTTCCAGTTGATCACGTCTCGTTCTCCGAAAATATGGCGTGGAATCTAATAGAAATTAGCAATTTAAAGTGTTGGCTTTTAAAAAAAAATGAGAAAACATTGTATGCATCTTAAGGCGATAAGCCTGAATTCATTTGTTAATTTGTTTTCCGCGTTTATCTGCAAAGCTACACCTGCGCGCGACATACTGACGAATTAAAGCAATAAGTGGCACACTAAAGCCTATCATTCGCTTGATCCGCTTAATTCCGTAACAGCTCATGTCGTCAAGCGCGTAATAACGTAACAATAAAAATACGTTCTTAATTGGCACAAATACATCGCGGCGTTCGCCAATGAGAAATCGACAGATCGTTATCTTGCATGTTAAAAGAGTTTGTGCGATGACAATTCATCGTAGTGTAATTTCTCGCCTCTCGCCAGCTGTATATAAAGTAATAACGCTCGTAGGTGCCGTCGAAACTTCCGCATATTGCCACGTACTGCTTCGCGATAAAGGCGATTCGTCCTTGCAGCGACGATTTTTCTGCTGTCCAAGCCGTTATCAAATCCTAAATCGATCGCCGTAATCGTTTCCGAATTCGAATCGGAGATATCCTGCAATTTTCTTCTTCTACATCACGCGCGCGCGCTTCTTTATGCAGCTAATTCCCAGCTATATTTCCTCGTGGACGCTGCTGAGATTGCGTTATGTGCGATTCAGAGAATTCAGGATTGGAACCTTGTCAGCTTGAAATAGTCGGTTTAAGACAGTTCCCAGTTAACTGCAGAAGAGGCCAGTAATCTCCGAAAGGTGCCAGGTGCAATATATCTCGGTCAAAAAGAATTGTTTGTGGCAACGTTATCATGTGAAGTACCGCTGCCAACAATCGCGAAACGTGCAAACTGAGCGTTAATCTCCGATCCACATACCGTAAAGAAGTGTTAATTGTTGAAATAAACCGTACAGTTGTTCGGAAATTGAAATAAATGCAAAAACAAAAATAATCCGAATGTAGTTCGTTTCGCGGTGTTTAGCGAGTTATAAGATATTAATTTCCCAGAATAAATTTTCACGATTGTTTTACATAATTGTTTTATAAATCGTTTCATATATCCCTGGTGCGAGTATTATGAAGGCTGACGAAACAGGGTAAGCAAAATCTATTTATGATTTCGAGCAAGGCGCGAGAACAAAAATTACTTTATCAGACGATTCTCAGTAATCATGGTGAGAATAGATAAATTTCGTAAAAACTAGATCCGCAAGTTTTAAAACTTATTTATTAAACTATATTCCGTCTCGATTTTTGCAATGTTGTATGAGATAACCGCGATAAAAGACAAGGATAACGGCAATAAAAGACTCACCGATTTAACTTTCCTCGTTCACAATTTAGAAATAAAAACGCTTTTCAAAGTTAATGCTACGACTGATATTAATTGGAATTGACTATGAATATCTCGTGATTATAAATTGCCGGAAGATTGCTATACGATTTTGTTGGAAGATACATGGTCTATATAACAGACGAAAAAATTTCTGACGCATTAACCTGTCGACATATATAAGGATAGACACACGTTACGAGAAGCTTTATGTCATTGTCTATAGTTTTCAAGGTTTCATGGAAAATACGTGTAAAAGTCACGTCCACTGCGAAGAATATTAATTTCCGAGCATCTGCTGCTGTATGTTACAGTGATCGTCTCGAAGTCGACACGTTTGCATGTCGATCGCACAAAGTGTTTTTTAAATAAAATTAAGTATATGCGTATATATTACATGTAACAAACAACCGTATCTTTTCGCATCGTTTTGTACTCTAAACTCAAAATTAGTAGATATAACAGAAACAATTCGTGTAGGTTAAAAAAAAATTAAAACTCGTGTCTTCCAAAATCAACACATTATTATAGTGAGTTATTGATAATGATATAAGTCTTCGAATTTTTATAACAAAATGTTCATAACGAAAATGATCGAACTTTTAAAAGAAGAATGAGTTTTGCAACGAAGAGAGAAGAGATGTAAAGGGAAATGTTATCGATGCGTTCCAGGTCGCCGCTGTCGGGGGCGGAAAATCAGGGCAGGATCAAGGAGAGGAGCTCGTATTACCCCCAAGAACCCCGCAAGAGGCCGCAAACCAAGGGGCAGAAGATGAGAGCGTGTTTGGGCCAAAATGCGCTAACTCTAGTGACAGTCACCGGAGTTGTCGGTGGCGTGGTACTCGGCATAATCCTGCGAAGCTCACGTGAGAAATGGACGCCACGCGAGATCATGTACATCAATTACCTCGGCGACCTGTTCCTGCGGATGCTCAAGAGCTTGATCCTGCCGTTGATCGTCTCGAGTCTGGTATCGGCCATCGGCTCGCTTGATCTATCGATCAGCGGCAAGATCGGCGTGCGCGCGATCTGCTATTACATGGTCACGACCATCTGCGCGGTTATACTAGGTCAGTGAAAGTCTAATTTAGCTCGTCGCGCTATGATCGGTACAATTATTCACTAGTCACGCGTCGTCGAGATTATTTTGTATTACGAACTGCAGCGGAGCGATAAGAGCTAAAGAGACCTGCGTTCAAATCTAAGCGTAATTGATACGGAGAGATAGGCAACGTAATTACCATTATCATTTACCATATCTTTACGCACAGCTGGATACGTTTAGCGTTTTAAATAACGTATCAGGAGGTTAAACGAAACGATTGTTCGCATGAGCGGCGCGAATCGCGCTCAAGGAATCGTGACATCTCGGGCGTCTCGGCATCGCCGGCGCGGGCAATGATACACTTCTCAGAAACGGTGAACCGTGAACGCGATGCGACAAACGGCAGATGCCGCACAACAGTACCCGCCGCATTTACATATCTGGTCGCGGAGGGAATGCGCCTGATAGCCTGAATTCTCGTGACTCATCTCGGTTAATTAACGCGCACGATCGAGCGGAGAATCGAGCGCGAACGACGCGTCAGACAACACAAATTAGCGGTAGATTACTCGAAGGCATTATCGCGGAGAGTTCGCGCGAGTTTACAATATTTTGCAACGTGGGACAAATATGACGTTTTATATTGCGTTAGTCCGGAGATTATACCGGTTATAACCCGAAACTTTGCTTACACGCGTATCGCACGCTGGACCTTTTTTCTAGAAATCTTGTTCTTCTTCTTCATCTTTTTGCGACGTTATCGCGCCGGCTGAATAATTTCTATTTCTCGTCATTGTGTCATCGCACTTATCTCGCCGATTTTTCAATGCGGCCGTTAACGTTCCTCGCCGCTCTCGTTTGCCCCCGCGATTGATTAAGCGAATAAAAAACAATGCGAAATATCTGACTACTGATAAGGGGTTGTCGGTTAAACTCTGATTTTAGGTATAATTCTCGTCGTCTCGATCCAACCTGGTGTCGGTAACAACCCCACGGAGAGCAAAAGTCTGGCGAAAAATGTTTCCACCATCGACACGCTGATGGACCTAGTCAGAAATATGTTTCCGCCAAATCTCGTGCAGGCCTGTATCTACCAACACCAATCCGAGCCTAAGAGACCTGATAACAATAGTGATTTTGTTAATGGTAACAATTTCTTTAGTAATAGAAGAATGTTTTCAGTCAGATTAGACAGCATCAATTTAGACTTACAATTAGCTGTCCTCGCCTGTAAATTAAACGTTTAAATTAATCTTGTCGGTTAGCTCCCGTGGAGGACTGGGGGTTAGATGAAAAATTGGTCTCAGGCTCCAATATCCTCGGGCTCGTCGTGTTCGCGACTGTGTTGGGCATCACCCTCGGTAAAATGGGACCAAAAGCGAAGCCGTTGTTGAACTTCTTCGAGTCGTTATCCGCCGCTATGATGTTGATTACCAGCTGGGTCATATGGTAAGACTCGCAAATAAGTATCCGCTTCTCGAAACGCATTAAGTTTCCCAAGGAAAACTCGCATAAACGTCAACCGTTGCGTAACCGTCGCGATCGCGCAATTCTGTCGTGATAATTCTATCGTACCATCTCGACTCGCGTCGCTTCTCCTTCGTCAAATTATGAGGAGTCGCCTTTTTTTTTTAGAATTAAGAACCTCGGGAGTATTTCCGTGTGTTACGTGCGCAGGTTGTCGCCGATCGGCGTGCTGTCCCTGGTCGCTTCGAAGATCACGGAGATGAAATCGCTCGACGAGATAGTCAGCCAACTCGGGATGTACTTCCTGACCGTGGTGGTCGCCCTGCTCATACACGGCTTGCTGGTGCTGCCTGGGATGTACTTCCTTCTCACGAAGAAGAACCCCTATCTCTTTATATCGCGTATGGCAGAGGCGCTCGTCACTGCCTTCGGCACATCTTCGAGCTCAGCGACCCTGCCGCTCTCCATCAGCTGTCTCGAAGATAAAAACGGCATCGATCCACGTGTCACCAGATTCGTTATGCCAATAGGCGCTACCGTGAACATGGACGGTACCGCCTTGTACGAAGCTGTAGCTGCCATTTTCATCTCGCAAATGCGTAAGATCCCTCTTTCCTTTGGACAGCTGGTAGCGGTAAGGTGAGTTTCCCTATTCATTCAAGTCTCTCTCTTTATTTCGCAAAAAAGGCGTATTCTAAAGTTCTATTCAATTTATCTGTTCTAGTATCACGGCGACTGCTGCCAGTATCGGCGCGGCTGGAATTCCACAAGCCGGCCTAGTGACCATGGTGATGGTGTTGGATGTTGTACGGCTTCCGGCCGCGGACGTCTCCTTAATCATCGCGGTCGATTGGTTACTGTAAGTGTGTTCTCCCTTCCGTTACAATTGAGATTTTTAGGAGCGTCTTTAATGTGCGCGATTTGCATCATTTGCAGAGATCGATGTAGAACGACCATAAACGTTATCGGTGACTCGCTCGGCGCGGGGATCGTACAGCATCTCAGCAAGGACGAGCTCGCAGCATTGCCGCACAACACACAGCAGACGCAGAACGGAGCCGATTGTCATGCGACCACATCGATATGAGCTGGTGTGTTCGCTAATCGTTAAACCGCGTCTCCTCGACCGACGATTACGAAATCTCTTCGCGATCGGAGGATCGACCCACCCACGGCAAACATATCGGCAAACTTATCGCGCGGCTTATCGTTGGAATGTTGCCATAACTTCTTGAACTAGCGAGAGTCCGAGAATTGAAGAATATATGCGCGTAAATAAATTAAAATTAAGGATTAGGATTAAGTGAACACGAATAAATTTATGGACGACAACATGATATTACCTGTTACAGCCGTGTCATGTCTGAGATTTCTAATTTTCGAGTTTTTATAAGTTATCCTAGAATTTCCAGAAATATATATGTATAGCGCCGTTGATGGGTGTCTACATTTTCAATCGTACAACATGGCAACTGTCGATGATCGCGAGATGCGATCCTGACAAAGTGTTCTTGCTTTACTCAGTAAGTGTTCCGTTTTTACCTTAGTCAAATAATTGGTTTAGTACTAATTACTCTATACACGAACCAGACTATGAACGAAGGGAACAATCAACTGTACCACCGTATCGCAATGCCATATCTGCGATAAACGCACGCGGAATGCGACGGATGCGCGAATCTCTCCATTCAGTTATCTGTATGCAAATACTATAAAAAAACAGATTAGTCACTTAATTGACATCCATTCCGCGATACAAAATATAAATATACGTAATGATAGGCCAGTCAGATATCGGTTATTAACGCGTTAGCTCGCGGTGCGAGCAACGAGCGTTCTTCAGATGATTTTGGATATTATAAGATATGCTTGAAACTAAATACTTTTTAACTTTAGTAATCGTTAGACCCCACTAAGCGATTTTGCTTGTAAAATGTATAAGTATATAGTATATATATTATATACACATATTTGTCTTCCATTTTCGCGTTTGTCGAGAATTACGCTTACACGATACTGCAACGTGTACAGCACGTTATATTTCGTTAGAGCCGCATAATTCACAATCCGGTTTTCGAGTTATCTACGTTTCTTCAGAAGTGCATTTAAGATTGCGGAACTGGTAAAAGATTCACGAAAAGCGAAACGTATTCGGTGATTTGAGAAATCGACTTTATCATTATTCGACACGACAGAGAGTCTCAGAGTCTTTATTATTATTTTTTTTACATGACAATAGAGGCGAGAATTATGTAATTCTGCTCGCGCATGTTATTCCGCGGCGGAATATTTTCTATACATTAGAAAATATCGTCGCGCAGTTTGTGCCATAGATTATTACCGTCGTATGTCGGAAATAGCTTTTACACCTGCTCGATGTCCAATGAATAAAAAGCAGACTTAAGTTCGATGCCATTAACAGCAATCAATTGTGGGACTTAACCCTTAAGTATGAAGCAACGTTGATCATCTCACACTTCCGTCGAGTCGACTCCTCGATTAAGAAAACGAGTATGCAAGTTCCCGCATTTTACATGTTTCTTCACGCGATAGAAAAATTCGGTAAATCGTGGCGCAAGAATGTAAAGCGTCGAAAAACGTGCGTTTAACTATCAAGTGACGAAAAGCAAAATCCGTACTTAAGGGTTGAAACACCTTTTCTTTTTACAACCTTTTGTCTTTTGGCACAACAAAAACGATACCGCTGCTAAATCATTATGTGTTCGCGTGACATGTAAAAGAATTATGTGGAGAAAGTAACAAAATAATTAATAAACAAATCAAAATAATTAATAAAACAAATTCTGATTTTATCACGTAAGTCCTTTGCTCAAAGATCCTTTTGTTATTTTTTACACAGAACTTTTTCTGAATTTATTGTTATTTACTTCTCCTGGATTTACTGTTATTTAAAAAGAAACTTAAATCTAGCGGATATGTCGTTACTATTTTATTATAATTAACGAAAGTGAACGTGTCTGTCCAAGGAAAACAGAAAAATTAAAATAATGTTAATTTGACATCATATTGCCCAAATTTATGTCATTTTTTGATCATGATTGAAATCTCAATCTCAGATGATTTAAAAATGACTTTATATTGACTCCTTTTTTATTTTTAGATCGAGATTTCAATCATGACCAAAAAATGACATAAATTTGGTCAATATGATGTTAAATTGACATTATTTTGACTCTTCTGTTCTCCTTGTGATGTTTGCGTCATATTGATACGCAAATGAAACCTGCAAGTAAGACTAAAAAGAATCGTTTATCCCATACAGCACAGAACGTTAAAAGAATATTGCTGAGACGTTGCAATGTTGAATGTTGAAGGATGGATGTTTTTTCAACATTGAATCTATGTTGAATTTTCTATATTGATTCTTAATGTTGCTGCAACGTTGAAACAACGCTGCTCACCTACGAGCAGTACGCGGCATCGCCGCCAGATGGACGCGGCAGAGTTCTATTTCTCGTAAGTAACAAACCACCGAAAATAGAATATAAAAAACACATTATTATGAGATTTTTCACTCATGTTCTGATGATGTGACTCTTTGAAGAAGAGTTCCCAAAATTGGGTCCTAAGAGTAAATATTATTTTGGAAGACTGAAGAACCAATTTCAAATAATAACAATTAATATTATTTTTTTAATTTAGACTTTTTTTCAACAAATCTACATTGCATATACATTTAATAAATGTTGAATCAATATTGTACAATGATCTTGTATGTTGAATAAATGTTGAATCAATGTTCCTGAATGTTGATTGCAACGTTTGCAAAACATTACATCAACGGACATTGGACGTTTCTGCAATGTCTTTTCCATGTTGAATCTACATTTCGCAACGTTGATGCAACATTTGCAATGTTGCAATTCAACGTTTCTGAAATGTTGATTCAATGTTCGTGTGCTGTATGGGTATCATTTTACATGCTGATAAGTAAAATATATGTAGAAAACTTGTCGTTGCTGCCGTCATATTAATTTCGCGCATTTATTTAGATCCGCAATTGAACGAAGTGTAGCCGCTTCGCGTTTTTCGCGTTTTTTAACCGTCAAAACCAGATATCGCGTGCGGATGAGTGTCTGGATAATTAAAGAACAATTGTGTGAATGTTACGGTACTTTAATCGAGGCATTTAGCGACGTTTAAGTACTCGTATTCAACGCAATATTTAGTCGCGTCGCGTTGTCCGTTTCGCTACCTATATACGTTTAAATGCACGCTCGTATGATCGCCATGTTTGTTTCGCACCGCGTCGTCGGCACTCGGCACTGCGAATAGTGAGTTAATTCATTCCCAGACAACACGATGTCCAAAATCAGGACATAAGATATCTTTAAGACGTCTTTAAGACACATTGGCCAAAATCGTCTTAAAGACATCTTAAAGATGTTCTATAAAACGTCTTATGTCCTGATTTTGGACATCGTATTGTCTGGGTTCGTATTTGCATTTATTGCTTATTTGCCTGTCTCGATACCGTATCCGCGATTCGTCCTGATTGCGCTCGAATAAATTATCATTATCATTATCACGCCGTGCGGCGCGATCGAGACAAATCAATCGCGCGAAGGTGGCTAGAATAGGAGCAATTTGAAGTTTACGTCGCGTACGCGCGCGCAGTGCTCACAACGCACGTCGCGGCTCTCTTCGCCAGGCATGCCAACTTCACCCGGCGAGTTTTCCTAACCTCAAAGTAAAACTAACCTCAATTCCCCGCGGCCCCCGCGCTGATTGTAAACACGAACATATGTGCGCGGATTGCAGCGTACCGGCTTCCAAATATAACGTTTGACTTTGGATACAGTACATTTAATTACGATATCAATCATCCCGGTGTTGAATATACGAATATATTGAATATAACAGCGATACATTTTCTTACGATTCAATGAGAAGTTTGGAAACACGATATAATTGGTTAAGTTAACCAAAATCGTGAGGATGCGTTTGACGTGGCATTATTTTTTCACACGCGTGCATTTTTATTAAAGTTTAACGAGTTTCGCGAGTACTTGTGTGCGTTTGTAAAACAACCATGAGTCTCGTGTCTCGGCTCGGTTACGTGAGACCGAACTATAAGATATTTTTGCATTCCACGTTGATCATATTCCTCACGAGCACTATACTGCTCTTCCTGTATTTGAATCGTATCCAGCCAGATTATTTCATAGACGAGGCTTTCCACATACCTCAGACGTTACAGTACTGTGCGTGGAACTTTACGCAGGTAAACATATTACGGAGGCAGTCTACGTACTTGATTCGTACGTGTTTTTTACGCTGAAATAAGTCCGTAAATAAGTCAGAAATAAGTCAGTAAATTGTTTTCAGTGGGACCCCAAAATCACTACGTTGCCAGGCTTATACCTCATTGCTACCGCGATATTATCGCCTTTTAATCTTTGCGATATCACGTACGTAAGATGTATAAATTTACTTGGGACATGCGTAAATCTCTATCTTCTTTATAACGTTATAAAGGAGAATCGCAAGTCGAACGAGACGGATCAGTGGAATAATTGGGTGATACTCGCGTCGGCGTACAATCTTGCCCTTTTCCCACCGTTATATTTTTGGTCCTTCTTTTATTATACGGACGTGGTATCCGTAAACATGGTGCTTGTAATGTTATACCTGCACCAACGTAAGCGCACGATGATGACGGCCCTCGCAGGTAATTATTTTGCAGCTATTTAGTCATGTGAGGAGGTACGATGCAAATAAAAGTAATAAATCACACAGGTTTACTAGCCGTACTCGTTCGTCAGACAAACATCATTTGGCTCGGTTATTTTACTATAGAACGCGCATTAGATATATTTGATCGCAGGATGGAGCAGCCTGTCCCACCCGGAGTCCTCAATACTCCGTCGCACTTTCGTGTAAGTAATACAGATATTACAAAGAGAGAAAGAGTATGTTAGGGGAATTAATCTAGCAAACTTCTTAAATCACTTTTAGTTAATTTGGAGGCAGATAATGTACGAATTGCGTATAGGGCCGCTGTCCCTCGTCAAGTTCGTCGCGCAGGTATGCGGTAGTCTGCTTCCTCACGTAACAGTGTGTTTCATGTTCGTTGCTTTCGTCGTGTGGAACGGAAGCATAGTGATCGGCGATCGTACCGCCCATGTCGCGACGATCCACCTCTGCCAGATACTCTACTTCTCCGGCTTCGTTTCTCTGTTCTCATGGCCGTACGTGGTGCCTCATTGGCGAACATGTTCGCGATTCCTTCGTCGGTACTGGATTCTCGCGAGCTGCACTGTTTCATTGATGGCCACGACGATACATTTTAATACGCTCGTTCATCCATACGTTTTGGCCGATAATCGGCATTACTGGTTCTACGTGTGGAATCGATTCATGGGCCGATACGCGGCGTTCAAGTACCTGGTGATACCGATTTACGGCGCGAGTCTGTTTGCCATGTCGCGGAACATCGCTCACCTGAGGTTTCTCACACAGATTAATTATCTTATTTGCGTGTGCGTGGTGCTGATACCTCAGTTACTGGTAGAACCGCGTTACTTTATTCTGCCGTACATATTTTACCGTTTAAATATGAAAAGGCCAGAAAAGTGGCAAATCTATTGCGAATCGCTCACTACCCTCGCGATCAATTGCTTGCAATTTTTCATTTTTGCCAGCAAAGTGTTTTACTGGGAGGATCAGCCCTACGCCCAGCGAATTTCCTGGTGACATTTATCACGAACGCAAATGTACGAAATAAAAAAGAGCTTTATTTCGATGTAAAGTGTTGCACAATGTCTTCCTCCGCGTCTCTTTTTCCACACGCGATAGTATCGTCGATTTGGAAGGACTTAAGACTTAAAAGAAGGGGGGTATTAAGAGATATAATTACTTCGAACAATAGTTTATTGTTCATAACCGAAACTTGTGGCAAAACTGCTAGATGGTTTTTTGTACAGCAACAGCTCGGCAATTTGTAATTTCACGGCACGTATATTATCGTCAGCGCACAATATATTAAACGTATTCGATCGACGACCGAGAACTTTTTATACTTCCTATTTTTTATTACGCTCTTTCGTATCGTTATTTTGCCATATTATCGAATATAAATGTTGCGCGCAACGGTATAGTAAAAGGTACCGAGATGCAATTTGCGAATCTTCTTCACTTATGCTAAACTTCCTTCTTTATTTATAGTAAAGAACAGTGTCTTGAGAAAATCAGGCCTGATACAAAAATATCTAAAATACTTAAAAGTAAATCCCGTAAGAATAAAAAAAAGTATTCTGCATATATACATATACATATATGCATCGGAATAATTTTGAGCCTGTACTCGGAATTTACAAATATATACTAAGTTGGAAAAAACACGAATTAAATCATTCGTATTGTAACAATAGGAAATAGCGAGGAAAATATGTGTGCACTGTAATTCTCATTTCATTGAAAAGGTGTTCTCACACATCCTCTCCAATTCTTTCGGACCTGGGTGTGATATGAATATACGTACAACGAAAGATTAATTATTTTGTTTAGAAACAAAGATTTGTATGTACAACTTCCGGCTTACGCATATACACTCAACCTCTGGATTGCCGGAAATTTGAGCATTACTCGCGACGGAGGCGTCTTTATTCGCCTATATCACGTAGAACCGATACTATAAAACAATACAATTATATATCACAAACGGTCTCGAATCAACGCGCTAAGTACTCTCTAAGATTTCTCAGAATTAAAACTAAGACGTCTTACTTCCTACATATTCTGATAAAATAAAGATAAAATCGTTCATCTATTTCTCTCCCTCTCTTTCTCTCGCTTTCTCTCTTTCTCTCGCTTCCTCTCTCTCTCTCTCTCTTTCTCTCTCTTTCTCTCTCTACAATCTAACTGCGCGAGAATCGCACATATTGCTTGTCGTAAGTTTATTGCGAGCCGTATCCATATAAATCAATTTGAAACGTAAATAGCGTATCATCTGTACACAAACCTTCGCACATTCCGACAGGATATGTGAGGAAAAATCTAATGCCATCTCGCTTTCGACATTTGATCAATTTCTAAATAGTGCAATTATCCTATAGATATATTATGTATATATGCTACAGTTTCTCGAATTTTTTGGTGTCATAGCGATAATATATCTTATAGGACATAATAGCGATAAATTATTATCATCCACACGCTGGAATAACATCTATCGCTATAAAGCGGCACATGCTAGATAAAAGTAGATGAAATAGAGCACATTTGGAAATCAAAGTGTCGCAAGAAATTATATATTGGGGACCCTTAGGAAAATATTTTAAGTCATTAACACCCTGATCTAACTAATTTGCCGGTATTTAAAGATGTACAGTTGAGAGAGTACTACTAGATATATAACATTACAAGGATATGAAATTTGACAAGAAAGAAACTTTTCTTGTTATTTTTCCGCAGTCTTCCGAGCGTTCGTACAGCAGAACTCCTAATGCCCGAACTAATTAAGCTGACTGAGAATTAATACTCTGATCCACGATTAATTGATATTTTATATAACTAATTTTTAATGATTTTTTTTAACATATATGTATAAGTTGTCTAATTGAAAATAACTACGTTATTTTCCGTTCAAATAAATCGTAGTAATATATGCGAAATATTTGTATAAGTAAAGTTATATAAGAAATTAGATAAAATTGTATATATTTGATCCAATATTGGTCGAATTTGTATAGCGATATGTTATAGTAATGGAAATATTCGAAATTATCAAGGTTCCACTGTACAATCGTGATTCAATACTTCTACTACTCTAATGTCGTTGACAGGCAATCGAAACCGGATTCTTTGGATTTCGCACTTAATGCACACCTTTCTTACTTCCTACCATTGTTTTTTAAATACTAACTCGCGCGAACTGTATTGTGCAAGAGGAATCAAACGTAGCTTTAAATATTATGCCTTTCTAGGAAGTACATATTTCCTACGCACACGCACGCAAGTACATTGGTAACGGAAACGCTCGTCTATTTGATTATAATTCGCTATTTTGTTTATAAACTCGTAATCGATGTTATTAAATAAATGAATTATATGATTAACGGAAATGAGAAAAAGTAGCTACGAGCGCAACTCGAGAATTACAAGTATATCTCTATTCAGTCAAATACAGGAGAGGATGCTTGTTTCGGCGAATGCTACTACTCGTCACAGATATTCCTCGATATTCAGTCGTAAAATCAATTTTTCAAATTCTCTTAAAATCTGAAAAATTTATTCGGACTAAGGTTCTCTGATAACTACGCACATGCTGCACGTTCAGCATTTTGAAATGCTGATTTATGCTGATTTATGCTGAAAGCTAAATAAGTATAAGTCAAAGTTATCTCGTGCATTTTAGTTTGACCGATTTTTCGATCGAAAATATCGAAGATATTTTAATCAGAAATCCTCGCGTAAATGATAAATCTCTCTAACGCAATTATCGACAAAGCTTAAGACTACACTTCGATTTTCGTGCTTCGACTTTTAAACATTTATCTTCTCTTTCGAAATCTTTCAGAGCTACGAGGAATTCTTATGAAAGGACTTACTCTAACTCTTTATCTCGTAATCGCCTATGCTTGCTAATCGCGTAAAGAGGCGGGGCAGGATTAAACGACGATCGTTAAACATTATACTTGGTAATTAGATTAACGAGCGACGTCAGGTTCACAATCTTCGAGAGATCGATCAGCGTGAATTTCGAGGAGGAGCGTAAAATCGCCCAGAGACATTTTCACTCTTCGATCGAATCATCATTGACCTCGCGTCATACTAGAGCAAGATTAGGAATGGACTTCGCTACGGAATAGAATGGAATAGAATAGAGAATCTATTTATAGAACTCGGGACGTATCCCTCAGGTAGAATAAAGTAAGTGTAAGAGCTTAACGTTACAGCGAGTGACTCGTTTGCTTTCTTTGGTCGTTGATCTACATAGTGCGCGATTTCGCCATTTATACGTTAGAGATACCTTCGAAACCGCATGATTTTCGACTAACCAACACCATTGGTATTACTAACAAGGAAATTCACCTTCCTTTTCGCGTTTACGTCGCTTCATGCGGCGCGCACGAAAGCGAAAATGCCAAAAAGGAGTAGACGGTTTCGAACTCTACGCGTAATCTATCACTGCATTGTTCCGAGTCGCTGCGATTATACCGTTGCCCCGGGATCTCCTACTTTATTCTTTTTTTCTCCACCGCAATATCCTTTCTCGGAACGAGGATGGAGCCGTCTTCGGGGCGAGCTACTTGTTGCGGATGTGTAAAAGCTGATAAAAAAACGATTCGTTTTACCGGCTATCCTTAAAGGTAATAACGGTTTTCCCACTCTCGCCGTGAGAGAGAGGGTAGATATACTTTTAGGCACTGAATCGCACAGTTTTCCGCACCTAGGAAATTCCCCTGGAGTGACACCGATGAACTAGTGCGAAGGAGGGGCGGGATTACACACAAGATTCAGGTTTGAGTCCACGCATCTCCGTTGTCCCGGCCGACATCATACTATCTGCTGCTTGAGCTTCACCAGGTTCGTCGCGCCGTAAAGCTTCATGTCCAGCGGCGCGCTCGGCTCGTTCTTCTTCGTCTGCGTGTGCCAGGCGAGCACCTTGGTGCAATTGTCCGCCAGCAACTGGGCCTCCCGCGGCTCGAACGGTGCCAGGCTCTTCAGGAAGCCGTCCTCCTCGTATCCCGCGCGGAACGGCATCGTGGCGTTCGGCCGCTGATGCAGGAACCTAACGTTTACGGCAAACCCGGCCATGTCCACCGGGAACTTCCGACCAGCTACCCAGCCATCGTAGAATCCAGCGAACTTGCCGCTCTTCAGGATCGGCGAACTCAGCCCGAACTTGGTGCACAGCCCCACCGGAAACATCGACACCGTCTTCGTCTGGCGAATCTGAAACATTAAGATAAATCCTTTAGAAAGAGAACTCGAGTCTTTAGCGAAGTTAAAATACGCTCTGGTAACTGGTCGTACCTCGTCGAAAAGTTCAATATCATATGTATTGTCGTCGTCGGCGAAGTAGAACACGCCTCTCGTGGCATTCGCTCTGATCCACTGCAAACCGCGATTTCTGTTCGATACCCCTCGCGGCTTGGCGCCCTTCTTGAGCTTGTATTTCTCCGGCATCGGAGCTGCGCAAACATAACACAAACCATTCGTATCGCTATATTGCACAAATAGTCGTCTGCGATTTGAATCTCTGATATCAATTTACCGATTAAATGATCGAATTTCAAGCCCGTCCTTTCCAATAATTTGGTAACTTGCTTGGTAGCGACGGTAGCGTCTTCGATGACGAGCCAGTGTATATTTTTTACCAGCATCAAAGTGTGGGCCATCCTCGTGAGTTCGGGGATTTGTTCGGGTCTTCGATATGTGGGCGTGATGATGTACAGGGGTTCTTCGGACGATTCCTCGGGAATCGACGAAGGAGGCGATGGACGAGACGGCGTTACCGCCTTGTGTATCGCCGTCGCCGGGGGTTGCGATTGCGGCGGAGACTTGAAATTACTTCTGGAGGCCGCCGAGACATTTTTACTTAACTGATTGATAAGTTCCTGCACGAGCATCGAGCTTATTTCCGGACTCAGGCCGTTCGTGATTTGTACTCGGTACACGGCGTATCGAATCTGCAAAAAGAAACGATAACTTGTCTGATGAAGTATTATAGATCGTAATAATTGATATATAAAAATAAATTCTTTGTCAAACAAGGCAAGTTTCACTCTAATGAAACCCTGATCTCGGTATCGCGCGGTAATTATTAATTGTTATTTTTTTTTACCATTTCCTCGGTAAGCCTTGGGGTTTTGCTGTCACTCTCATCACCGATCGGCAAATCCCCGGCGTCTTCCGCGGCGGTATCGGCATTGAAGGCCGTTACTTGATCGAAGGTAACGCCGGTGGACAGGTGATATTGATAAAAGACTACGCAGATCCCTATCAAGGCGATCACTCCCATTTTCATGGACGGCTTCATTATACTGATGCCTGAGTTCAGAGAAAGGAACGTTAGAAAATAATAGCGAGGACAAGGATAATATATTATCCATTATGATTTTAATACAGTGACACGATGAAAAAGGAAGAGTAAAAGAGAAAATGGATGATTCGATTAAATTTTTGAAAGCGCACATTAAGCTATATTTAGTGTTTTTAATCTCGTTCGGAGAATACGAGCGGAAGATGCATCGGGCTATAGATTAAAAATTTACCACCTCAACTTATACTCCACCAACTTTTCTGCTTTGGCGGGAAGCAGTTACTCTCGCGTCCCATTCTCGTATCTCCTTCGGACTGCGAGTTTCCAATTTTAATCTAATTCACGGTTCAATCCCATTCTGGGAAGGGGTTAGGGGGGGAGGGTTCAACCCCATTCGCCGAGCATTAGCGTATATATAAATGCGTATCATGTGCGAATTTTATACGCGTATAAAATGTAAATTTAACAGCGGAACGAAGTATGAAGTACACGAAGATTAACCGTGGAAAGCTCCGTGAATTAAAACCCGACGTTGCATTGAAACGCATTTCCCGCCGTTCACATTAAAGCTCGACGCGCAGATGATCCCCGTTTCCGCGCGATCTCGAGCGGAAAACGTCGAGCTGCCATAATAGCCCGCCGGGCGCAGAAGGTTGAAACAAAGATGTGCTCACTCACCCGAATGCTACATGTGTCGGCTGTTCCGTCGTTTCCTCTGCCTCTCCTGAATCGCGAGCTGCTTCTTGCCCTGTCATAAAAGTAATTAGCTGTCGTAATGCCCGTGGTATCTCGCCGCGAGGCTTTTACATCTAGAGCTAATATAATTTATTGCACCTCTCCGCGGGAACTCGCGGGATAGGAATTCTCGGCGTGCATGACCGAACCTTTGAATACCGATAATCACGATTAATTGCGACTGTCCACGCGTACTTAATTATTATAACTCCCTGACGCGTCCGCTTCGCAAATACATATATGCGCGACGTCCAGGCCGATTCTCGCGCGATCGAAGGGACGGACGGTCCTCCCGGAGGTTTAATTATTTTCGAGGGTCATGTGGCATTTCCCAAAGGCCCGGATTCGCTCTCGGAGGAGGCGAGGGAGGAAGACGAAGAGGAGAAAGAGGCGAAGGGGGCGGGCGCAGGCGTACCGACCAAGCCGATAGCGCGGTCGCCGGAAGAACATCCGTCAGGATCCCGCGGACTTTGGCGATAAAGCGAGCGACGTTTAAAGCGAAGGACCGTCGCCGTCGCTAACGAGCGACGATAACGTTCGAGACTTATCTAGCGAAACGAGACGCGAGATACGCGGCGGGTGTTTGCGGCTCTCCCGCGGGATGCGGCGCGTGAAACCAGGAGTCCCGTGGGCAGCGTCGTAATTTTAGCCTGTCCTAATAAAACTAGTCTCTTGTGACTGACTCGTATTGTGCGAGAAAGAGAGAGAGAGAGAGAGAGAGAGAAGTGCAGCAATCGCTCGCACTATTTCTTCTCCCCGATATCAAGCTCGCGTTAGCCGCGTCTATCATTAATAACCGTCATCTTCCACCCGACGTATCGCCCCTCGCGATTTTATAGTCTCTTCAGCGCGCGAAGACAATAAATGTTCAACGACGTATGATAACATATCGTTGCGCTAGGAGCAACTCATTTAATCCTTATCTGTGCTACTCTTTAATCCTCATCTTTGCTATTCTTTATGAAATCCTTTCTGTTAACGCCGCAGCGTTGAAGAAATTTTATCTCTCTCTCTCTCTCTCTATCGTCCCTTTTTTATATTCATCACTTCATTAGGAGAAGAATGCGACTGCAAGTACGCTCTTTGAGGGTCGATAATGAGATTCTTTTGAACGTTACCCGAAAATGCTCTCTTCTCCATTTTACTTTCAACACCGCGTCGGTCGCTATCGTAACGATCTTACGTAAGCCGCGTCATGTGCAGGACGGCCGCTCTAAATTACGTCACACCGAGAATTTAACGCCGTCTCTTCTACATTGCACATCGCGAACGCACTCTTTTTCACCCCGCCTGGTGACAGCAGAAAAAAATAACGCCGATAAGATCCACCGTATTTATCTTGCGCGTCGGATAGCGCAACATAAAGCGGCACTTTGCAGTGAGTAAGAATCGCAGAAACTATCGAAAATTCGCCGATTAAAGATCGCCTCACGGCACTATTGGTCATAAAATCCATTATCAATGTGATACCAATCTGATCTCTTCTGTTCTAGAAATAGAAGCCCAACGGGTATTTACGAATTTCGATGAAAAAAGGATAACGTGAAGAGAGTTTTCTTCTCTTTATTACATCAGTGATAACACATTTAAAAATCTGTTTAAACTTAAATGTCACTTCTTCGTCTTCCTCTCTTACTCGAAGCGTTCTCGCGAACTTATCTGTCAATTTTCTGATAAGATTTCTCATTTTCTGAAAATCCAAACTGACAAACGCGAAACGTTCTTCCGTCATCGCGATGGTATCTTCGCCAAGGGAAACGTAGATTACGCGAGAAAATGACTGTCTCTCGCAACCGGAAAAATCCGAATCGGTAAATCGAATTAGTGAGTATTCGACGTGCGGCCAGATGAAAAGAGCAAATCGTTAAATTTCGGTTTAACTAAACGGCGGAAGAAGCGGTGATCTGCCGTTAATCGATCGTCTTAATTAAGCACCGCGGCAAATGCGCCTAATTCAGCGTAACGCGGCTTCTTCGATAAATCACGAGGCTCAATAAGGCTTCTTAAAAGCGCGTATTTAGAGACGCAATGTTCGATCAATGCGAATCACGGGACGGTCCAATATTAATGGAATTCGTAACATCCTTAAAACAACAGGGTTAATATAACAGGATTTTATAACCGCGTCGATTGTTTGAACTTCAGTCACCTGCCCGAGATTGTTTGGTTGGTGGATTCGCGATTCGCTTACAATGTCCATTCAAACGTGTGTGAAGTTTTTATGAGAAGACCTTCTATTGTAAGGCGCAAACAAGGTCTTAAATTGACAAAGTACTGTAAAAGATGGAAGCTTATCGATTGTGCTACCCACGTAGTCGTAGAAGAGGTGTCGTCGTGTACTTATCCCGCCCCCTTAATACTTTCTGAAATTAAATCTCGCCTTACATTATCGCAAAATTCACGACTCTTTTCCGGCGAGGAAAATAGCAGTTTGGAAAATCATTGATTTCAGTAAAAATAAATAGTCGCTAAAAATAAATTATGCAACCCATGTAGTTGTAGAAGAGGTGTCGTCGTGTACTTATCCCGCCCCCTT
>NJRQ01000288.1:105555-131220 GCA_003063805.1 Aphaenogaster ashmeadi
ATATATGAAAAATTTTTTACCGGGTAATTTCCTATTTAGCGCTTATATTTAACACGTTTAATGTCGCGTGGCCATGGGTCATCGGTGGCCCACAATTAGTTTTGCCATAATAAAATTTTCAAAACTAGGACTCATAAGCCCAAAACCCCGGATATTTCGCTTGCAACCCCGGACGCATACAAAAATGCGAATAGGTTATAATAAACAATAAATGAATAATTACTTTACATCTCGTTTTCAATAGTACTTAGAGTAAAATGCAAAAATTAAACATGTTTTTAATTTAAAAGAAGTTTTATTATTAGGTATCTACCTTATTGTACCTATACTTACGTGCTATATTGTCAATTGGTATTTTTAAAATATCAATAAAGTAACAAATAATTATGAAATATATTAAAGAACCAAAACCAACACAAAACTATTGGTTTTTATCAGTAAATTGAAGTGATTGAATATGATGTGGTTAATTAAATCTAAAATGCAAAATATTTTTAAAAATTTTCTTAAACCTTAAACCCCGGACATTAATAATTACCCCGGACACATTCGAAAAATCCCCCGGACATCCCCGGACGCCCTAAAAAAGAGGACGGTGTCCGGGAAAAAGAGGACGGATGGCAACCCTACCCACATTGGACTTTCCGTTCAGGCCATTTGCGCATATTGTATTACCTCCTTTTCTTCTTGATAATAATAATTTTTGTAGTCATAAATATTATAAAATATATCTTATATTTTTTTTATTCTTTAAAAGTAGTATAGAATAAAGACCTTGCAACAAAATTTTAGTAACATTCATTGTTTTCTTAAAAAAAATTCACTAATGTACACATGATTTTCAGTCCTGCAAGGTGGCCTACCCCCTTAAGCGCCCCTGGCCGTGCGTCGCCCAGTTCGCCCAATTCTATCTACGGTCCTGATTAGCCTGAAATTGGCGGGAATCGCGTCGTTCGAACGCGAAAATGGCGGGACGGCTGGTCAGCAACGGCGATAGAATTTGCACGTCTACGTATCGGGTAAGCCTAGGAGGCGGCGGAGGCGGCGGCGCGGCGCCGTGAGCGAATTCTCGCGGCACCTCGCGGCGTCCGGGAACGACGGGGCGAGAATCGGCGCGATTTCGCAGCGGCGCAGCGCAGCGCAGCGAAGCGACGGCCCTGGCCGGGGGTTGGTCTCTCTCTCTCTTCTGTCCGAGGTGTCGTACGTACTCGCGTCGCGGCAACGACGGCGGCGGCGGTAGCGGCTTTTGTTTCTCACGCGAGTGGTGCGGCAGGCGCGAAGAGAGGAGCGGCGGCGTAACGTTGAGCGTTACGAGCCACCGCACCGGCAGGAGCAGACGAGGAGAAGGAGTAGGAGCGGCGAAAGGGAGAGGGAGCGAGGGACGGAAAGGGAGAGAGAAACAGCGTCGGGAAGCGCTGGCACGCGGTGTAGCGAAAAATGGCGAAGACGTTTCGCGCGGTGACGGTCTCGACTCTGTCAAACAATGGACAGTCCACGCCGAAGTACAACAAACCGGTCGCGCTCAATATCAATTACGACCCGCAGGGCCTCAGCGTCGAGCTCGTCTCAGGTACGGACGCGGCGGATACCCGCCGTTCGCCGCCCCAGCGGCACACCGTCGGCGACGCGGCCGACGGCGACGCGGCTGATCGATCACGCGACACCGACCGCGACCCGGGCAACATAACCACACTTCCCGTCACGTCGCGCCGCGCCGCGCCGTGCCGATTCTTTTTCCTCCCTCTGGCTCGAATCGGAGCCCTCCCCCTCCTCCCCCCGGTCGATCGCCGGTCGGATATCGCGACGTCGTCCTCCACCGATTCGCGTTCTTCCCTTCTTCCCCAATTCGTGTCTTCCTTTTTTTCTCCGCTTGCGCGCCTCTCGGCCGTTAGAGCGAATTTTATTTGTTTCTCATCGATTATTGTGTTGTAACGCCGATAATGAATCACGTTGACAGCTCCGGTCAAATTCTTTTGTTTACGCGATATAACGCAATTGTTATACTTCATATCTAAAAGGTTACCTTATTATTATACATTAAGAGGGTAGAGAATGATATTTGAAATGTAGGAAGTATTGATCTGAAACTTGCTTTAATCGGAGAAGCATATCTTGATAATCTTTGTGACTATTTTTACTAATGATATATATATATATATATATATATGTGTGTGATTATATTTTTTACTTCTCTTTCTTTTTTACTCTCTTTCTTTAATATGTATAATAAAATACGAGGAAGAGAAAATTGACATTTTCAACGTCCGTTTTTTAGGAGATGTTGGCGGCAGGGAGAAAGCGACTCTATTGGAATTCCCAGTGACTCCCAGTACCGAATGCTCTCGTGTATCATCTCGAAGTTATGTTTTTACACTCGATACAGATAGCTTACTGATTACATTTGCTAATGAAACAGGTGAGCCAGCAACTTTACTTGCAGTCCAATCTTCACAAATCTTTATGTATTGAGCTTTCATGTGATAGAAACATATATTTTTATTCTAATATCCAGAGAGATGTATCCGCTAGGAACAAGATTTTAACACGCACATTTGATCAACAGATTTTCGTAATTTTCACTCGCACATAACAAAACTCAAGATGGGGAAAGGTGTGTCGGCATTTAATGAAAGAACAGAAGAATCCTCGGCGATGCAATATTTCCAATTTTATGGTTATCTCTCGCAACAGCAAAACATGATGCAGGATTACATTAGAACCAGTACATACCAGCGAGCGATTCTTGGGAACTTGTCTGATTTTAAGGATAAAGTTGTACTAGACGTAGGCGCTGGTTCCGGTATATTATCATTCTTCGCTATACAAGCTGGTGCAAAAAAAGTATATGCCGTGGAAGCGAGCAATATGGCAAATCATGCCGAGCTTCTAGTTGCAGCTAATAATTTATCAGATAAAATAATAGTCATAGCTGGAAAAATAGAAGAGATCGATTTACCCGAGCAAGTGGACTGTATAGTGAGTGAGCCTATGGGATACATGTTGTATAATGAACGAATGCTCGAAACTTATCTGCACGCGAAAAAGTGGTTAAGTCCAAGTAAATATCTCGGAAAAAGAATTCACAACCCATGTGCTATTCTTCCTTCCTTTTTTATTAATCAAATTATTTTTATGCACAGACGGAAGAATGTTTCCCTCCAGAGGTGATCTGCATATCGCGCCCTTTTCCGATGAAAATCTTTACATGGAGCAATTCAATAAGGCCAACTTTTGGTATCAAACGTGTTTCCATGGCGTAGATCTCTCTGCCATGAGAAATAACGCCATTAAAGAATATTTTAGACAACCGATTGTCGATACTTTTGATATTAGAATATGTATGGCGAAATCTGTGAGGCACATAGTAGACTTCCAAACCGCTCATGAGACTGATTTACATAAAATAGGTATAGTATGAAAAGAGTAAAAATTAATTACAAAACAAGATATAACACGATGCTACTAACATTCTGCAAATTATATCTCCTTTAGAAATAAATGTCGATTTTCATATACTGGAGAGTGGTACATGCCATGGTTTAGCTTTTTGGTTCGACGTAGCGTTTATCGGAACAACGCAACAAGTTTGGCTAAGTACTGCTCCTACAGAACCTCTCACACACTGGTATCAAGTACGCTGCCTCTTAGAGAATCCATTGTTTTGTAAAAGTGGACAACTACTCTCCGGAAAAGTCATTCTTATAGCAAATAAAAGGTGAGGAAATATATGTATCTGCCTCTAGCTTTGGCACCGTCTCCAATTCCATTATCTTGTGTGTCTACATAATATATATTTGTTTCAGACAATCCTACGATGTAACAATAGAACTGAAGCTTGAAGGAACGAATCTGGAAAGCAGTAACAACACCTTAGACTTGAAAAATCCTTACTTCCGATACACAGGCGCTGCAGCACAACCGCCTCCTGGTTTAAATAACACTTCGCCCAGCGAATCCTACTGGACGACTCTAGATGCGCAAGGTGCTCGACAAGCGGTGAATATGGTCAATGGAATGTCAGTTAATGGTCTCGGGGAAGTTTCGATGGATACAAGCGCAACCGTAAATCCCAATAATTTGCTGGCAATAGGTAAGGTTTGGTTTGACTCTTCAGTGTACCATTACATGTATTAATTATGTCATGTGGAATATATAATATTTGTAATCAACGTCCTTGCCACATGCATCTGGCCCCAGCGGTTTTAATTCTCCGACGTCTAATTTTTATGCAAAACATATTTATGAAATTCTGTGTCGTAAAATGTATGAAGGGTGCCTAGATAGTCATTGAATAATCTCGGCCCACATTCTATGTATTCGCGCTATATACAATATTTAAAACATAAGATATCTAAATATATAAAACATTTCTCTCAATGATAATAAATGACTGTCTTTATAATCTGAGACATCCTAAATTCCAGTATTGCTCAAAATATGTATATTTCCTTTATCAGTATGTTATTTACTATAGTGCATTTTACATAACATATTGTACAAGAATAATCCACGTTGCTTTTGTCAAAGTTTTACTGTTTTAGTCTTTTTGATTGTGATTTCTTCCTTCTATTATCTTAACAATTTCTTCCATATAAACATACAATTTAAAAAATTAGCATAAAATATAGTATTTCCAAAACCTTTTATTAAAATTTTTATGTAGTACTGTACAAGAAATGGTTTGAAATTATTAGACATTAGTGTAGAAAATTTTTCTTGTGTATACACATTAAAATTGGGAAAAATTCCTGTGTATAACAATAACAATTACAGTTGGTGAAACATTTTGATGAAAAATATTGAATATGAGTTATTTTTGATATTGTTATAATTACAGATTAATTATTTATTACATAAATATAAAATTTATTACCGGACCTTTTTATTGTACTGGTACTTATGGAATGGACACATTTTATTATTCTACATCATGGAAGATATTTGTACAAAGAAGAAAAAGTTCCTTGTGATTGTTCTAATTTATACATATTTTGTAGAATCAACAATTCATGTAAATAAACTTGTTTTTGATAGTACGGATTTATAAATATTTAACTGCACTCTCTAATACCCCACTTAAGAATTTTGAGTTTGTATTCTTTTCTTCCTAACATGTAGATATAAGTTATAATTATTCTATTTATTAACTGTAACATAGTAATTGGCGATAAACCTATCAAATACTAGAATAAGAATCTCTTTTGTTAATCGCCGATAGTGATTAATACAATAATATAATTTATATAAATATCTTTTTATTAAATAATTAATTTATAAATGCATTTTTCTAGTCGTTTTACATAATGTTAAAATTTTTTTATTTGACAATTAATATAATGTTGCAAACGCAACTATTCTTTGGATCATTTTCACTTTTAAATAATAATCTTTTTACTCCGCGAAAATTCAATATAAGTAGTTCAATATAATATTATTGTATTATTTTATATTTTTAAAATATAAAATGTGTTTCACTCATTTTATTCGTACATGTAAACGAAATGTACGAATTTTTATGTAACAGGTGGACAACCAAACATTCATCCGGGTTCCATCTCGAGTACAGGACGAGGTCGCGTAGGAGGTACGGCTACAAGCACGCAAGCGGCACAATTGATAGGCGGTGGAATAACTCCAAATATGTTTACGTCACCTGCCACTGTAAGTACAATTCGAAAAATCGCATTTTAACAATGAGCTATCAAAACAATAAAGAATGTATTTAAAATAATGCTCTAGACAAAATCACACAAGCATG
Organism: Aphaenogaster ashmeadi; assembly: GCA_003063805.1. Lineage (NCBI taxonomy): Eukaryota > Metazoa > Arthropoda > Insecta > Hymenoptera > Formicidae > Aphaenogaster > Aphaenogaster ashmeadi. The sequence continues at coordinate 111,314 of NJRQ01000288.1, forward strand.
AAATAATTGTTCTGCTGAAAAATTGTTACAATATGCGTGTGTATATATAGTTTGCTATACATTTAATAAAATTTACGTGAGAGACGGAAACTAAAGCAATACGTCTGCTTGCGTGACTTTCGCGCTACAGCTTGGTGTTACTTTCCAGCAATCGCTGGTCCTCGGCAACACTTCTCATTATCCAGTGAATCCCAGCCTGATGATCGGTGACTACGTGACTCCTGGGAACGGCATATCGCCGCAGGCGTATCGGCAATGATCTATGGCGAAATCGTTTCTCGCCGAGTATTCCCGCAAAGTAAAACAATTACAGAACGATCGTAATAGTTGTAGCAGTATTGGAGATATCGGCAACAACAGTAAGCAAGGCCGCAAAATGGTATTTAGCTCCCCAACCAGTAAGCTTCGACTTTCGTCCGCCGTACGAATTTTAGGTACCGTCGACCTGGCCAATTTCAATTTAGACCTTAGCCACAGCAACGTTGCTTATTCAAACAAAAGTACAGCCAGTCCTGGGTTTGCGTTCGATTGGAATCCTGTCAGGAATAAGTCTCAATGGGAGGCACGTTGGAAAAGACTGCGAGCCGTCCTCTCGTAGTTGGCATACGTTAGTTGTCCTCATTGGTTCTCACACAATCGATTTTCATTTGGTCGTCACTTAGAAAAGAAAAGGAAAAGAAAAGATCTTCCAGATCGATGTGCATGCTTGCCAAATATATCTACGTGAAAATATAATATTTTTAATGACAATATACAGTCTCGTCGCTATAGTATAGGCATCACTATTTTACGAAGTCTTGACATAAATCCGTGAAACGATAACTTATAATGAAGAAGAGAATCGGGAATGATCGCGTGTTGCGATCTGTTTGTTTTAATTCGAATTGAGATGATTTAGAATCGACTCTACGTACTCGAAGACACTATTTTACTAAGCTGCATCGTTGGCTTGGTTGGGTTTCGATATCAAGCAACTTTTACACGAGTTTTTAGAATAGGAAAAACAGCGACGTTTCGAACATTTTGAGAAGTGCAAAGAGCAATAATACATTAGGGGCATATGTTGTAGAGCACTCTGTGGCATTACCTGTTATTTAGATGTCTCTTACGCTTGTTTTAATCGACGTGTCTTTATTTCGTTAGCATGACACAAAATACGCGAGAGAGTACAACTTTTTTATTAGCTATTGAGTATTAGCTATTGTCGCGTATATTTCAGTCCCGTGTAAATCCGTATCGAGACATTTTAATTGTTGGGTATGAGGCAATTATTCATCGGTCGATTACGTTTCGTAGGTAAATTGTATATATATCTGAATGTATGACGCAAACAGGTCGTGGGATACTTCATCTAGAAAAAAAGAAACGACGGCTATTTATTGAGATCATCCCAAATTATGAATGTAACAGGTTACATTGCCATAGTATGTAAATGTAATTGCAGGTTTACACAAATGCACTACACACACCGGACAAGGATCGCTCGAATGGAATCTTACAGTTTTATATAAAATGATCTGTAATTCGTAAAGCATAGCGCTTTGCGTTACACTTAATTTTTTTACATATATCTTGTAGTCGCGAAAAATGTCTGTTTTGAAAGAATCTTACGAGGTCTTTTTGAAAAATCCATTGCATATATTAAATTTCAAGCTACATTATCCCTATAAATTAAAGTAGATATGTATCATATATTCTTTCTTCGCTATACCTATAAGCATATGATTAAAAGTCGGTGTCATTTTTCCGTTCAATTTTGCATCACATTTACATGTATTTTATATTATATGTTAACCCTCCATGCGCCTGGTTGGGTCTGAGAGGTCCACTAGTGTGCTTTTGAAGACATGACTTCGTAATCGGGAACACTAGCGGCCTGAGTGTTTAGTAGCTGCTGGTTAAATGTCGTGCTTGAAAACATAAAATAAATAATACTTGCGATAAAAATTTGATATTATGATTATACCAGGATATACTTATTTTCAAACTTTCGGGTCTGTTAGACCCACCAGGCGCACACGGAGGGTTAATCGAATAACTAATATGAAAATCTTTGAAAATGGACGTTTTTTTGCATTGATCTGTACACATAATAAGTGATGCTTGGAAACACGCATATTCCCTGTATTCATGATAATATAAAGTGAAACAGAAATATACACAGGCATAATGACTTTTCATCATCTTTAACTCTTTCCACTCATTTGTATAGCGATGTACAATTCAGTCACTGCACAGTCATTAAATGTCTATTTCTTGATTAACTCACCAAAAAATACTACATTAATGCTCATTAAAATTATATTTAATAAAATTTTCATTGGTTATCTTTGCTAATTTTTATTATCAATGATAAAACCAATTTGAGTGTAAAGGGTTAAATTGTAGAAACATTGAACGTACAGTTTCTTGCAAATAAAGCAAATATGTGTTGGATACTACATCTCATATTTGATGATGCTTTATTCAATTAAGAATTTTTTAGTCCTAGGAAATGTAAGTGTGAGAGAGACCGTCGATCGCCAATACGTATGGAAACTACTGTACATACACATATATATCCTCGAATAATTTCTATATATTGTTTAAGAATATACCAGTCGATCGACCAGAAATAGTACAACCGGATAATATTTTTAGATTTGAAGATGCAGGTTACAGACAGAAATTTTCTATTTTATTTTATTTAATGGAGGAGGATATATTTTCATTTCTTACTTTTATTGTGGTTGATACTAAAAGATTTATTGTCTTATTTAATTTACATGAAATGTCGAAATGATCAGAAATATCTAAAGTATAAATAATATCGGGGTGTATAGCTTAGCGATACAGCAGTTGTTTGTCAGATAAAAAAAGTGACTTCGGTCGTGTCACCCCCTTAAAGAATTTTGAACGGAAGAATATTATTTCTCTATAATAGAACCAAAAAACCCCACGGTAACTGGACAATAAATCGTGATTCCGCATTTCTTGGAAGACGAAATCCAAACAGTAAAAAGAAGAAATCTAAATATCTTCTGTACGATTTAGATATCTTCAAATCTAGAGGAGTTATTCAAGTGTCCTGTTCCTGGTGAAGTTCCGCGTATAACACTATCCTAGATCTCGAGAGGATACCTTATTAGGTTCTAAGGAAGTTACACTTTATTTGTTATCTACACACACTTGCCATCTGATGCACCTCCTAGTTATATACCTCATCGCCGGTGAATGAATGTGACGATAATTTTCTGCAGCAGCTTGTCGCTTGTGTTACTTTCACGGCCACCCTTGAAATCGAGAGGCACCTCGATGCGGGAGGCTAATCACGCGATACGACGCGACGCACTGGCGCACTTCGAATCAAAGCTAGATACATAATTTGTACTTACATACTCTCTACAGGATCTTTCGTACCTTGCGTGCATGCATACTTGCGAAGGGTGTAAATATGCGCGTCGCTATTTCTCGATGAAGTATTTCCGGAGGACAGAAGTATCATACGCTTGTTAATACGCGCCTCGGCACATATACAAACCAATCTCGTGACAGGCATTCCACAAGTGCTACTAATACTGCATGGTTTGTTGTAATAATTAATATAAGGACTTGCTTCTTCCATCGTTTCTTTGGGATAGTAACGCCGTAAGCAACACCTAGAACGTAACGCCGTCTTGCTTCGTCTCATTTTTTTCATACATCACTATCGAAAGATGAAAGATTTAATCGCAATATTAAGGACAACAGGACGATGTTCAATACCGACTACGTTTCTAGTTGTTACCTTCGGCGCTATCTTGCATTGATATGGATGTGTGCATTTTTTCTTTTTGTACCGTTAGAATATCAAATATATAAGACTGCTACACCGCTCAGAAAAACATATACGCGATATTACATATCTCATCCCAGTTGTGTCCTTCGCGATTTTTGTAGTCTCATTTTTGTATCTCGTTTTGATTTTTTTTAAGAATCTACGCAGCTGATGTACACAATGTTCCATTGAAAAGATACAACTTCAGTTATTTTTTAATCGGATCTCGAACGTTTTATTCCTAAACTGGGATACACTTCGTTAGCTAGCTTTCGCTCGTGTATGTTTTCTGGCGGTATATCCGAGTATTAAGTAGTCCAGCAGTGTTATATAGGAATCTGTGCGTTTCAACGACTGAAAACTATATAAGATATCTCAGGTAGTTACGCGAGCTCGAAGAATGCCTTTACTGCGCTAAGTGTCTGGATTTTATTCGGTTCTTTAAGTTAAGTTTGTTCGCGATTCGGTATTACGGTAGCAGATGCAGATGCAGGTTTTCGTTTACGATTCACATCCCGGTAAAGCGTAGGCATGACTTGACGAAAACATTGTGTATAATCGCATAAAATCAGACTCATACGAATATAATCTATAGTGTAATTGTGTAGTAAAATTGACCAGTCACGTTTAAGATAAGTTTTTCTCGAACTAATCGTTTCCTTCGTTATACCTGTGGGACTACTCATTCGCGTGACAATTTCTCGACGCCAGCAGATAACATTCTGAATGTGTCTGAATGATTTTAATCAAGATGATAAACAGCTAATTTACAGATTTTATTTTGCAGATTACCGAAGCTTCGAAATCCAAATCATATACGGTTTATATAAAAGTATGTCGCTTCTGCCATGCACGTATGAGAATAAAATTCTACTCAAATGGAAGAAAAACAATTTAACGCATCAGAAATTGTAGTACTTACAGATAACAGGATTATAGTAAAGCAGAGACATCGTTTTTAACATGACATTACTAGTACGTTATATTCATTGTAAATACGACAATATTTTTGCAGCAAACGCAATCTTTTTTATCGTTTATAAGAAATTTCTTTTTCATACGCTGTACACATAATTCTAGATGTCGTTTGATGAACGCAAGCAAGTTCAGCAAACTCATAATGTTCATGCTTATATTTTAATAAGTTTTAATAAATCTCGCATCACATGATAATTTACTGTCAATTATTAGAATATAGTTTTTGTAAGGAATAGGTTTTGACATTCAGTTTAATTCGAGTGCGACTGAATTGTGGGGCATGTATAATTAGGAGGATACAAATATAACTTTGCGATAAGTTATTTGATTTTGTCGAAATCCGCCAGGCGGCAATCTTTGAAATTGAGATCTTTTTCTCTTCTCCCAGAGAGCCTCATTTTTAATAAAAATATTTCAACGAATTGTCTAGCATGTATGTGTATTTTATGTGATTATTAAACCTTTTTGCAATTACAATTTGCCAATTGTACAATATTTTATATTAATATTTAATATTATCATTATGTTTCCTCATTAAAGGCAAGCACTTGAAAAGACCTTGAGAAAACAATATTTATTGCAAGTGAGACTCACAATTATATATAATATAAATTATGACACAAATGATTTTATGTACGGCAGAACTCTTCTGTTCTGAAACATCTGTGAAATGAAATCTCCTTATAAATTGAAATTCTTTTAGTAGTGCTTTCTTCATTGCACATTTGCTACATAACCATGTGACTACATGCAAGTTCCATTACAAAAATTAGCGAATGAAAGACAAAATGCGTAACATTTTTATTTTTTTCGTGTGTCATTAGAATAAGAATAAGATATAAGGAGAGAATAGAGAAGTTCAACCGTATTACAAAGACATACAGATTTCTTTGTTTTGTACAAATATGTGTAGAAATATTGGAAGTATAAAACGACTTTGTCCATATCGGTTTATGTTCTCTCTTTATGTAATACTTTACAGAACTATGTTCGGCAATGTTACGCAATGGATATTCTGCTTTTAAAAAAGATTATATAATAAGTACATTTACGAGTACAAGTACCATTGTTTCTTGTACCATTAAACAGATCCTCACTTATATGTCTTCGTTATTCATTTTCCGTTCCAGCCAAAGACGACGTGGGCAATCATCAGATACACCATAATTGTTATGGTACTCGTTAGCATGATAGGAAATCCTACCCTGCAATACATCGAGACAATCATGCGGCCTCTAATTACGACTTCAGTGACGGGAAATGACAAGATCTTTGAAACGCAATGACACATTTTCCATTAACCGCAAGACGTAGCTTCACGACGTCGCGGTCTTACTTACCTGCAGAATTGCATGAAACTGAATCTATAGCCATGTTGTTCCGCGACACCCATGCAAACAACGTTGGCAGTAGCTCCAATCAAAGTTCCATTTCCTTTAAACATAACTGTTCAGCTAAACAGCACTACTATTTGGCCATGTGAATACTAGAAAAACTGACGCTCGTACTGTGGCTTGAGAGCGTCAGCTTTCGAGACATGGCCTTTTGATTATCGTTAATCCAACGCGATCGAGCAAACGTAATTGAAAGAACCCGAATCATGATGATGTACAAGGCTCGAAGGATAATCTTATATTCGTGACGAACTTTGCAGCTTCGGATTAATTCAGCTTTCGAAGACGATAGTTGGATCTAGAAAACTTCTTACCTCCCATACAAGCTCCGAACGTCAGCGCCCATACCAGAGGTTGCATAGGCAGGCCGAGCTCGCGATTTTGGGCGAGCTTCGTCGCGATTCTCACCATCATGGTAGCGAGCGGTACGTTGTCAACGAAGCAGCTAGCCAGAGCCGACACCCAGAGCAACAGCAATATGGCAACCGCTAATCGGGACTCCTCGTTGACCGACAAAATTAAATCCTCGGTTTTTTTGCCGATCCATGAGATGAGGCCCAAACGCGAGAGAGCCTACGGAATTTTTTCAAGTACTGTTAAACTTTCCGGTGGATTCCTTTCGATTCAAGAAGACTCTCCTTCTCGAGGAATCTGCATTAAAATTGACAGAAATTGACATTTTTGTAGAGTTTTCCTGATGCTACCTCCATGAGAATGAACAACGATGCGAAGAATAATAAAGTGCTCCATTCGACGCGCGCCATGAGGCCGTCAAAATCTTCGCTATCAGCCAATATCAAAAGCAGCAAAAGGCCGATCAGGGCGATCCAGCCCAAAGACAGATTTAAATGAGGCAAACTGTGCAGGAAGAAGAGCGTGATCACGAAGGCCAGCACGCATCCCGATTTTATCAGCAACCATTTATCCTTAATAGGATACTGAAAAAGAATATGCTCGTAAAAAGAATGCACGAAATTCCGTTGCGGTTAATCGAAGCACAATGAAGTCTTCGAAGGACGAAGGATTATTCAGCTTACCTTTTCTTGTAATTCCTCGAGCGTGGTTTTGTACCTCTCTAACTCCGTGCTTCCTGTGATTAGCTTCTGCTTTAGCTGCGATAACAAACGTTGTACTTTCTTCATTAACGTTTCCCTCACCAGATTCTCGTCTTTGCTGTAATTGGACAGACTCGCCGCCGCTCGTTGCCAAACAGCGATCATGTGCCTCAATTCCTGCGGGTAGACGTTCATGCGCGAGATTATAATTTATATTATAATTTATACTTTGTAGTATATACCTGTACGTCTTGCGGCTCGTCGAATCTAAGAACCTCGATATCTCGAAAAATATAGCGAACTTGCACGGTGACCACAATCAACACCAATATCACCCCGATGCTCATGTGCAATGAGAACGTACCAAAGTTGACATCCTACAGTGCGATAATTACCTGTTAATTGCCAGGTCGGCTGAAGACGTTACCTTCTATTCCCGAGTGTGCAACGCAGCTTTGTATAACTCACAGCGTTTTTGACATCTCGATTGGAAGCGATGATGACATTTGGCGGATCGCCGACCGGCGTCATGGCACCTCCGATATTGGAGTAAACCACCATAGCGGTCAAGATCGGCACTGGATTCAGCTCCATCACCTCGCATAGTCTAATGGTTACCGGAGTCATCAGCAGAACGGTCGTTACGTTGTCCAACAATGATGACAGGATCGCGGTGAAGAAGCAGAGAGCCATTATCAATGGCCACAATCTTCCAGCGGTTATCTAAAAATGAATGGCAAATAAAGGCATCTCAGGATTGCTTCAATTATTTCAGACATGTGCCAATTTTTTCTCACTTTGTAAGCGTAGACCGCCAGCCAGTCGAACACACCAGTTTCGGCAATGATGGCAACTAGTACCATCATAGAGAACAATAGCAGCAGCGTGTCCATGTCTATCCAAGAGATCAATTCGTCCATACTCGGTCGCTAAAATATAAAATGTCGTTTTTTAAATTTGTCTCAAAAAATTCCATCGCAAATGGAAATTAAAAGAGAATATATTTAGAGCACCTCGTTTAGAGCTGCCAGCATCGCGATGGACATCGTGGACGCCAGCATGGCAGCCACAGCTCTGTGCGTGACCTGATTCGGTCAAATATAACGAGGCATTTAGGAATCGACAGGAGTAAATACATTCTAATTCGCGTATATGATTTATACCTCGGAAATGATCATGATGTACAGGCCGAGCAAGATGAAAGCGGCGTACGGTATGCCGGCATCGGCGCTTATCGGCGACAAATCATAGGCTATTGAAAACGAAAGACTGGTCTCCGAATTCGAACGTAGCTTGATGAACATTATGCCGCGCGACAGGGTCCTATAAGCAAAATATATTTCATTAAGTGATTCTGTTATATTTCTGCTGGTATTCTACTGATAAAATTTGTAGCAAACACTTTGTAGAATCTATTTTCGTTAGATTTGTGAAATTGTAAGATACTCGTTAATTGTAACGTACTCGCCATCGACGTTTATTTGAAAAGTCTTCTGTCGCTTCTGATCGGGGAAGATGTTCACTAAATTTTCGGGCAGTACCGGCAAGACCCACACGTCGCTTACGTTCTGCAGCTAACAAACGCAAATATAGCACAGTGTACCTAGTTTAGATCGCAGCAGAATGTTAGCAAATGTTTTCAACATATTTAGCTATCTGAGTAAATACGCGCGGGGTATACGGTATATAATATAATTAAGATTACTATATTATTTTTATGAAATATATGTGTAAAAGGATGGCCGAAGGATGTCTGAAATAACGGAGAACAATTTATTAATGTGACTGATTCCTTTTCTTCTTTCTCTGTTTCAGGATCGGTCGGCTTCGTCGCGATTTCGACGCAAACGTGAGTGTACGCGGAATAATTTTGCACAAAACACGCTTTTAAAGATGTAGACACCTTCAAGTTCTCCAAACCGGTAGAGGAGAGCCATGTATCGTTCCGTCCATGGACATTCTCGTCCACCAGAAGCTGCAGCCACATCAATAAATAGCACGTAGATAAATTCGTAGGTAAATATTGTTCCTTTTTGGCTAACGGCAGCAATGGTCCTTCCATCGACACGCTGATCAACTTGCTTGTAACGGGCTCCTTGATTCGATAATCTATATATTATTAAGGAGATGGAGTATCCCGACTAATTGATGTTATTATATGATTTACGAAATTTTATTTCTCTTAAATTTCGTCTCGTTTAAAATAGACGAAATTTCACAGCTTTCCCGATCGATTAGAAGGATACTTCTACTTTCTCCGCCAGACACAGACAGCTGATGTATCGTCTCAATCCTTTCGTTCTTGAACATCAGTATCATCTGCAATACGAAACGGACGTAAGAGTTGTTAAATGACATCGGTCGGATGGTTTCTTACTGTGAATAGTAGCCAACAGCAGGACAGCACGATTAACTTCACGTAGCGGCAAAAGGGCCTCTGCCTCTCCTGCGTTTGCACGTCCTGCCTGTCTTCGTCGATGTTGCTGTGATTTTGCGTGCTGTGAAGATACCAGGATTATTACATCCGCTCGTTCTGAGAAGCCGTAGGATCCCCGTTAAGGTTCCCTCTTAATCGCGATAAAGATGCAGCATAATTTACCTAATTGGTGCCACGGGCTGTGTCCCGAGGGACATGTTCACAATCAGGCAGTCTCTCTTCACGTCCAGAGATCTAGAAAAGCGTTATCTCTCGTAAAAATACCTTTTCACCGGTTCCCAGTTTTATTTTGCTCACCTCGTTTCTGCTATCCGATCGTATTCCCTCTGAAAGACCGCCAAACTCGGATCCAAGCGAATCGCCTCCGGTAGTTGACTCCAAGCGCGTAGCACTTCCTCGGGGATCTGTCCGAATATCACAGAACTCGAAATGGACGAGGAGGGACTGATCGGGCTGCGAATAACTTTGAGGACACTCGTTACGGAATTATATCCAGATTACAACTAATACCCGGGACTACACGTGAATCTCTGGGAGATTTGACAAAAATTTCAAGCTGCCAGCGTTCTTGAAAATTGCTCTATTAAATTTTTATCGTTTGTAGTTGGATTTGGCAAGCGGATTTGAATTTGGATCTTATAATTGTTTTACATTGTCTAGCGTTTGCTTGGAAAAAAATCTGTCGAGAAATGTGCATTTCTAATAGAGCTATGTGTAAAAGAGACTCAGTGCATGGTTCGCATGCAAAAATAGCGTGTAGTCCTAGGGTTGATGTAAACAGATTCTGTTATCCTTACGTGTACTCGAATTATTACGGCAGTGAGAAGTCGCGCTGAGGAACATCTGTGGCGTTTGCAGGCCAGTTTCATCATCACTCGTATCGTTCTGCGACATTATAACTATTACCCGAAATTCACCCGTTGTTATTCCTTACTGCACGCAGATTTTCGGTTTAATTGAAATGCTAGTTCTATTAAATCCACGCATTTTATTTACACAATATCGTGTACGCTATGCTACAATCGCGACTATGAACACTACTGTAGGAATGACTTCATGCTTCGTGTTCGCGAGATCTTCAGAGGTCACTTTACAGATTATTTACATTTTACATGTAAACAAAATCGTGGATTTTAGAAATTCGACATATTAAGTGTATTATGGAAAATTATTTATCGAACATCGTTTTCGGGTAATGGAAAAATTTTTTTAACTCATGAAAAATCGCGTATCATAAAATCGAATTGAAATATAAGAATTAGCTCTCCATCAGTAACGCAATCCGTAATGCCTGGCAGTGTGAAAAAAAATTAAACATATTTGAAAAATAATTTTATTATACAGAATTTTGTGGATTGATATCAGCATTATGTATCAATTATATTATTCAAAAACAATTTTTTTTAACACTATCAATTCGCTACAATATAGTACAATGCAATTACGTAACAATCACATAATGACAAAATTATCACAATTATATAACATTGAAAGATATGAATTTATATTTATGCTAGTGTTTAAAAATATTACGTGTTTATACATATACATACAATTGAATTGATAACCCCGTAGATATCAAATTAATGCATTAGTATTATATACAGTTTGTTAAAAACGTTTAAAAAACAGACATTCTTCAGGCATCCTTTTACACACATTTCATAAATAATGTAATCTTAATTACATTAAATTTTATTGTCCTACAACATTAATTGCATATATCTATCGCTGTCGTATATTATTATTTTCAAAGTAGTTTAGTGTTTTTATGCGTCGATCAGTTTTTTCTGTTGCTTCTGGAGGGTTTCGTTGATCTCGTCCGGGTTGCCGTTCGACGTTTGCCGAAGGATATTTTGCAGGTCCTGCAAGGCGTACTTTTGCCTCACGTGATCATATCGGCAGTAGCACCAGTAAGCCACGACGATGCCCATGTAGGATCCTAGAGCCACGTTCGTCGACAGCTTCGGGCGGCTCGTGAACATGAAGGTGACCAGGCCAGCCGCGAGACCGCCGTAGATGCCGGTCAGCATACTCTGCTTGAAACAGGGAATCTTCCTGATGTCTCGGCCGAACAGCATCACCGCCTTGGACTCATCGTTCTCGTCCATATTTTCCATCGCGTTCTTCCTGTTATTCGGGATAATACAAACGCTTTTACGTAACCTCCGTGAGCAAGACGCAAAGTGAGGTTAAGTTGATGAGTTGAATTCCTCTTATTAGGTCTGTTTGTGTTGCTTGCACTTCTCGCACTTGTACTTCTCGTTCTTTTTTTCTTCAACGCCAGCGCGTATGTTTATCTCGCTTTAGGTGCAAGAAGTGCGAGAAGTGCAAGCAACACAAACAGACCTATTGTTAGTTGCACTCTTTGCACTTTGTGCCCTTTCCTTCTCTCTCTCTCTCTCTCATATTGAAACGCAAATATGTATCTATTTTGTTGCAAGTGCAAAAAGAGTAGCGAAAAGCGCGGATAAAACGAACTAATTCGCTGTTACCTTTCCGTGAAGCTAGCTGCTAGTCCCGTCGAAAGAGCAAATCCGTTCTCCTCAGCTGTGCCTCTCGTGTTTCTTATTCCCAGAGAATATTAGACGCATCGATTCCTAAAAATTCTAAGAATTCTCCAAGATTTCCAGGAATCGCGATTTCGAGAAATCAGTATTTTGAATCGCGGGAATCAAGATGAGCCTCGAAAAATCAACGGAGCAAACGGAACGGTTGCGGGGAGCGCTAGTGTCGGAGATCCCCGCGGGAGAGCGTCGCGAGACTCGCGAGTACAAACGCTCCCCGGCAAACTTCAGCGCGGTCGCGAACCGAGCGCTGATTGGCCGCGGTGGCTTGGCGCGGGGCGTGGGGCGCCGGGTGACGTCGCACGACGCATGTTCCGTGCTATCGAATCCAAGTGACAGGTGGTGCGGCGCGGAGCGGCTCGGCTCGACTCTCGATCCCGTGTGTGATCCCGTGCACACATTCCGTAAGTGGTCACTCGCGCGAGGAACACGCTCCGTCGTCGAACGTTTGACATTACGCGGCACGAGAAGCGTGGCGCGCCGCCGCATCCTTGGGAAGGAACGAGAAGAGGACACTCGGTTACGTCGCGAGGGCGCGAGTCGTCAGTCGTGTTACTCCGAACCGAACGGCGCAACTCGGGACACAACCCGTCGTCACCCGTCCAAATTGTGCAAATCGCGGTGACATGCACGCACGTTCACCCGTGCGTCGCTGCTCGTAGGTGCTCGTCCCCTCCCCGTGCTCAGTTCCTACGATGTGTACCACGTATCCGCGCGACTCACCCGGGAGATTCAGCTGCGAAAGAGGTAAGATAACGACCCGTCATCGTCCCTACCGCGTCGCGGTCGCGGTGACCTGAGAGGCACCGCGACGCGGGTCGATGATGTCCCTTAACCTTACCCGCGAAAACAAAATGGGAATATAAGGGGCTCCGCATAATGAAAGGAGTAAGGAACAGAGGGAACAGGCGTAGTCTGTACACTGCGTTATTACAATGCACATGGCATACAGAATAGAGAATAAAATTTCATCGCTGTTTCTCAGCGCTCTGTCTTTCTTCTGTGTTAATTAATTACATTTCATATGTTAATATTGAACTGTTCTCTATTCTCTCTCTGCTCTCCCCGTTCCTTATTCCTTTTGTTGTGCGGAGCCCCTAAAAGTCGTGGGGGATCCTCACGTGCGGTTCCGGAGCTCGCGGTTCCGCACGCGAGTCTCCGAGCTTTCAGGACGACCGGCCGTGCAAATGAATCCGCGTCACGTAAATAAACGTAACGTGTGTGACGTGTGTACACATGGGCGTCCACAGGGGTGGCAAGAGGGGCTTTGCCCTCCCCCCCTGGAAATCCTGGAATCAACAAAAAATCAAGCATTCGCTCTCCCTTTGAATAAAGGACTTGTACCAATCTTGCCAATCTCTGCTCTGATCAATAAGATTAGGTGTATAATCTTCAACAAAAGGTGTATAAATTTCAAATTATAAGTATTCTAATTCTGCAAGTAATATTTTTAATCATGTCCTCCTGGAAAAAATCTTGCGGACGCCTTTGTGTGTACACGTACGTTCGATACCGTCATCGTTACGTCACCGAGTCGTCTTCGATGCACGCTACTCGGGAAGATAGTAATTGATAAGCGAGAGATAAGACGCGCATTTGTTGATGACGTTCGTTCTTCTTGTCACTCGCTGGAATAGATTACCGGAGCATAGATAACGTTTCGGAGTATACCGCGTTACGTTTTGGTTCCCGTGATACTTTGTGATACTTTGTGATACTTCTCGATACTTTTCATCGAAGCCACCCCCGTTCCGACGATAAGATCTCGCTCCGCGGAGGAACGCGCGTCCGAGAACGGAAGGGCGGTGAGCTCTGCGAGCCCCGTATGACGGTGGACGACTTTATTTTTTTCCAGTGTATTCGAGATTACTCTACGGCAGGCCAGGCATAGAACCGCAGGGATTTTCGTTTCTGTGAGTAAGGAATCGCGGGAGACGCGGTGATATCATCCGGGAGTCCGCATATGCTTTTAATCCGCGGACCGGGGAGAGGTGCATGCACGTTACTTCCTCGCACTACTAACCACGTCTCGCTCTCTCTATCTTCTCGCTCGATCTGTCCTCTTCTACTCCCCTTTTACTCTCGATCTCCGTGGGAAGTGTTATTCCATTCGCGACGGAATGAATTAAGATTCGAGAAGATATAGGAGAGGGAGAGATCTCCTACGAGGAGAAGAATTTGCGAAATCTCGAGGAGGCGAACCGAGGAGGAAATCGAGGAAGGATTCTCGGCCACGCGAAAGTTTTGTACGGTATGATCCGGAGATTCCAAACGGAAAGAACGGTTTTGCTGAAATATTAAAAAATTTGGCCAGATACAGATCTGATAAATAATTTTGTTGGATCATCAAAATAATTATGTAGGACACTCCAACATAATGATAATGCTGCAAAAAGTTTTGATATTCTACCAACTATTTTAGGCGTCCTACATAATTATTTTGATGATCCAACAAAATTATTTTTCAGATCTGTATCTGGCCAAATTTTTTAATATTTCAGCAAAACCATTCTTTCCGTGCAGGGTTCAGAGTTCAATATACGGACGGCGCTTCGCTCGTCGTTTTTTCTAGGAGGCCGTTACAAGCCTAAAAAATCAGCAGGTAATGCGAAGTAAACGACCCGTCAAGTCAGCGGGCGGTTATCTTCCAGTTTGTGTATCGCGGAAGTCCTCTCGCGACTTTTTTCGCTGACGAGCGCCGATCGGCGGTCGTTTTTGCCCCTCGGGAGAGAACGACGACGTAATGAAAACGTCTCGTCAATTAAGGGGGATTATCCGCACCTGCGAGAGGCACCTCTTGTACCTCTCGCGGTGCCCGCTAACGTTCCACGCTAACGGTAAGCGGAGATTTCGCGCGAGAGCCGAACGCTGTGCAAGAAAGGTCAGATTCCATGCATTTATGGCGCAGCGCGAGAGGCACCGGCCGCGATGCAGAAGCGATCTCACCTGTACGGTAAATCGAAAACGTTCATTCGAAATCGTCAGGTTGCTGCCGAAGGCTCTGTGACGTTTTCCCGAACAAAGCTGAAAACAAAATCCCCGTGAGATCAAGGCAAAACAGTGCTTCAGTACACTGTTTCTCATCCAGAGAGAAACCTTTCAAGTTCCTTTTTTATCAAACAGCTTTGATTTTCCAATTTTACTTATAAAGTTTGATGAAAAGATAATTTTTTACATCGGCGACCGATTCGAAGACGATGAAGCGAGATTCTTCGTCATTATTTGACATTTTTACATCTATTTTTTAAGCTTATCTCCTGGGATCCTTCGCTCTAGATTCTGGAATCTTCGCATTTCAGAATTATCCTTCTTTATTCGTCGATCCCACGAGACGTTACCGCGCGAAGCACGAGCTAATGTAATCCGCAATGCTCTCTACGACAAATCGGGCCAGTGCCATTTATCGTCCTACATTTGGAGATCGTAGCACACCGGTCTCCTTTCACCATCTATGCGATGCATTTCGAACAAAATTCCTCGGGCGCTCCCTACGGTGCGCGTTTTTTAAAGTCGTGGTAGTCTCGGGCGAAGATACCGGGCATCTGTTTCAAGGAATCATCCGCGGGCGAATGAAGCTGGGTATAGATAGTCGTCATTAACGTGCATAAAAAATTAAGAATTAGCTATTTAAATGTCATTAAAAATTAGCTATATATTTATATTATATGTGTATATATATACACTGAGAAAAAAAATTGTTGAAAAACTAAAATATTTATTCCGATACGTTTAACTAAAACATTAGTTGGTTTAACTGAACATTAATTGAATTAACTAATTCTTGATTTAAAAATTTAGATGGTTGACATGAATGAACTATAACCTTTTTAATTCAACTATAAAATGTTTTAGTTGCACGTATCGGACTAAATATTTCAGTTTTTCAACAAATTTTTTTTCTTATATATATATATATATAAATATATGAGAAATATAAAATAAATACACACACGCACACACATATATAATATATTTACGTAACGGTATTCATGATATTCATCTTGCGAGAGATTGAATAGTTAGTGAGTCATTGCTATCACGGTTCGCGCTTGTAGGTCAATACCCATCTCCATTCGATGGTTCAATCTGTGCCGAATTTTCGAGGAGAGCGACGCTCGAGAGAGTCGGGGCTTCAAAATCTGCGTCCTATTTTCCGAATTTAGCAGTCACGTCCCTTATGGATTTATCACGATATATTCTCAGTAGCTATATAATCCCATTATAGAGGGACAGAATAACGTCTTAAATTCTTTATTCAACGTCTCTCCTCTATTTTAAGTACATATCTATATAACTTTCTTTTTAAATATTTTACGAGATCCTCTCTATGTCGCAAAGAAATCCAAGCAAAAGTTTTACATTTCTTGAAGAGTGTTTTTTTTTCTCGCGCGCTTCGCTGCTAATGTCTCCTCCTCGGGACACTCTGTATATCGCAATGCTGGCGCATCTAATGGGGACGCGAGTTCGGTTCGTGACCTGCAAGATCGAGAACCGGTGCTGTAACGCGAAAGGTAATCATAGTGGATGATGTACCTCGACATACCTCGACCGGTGCCTCTGGTTAAATCGCGCATTTTCTCCCGCCGACCGAGAAATAGGCTTTACGTATCGATCAGCGCGAAACTTTTCCCGGACTTACATGTTACCTCTGGTGGCGGTACTTTGTCTACACACTTCTTGGTACCCTGACTGCATATCCCTCCTGTACTTTCTTTTCGCTTAACGATCTTCGCTTCGTTCGAACGTCGAACGAAGATTCTTCGCGTCGCCAGTCGACTGCGAGGTGAAATATTTAATGAAGGTGAATGGGAAGGCAATCGGAGGACTGTTACACGCATAGTTTAACTCCTTCCGCCATACATGTCGTCGTCGGCGATATGCGGGCGTATAATGACGCGTTAACGGAAAGCTCTCTCGCCTACTAATTTACACGTGGAAAGAACGGTTTTTACTGAAATATCTAAAAATTTGGCCAGATACAGATCTGAAAATAATTTTGTTGGACCATCAAAAATAACTACGTAGGACGATCAAAATGATGATAATGCTGCAAAAAGTTTTGATATTCCAGCAACTATTTTGGGCGTCCTACATAATTATTTTGATGGCCCAATAAAATTATTTTCAGATCTGTATCTGGCCAAATTTTTAGATATTTTAGCAAAACCATTCTTTCCGGCACGAATGTGTTTGGTCTCTCCAACTTTACGTACTCTCTTCTTGCTAAACGGCTTTAACAATTAGCGTAAGCGCACGAACGTAGCGTATTTACGGAGTACTCTTACTAACGCATACTCTCTATTGTGAACAGCGTTCGGTGTCGAGATAAGGTTGGCGGATCTATATGGGGCAATGCGTGTCTCGTAAGGCGGGCGCCGTCGTCGCAGCATCCGGTCATCACAATTCGCCCTCGTACCGTATCATGGACAAGGCCCAGAAACAGGTGAGCCTTACTGTCTCCATGCACGATATCGTCATTGTAAAACGAGAGGTGGCCAAACTTAGAAACACCAAGCTCTACTTTCAGCTTCCTCACCCCATCGCAATCTACTGTTTCCTGTCGCAGCGATCTAAGTTTATATGTGAAATAAGCATGTGCACTATGCCTATATCGTAATTGTTACCAACATAAATGGTAACACTTATAAAATGATATTCCTAAGTAATAATCATTTACTGTCATAATAATTTTAAATATCATACATTTTTCTCTCAGTGCACGATCGACCGTTTGGCCACCTCTGTTGTAGAGCTAAGTGTGATAGAAACGTCGACTGTATCGATGGACGTTGAACTTCAAGGTCTACGTTCACCGTGTGTCCCTGGCTTCCGCCGTTATTGCATTTACGCAATATCCACGAGGGCTTGCATATGTATGTACGTACGTGTGTACCGTATGTGTCTATATCATGCCGAGTATCGCGTGTGTACTCGGATGTACGCGCGGCGTATAGCGGAAAATCCAGCTGATCGCGCGGGTGTCTAGGTTGAAGGCCACGTCGAGGTTCAACGCCCCTTCCTCAAACGTTGCGATTCCACCCGCAACGGGATCGCGCTTCACCCGCGAATAGATCCATTCGCGCGCGTCTCCGCCGTGTCCGCGGCGCCGACGTCGCTCCGTTCCTCTCCTCGCAAAAATGACGGTCGGCGACGCGTGACCGAATATTGCGTTTCACTGTAAAGCCGGTTCCAGACAGCATGGCCAATGTACGTCAATGTATAATAAATAAAAAATAAATAAAATATAAAATATATGGCTAATTATGCATATCGTGTAGATATAGATTGTACTGCACATTCATATATAGCCAATATTGGCCTAGCATTGATAGGCAATACATTTGCTAACGATGTTGGCGTTCGACGACGCGTTTCACTATAAAGCCGGCTCCAAACGACATGGTCAATGTACGTCAACGTAAATTAAAATTAAACAAAATATAAATAATATGGCTAATTATGCATATCGTGTAGATTTCAATCGTACTATATATTCATATATAGCTAATATTAGCCCAGCATTGATAGCCAATGCATTTGCCAACGACGTTGGCATTTGACAACGCGTTTCACTGTAAAACCGGTTCCAGACGACATGGCCAATGTACGCCAACGTAAATAAAAAATAAATAAAATATAAAAAATATAGCTAATTATGCGTATCGTGTAGATATCAATTGTACTGCACATTCATATGTGGTCAATATTGGCCTAGCATTGATAGACAATACATTTGCCAACGATGTTGGCGTGTCGTCTGGAGCCGGTTTAACGCGAAGGCGTTGAATAACGATAATTTTCGCTATCTTTAGGCGTGCACTGAACCTGAAGAGAGTTTCATTTCACAAGATCGAAATGCTCGGGCGTACGAGTCTCGACGATAGCGGATATTACAATTATTACTATCGGCCCTGCCTTCGGACGATTATTCGCGATTGAAGTACGCTTTCGATGTACGATTTGCAGATAAGCACCGCGTAATCGGCTCGCACGCTCGAATGCCTCCTCTAACGATTGATCTAAGAAAAGTTCGACAGTACGAACGTATCTCGATGTATCTTGTAAGTTATGCCCGGTCTCCTCACTTTCGCGGCTCGCGTTAACTTTCTCATGCACGAATCGCGACGAATTAATTATCTTCGAGCGGACGTGACGTGATGAAACGCCGTAAGTCGCTTTAATAGCGATTACCATTGCTTAGACTTACACTATCCTGTCCAGTGTCGACGCACCGGAGTAGATAATCTTGCAGAAAACAGCCTTCACATTCGAGTTAATTGCTTGCGAAGGTGCGCGGTTTAAAAAATAATCGCTCCGTAAATCTCAAAGAGTCGATTCGCATCTCTTCGCGTCTCAACGAGATCCATTAATGCGTGCGAATTTCAGCATCCAACTCGTAATTCCTTCGCTCTGGTATACCGCACGCGAATCAATGTTTATTCATTAATCTCTCATGAGCGGCGCGATCCCGCTTCTGGAACGGTTCCGTTGTTTCGTTTCCATTCCGAAATTTCGTTCTCTTAACCCATAAATGTTCACGTGATTTTTTTTTTACGTAAGTGCTCGTGTGGGGGTCAATTTGACCGACATTTTAATGTATTTATTTTTTATGTACACGGAGAAAATTTTATATTAAAAATTACTATGTATGGCAGTAGTCGTGGACTATTGCTGGAATTC
>NJRQ01000288.1:133589-152570 GCA_003063805.1 Aphaenogaster ashmeadi
CCAAATTTTTAGATATTTCAGTAAAACCGTTCTTTCCGTGTACGTACATAATTATCGTCGGCCGACGCAAGAGATAATGACTGCAGATGTTGATAGATGCACGGTAATGCTTTATTATATTTCGTCCTGTTAATTATTGTTAACGTAGCATCGTTATTATAACAATAACGATGCTACGTTAAGTTTAATTTACATTTCTCTCTCTCTCTCTCTAACTCTCGTTAAAAATTTAAATAAATATGCACTTTAAAGAAAAGAAAAAAGTAAAATATATATATACGTTACGTACGCAGCGTTATCTGGAGTAACTACTAATTCGCGCGGAAGTCATCTTAAACAAAATAAAAAACTATTTCTTTACGAAAACTATTTCTTTATATAATATTTTGGTTAGTAAACTCATAGCTTCCGTCTGGATCAGTTTGACCCCCACGCGCGTGCTTACGAGTTAACAGAACCCTCGTGCTTCTTGTGAGAACTTTTGCGTTCACTCGGGGGAATATGCCGCGGTTCACGCGACCGATCTCGTTTCGGCTGACGACAGCGTGCTCATTGTTCGTCGTCACGCGTGCCGACGTTCTCCACGGCAGCCCCGCGCCGGAAACCGGCGAGGCTGGGGAACGCCGGTCGTCGCGGCCGGAGAGAACCCGGCGCGGCGCGTGCACGGTTCAGGTGCGAAGAAGGAGAAATCGCGGAGAGAGAACTCTCGTCTTTTCTCCCCCATTGTCTCTCTCTCCCCCTGCGTCGCCTCCCCGACCCGCGCGCGATCGTGCCGATTCGCACGGCGAGATCGCACGCCGGATCAAATGCCGCTTCTTTCCATTGTTTCCTCGATGTCCTCTCGTTACAGGCCGCCGTTTTCGGTCGGAGATCTCCCCGTGATGTCTACGTCTCGGGCGGAAGCGCCTCCTTTCCTTCCCGGGTGAAACGACCGTTGCACACGACCGTTGTGCGCGCGAGAGTTTCGATGAACGACGTGGATAAGGAAGTTCGCTCGATCATTTCGATCGCCTGGGTTCTCCTGCCTCTACCCTCTACGCGAAGCCGCCTTTGTCCGCGGCGTTATCGCGAGGCGCAAAGGCTTATCCGCGTTATCAGCAAGACCGAGATTACAAAGATCTTATAGTTTGGAAAAAAGAGACGATAGTAAGATGAAATCCGATTTTGCTAGGAAATTTCTATCGTATCGAATCACCGATTGTATCTTTATTTCTTTGTAAGACCAGTAGTTTCTATAGACGTACACTTAGCGTTACGTAATCGAATCGTTTGATTTATATTAACAAATAGCGTTTTCCACTGGGAAAGCTGGTGCAACACTGGTGCACACTGAGTGCAATTTTATTGTTCCACTGTAAAAATCAGTTCATATATTTTCAGTGTTTAATGTTCTACTGTGTTTAATTTGACAAATTTTTGCCAGTAGAACATTAAACATTGAAAATATGTGACTTGATTTTCACATTGGAACAATGAAATTGCACTCAGTATGCACCAATGTTGCACCCGTTTTCCCAGTGGAAAACGCTAAAAGATTTTAGTTTGAATAAAGAGACGATAACAAGATGAAATCCGATTTTACTAAGAAACTTCTATCGTATCCAACTACCGATTATATATCTTTATTTCTTTATAAGACCAGTAGCTATAGACGTATATTTAGCGTTACCTAATCGAATTGTTTGGTTTATATTAACAAAGATCTTAGTTTGAAAAAAAGAGACGATAGCAAGATGAAATCCGATTTTACTAGGAAATTTCTATCATATCGAACCACGCCGGATTATATCTTTACTTCTTTGTGAGACCAGTAGCTTCTATAGACGTACACTTAGCGTTACGTAATCGAATCGTTTGGTTTATAAATTAATGTTGTTCCTTGACTCAATTTCGCGCTAGCTCAAAATGACGTTCACGTGATTCTTCCCGATGAGGCCGTTAAAGCCGTGAGGGAAATCGCTTCGCTTCGTCGGTTTCCCGTAATTGTCATCGTACTGCGAATTTCAAGGAGCCGCTTTTGCTGATAACGATGCGCTACGATCGACGCATACTCGGACGCGATGTTGAATCATCCAAGCCCTATACAGGGTGCGTCCCGAACGAGAGCGATCGGTGGCAGGGACGCTCTTCCTCGCGGAACGCGAAATCGATTCTCGTCTTAAGCGAAACCCCGACGAGATGAGTGCGGGACGAGCCACGGGGGATCGTTTGTAGATCGCTTAGATTCAGCCTCGTCAGGGTGCATCTGACCGATGAAAGCCGGACAAGTTCTCCGGGGGTCGGATCTACGAACAATCTCGAGGCGAATTCGAGTCGAACGGATCGGGCACACCTCTCTTTCTCTCTCTCTCTCTCATGCTTCTCGAGGAACACCCTGTATACCGGGTAGAAGCCGGGACGCTGGCGCATCCGCAAAATCAGCCCTTGGCTGCGTCGCCGTATGCACGTCGACGTCGCGACGCCGGCGCAGACCGCTGGATCGATCCCCGCGTTCGCTTTCCTTCACGTCGCACGACGAGGCCGAAGTTGCGAGAGAGCGAGCGAGACAAAGGGAGAGCGAGAAACGTGGGGGTGGACGGCGACGACGACGACGGGGAGCTGTCGCCGTCGTACACCATCCTTACGATGTGACGGACCACGAAGAAGAGAGCTCTCTGTCACCCTTCTCATACGCCTCTCCCGACAAGAACGCGTCCCCCGCACCGGTTAAAAATACATATTCGGGGCATGGCGACGTGAAGCGACGGTGGGCGGCCGTCAATCCCCGTGAGAGATCGATCGACGACCGGCTGTGTGACATTGGCCCGGAAGCAACCGTCATGGAGTACCGGTGCGGCAGCACGAGGTGCGAGGACGACTCGCTGGAGAACGAGAAGGACATCTGCGTTGGGGTAAGGGATGCCCGAGATCCGCGAATACCTCGTCCTTCCCTTCGGATTATCCTCCTCTTCACGGAGAACCTGCTTGAAGGTGCCGTGACAGTGCGCGTGACAATCGGGTGGGATTATCGTCGATAACATCGTCGGAGTGTCATTTATCGGGAGCCTCTCGATCGCGAGTTTTTATGTCGTTTATCGAAGTCGGTATAATTCCATGATGAACTCACATCCCGCTTCTGAGACTGAAAATGATCTTCGATATCATTTATTCAGATAATAGATATGATTGGAAATATTTTAGATAAGGTAATTAGGGGGAAGATGCCAAATGGGGTAAGATGCCATCAACCATGATTCAGAATTCGTTTATAAGTTTATAAGAGTTAACTGCTACTTTATGTTCATTTTATAGTGCTTTCTAATACTGTATTCTTTAAATAACAAATACATCTTTGAATTAATTGAAATATATATATATATATATATTATTTCTTTTATAAATTAAATACAAAACGTTTGGCGTCTTCCCCCCAATTACCTTACGTGATCTTTAACGACTTGACTTGCATTTGGACTTCGTTGCTTTACAGGCGTGGTTACACACGGCGATTTTATGCATTTGTTATACCCTAACGTGCGAGGTGTACCACATGCGCAATCATCCGAACGACGTCCTCGCGGTCGATTTGCGGCTGTCGCGAGACGTCTGTGTTGGACGCGGCGAATCAGGGTCCCGAGCCTCTTCACGGACGCGCCCGAGGCGCGAACGCAATCCCAGATTTGTCGGATTGCCGACCGCGGTTACGCTATTTCTGGAGTTCAAACGGGGTTGCGTCCGTTCTGTACGATGGCTCTCGGACGGCTTCCGCGAGTCGCGCCGTGGCGGCGGAGGCGTGTTCCGTCGTTTCCTCAGTCGTCTCGATCATGGACAATGCGGTGCTCGCGTGCACATTGTCCCGGCGAGCCTCCGCGGTGGGATGCGCTATCGGCACCACGACGTTATATAATCCGCACGCGAATATCGATTAATATTGTTGCAGCCGGGAACCACGCAGAAGGTTCGTCGAACAGACCCCGAAACCCCACGAGCGTGCGGTACGTATGCGCACTTGGCAGCCTAACGCCGAGCGGATCCTCGGGGAAAACGAAATATGCACTGAGAGAAAAATGTATGATATTTGGAATTATAATGACATAGTAAATGATTATTAGTTAGGAATAACATTTTTATAGTAAGTGTTACCATTTATGTTGGTGACAATTACGATGTATGCATAGTATAAGTGTCCCATGTAAAATTTTTACCAATAATTATAATCATTTGGAAGTAAAAAATATAGTAAGATAGAATATATGGAATGATAAGACGAATTAACCATTTTATATAGTCAATACAATTGGAATATTTGGCAAATATTGGTACAGGTATATTTATAGCATGCTTTACTATACACATGGTAATAATAACAAAGGAAATATGATGACTATAAGTCCATGTTTACTCTACTATATTTTGTATGTTTAAATGTACTATAAAAATAAATTTGAAGCTAAAACTCACTATAAAATATAGTGAGATTATTGTTATTCCAACCATTTTTTCTCTCGGTGTGAGTCGAAAGTACGAGTAAAATGAGCCGAAATCGTGCTCGAATTAAATGGCTCAAATGCATAATATATAATAGGTTGAAAGCGAAGTTCACAATCTGTTCGTCGAAATTCAATTACACGGGATATCGATCTTCTTCTGCGGATATAATCGTCTCGGCTAATGCGTGACTAGGAACGATACGCTGCTGATAATCCCAGCTCTTACATCTTGATACGAAGTATCTCTTTGTTCGTGACGGCTGTAGAAACGCGATAGCGATCGAGACGGACCGATCGAGGACCCGTCAAGAACTTCGTCGTAATAAATAATTCCTTGCACTCTTATGTCCATTTCCACCAATGTAGATTAACTTTAATCTCGGTTTAACTTACTCTTTCCTCTTTCTAATTCTTAGAACTAGAAAAAGATAAAGAGTAAGTTAAACCGAGATTAAAGTTAATCTACATTGGTGGAAATGGATGTTAACAAGCGATTCGTATCGAAAGAGACAAAGAAATCTCTTCTAAGAATGATGCGTGTGTATGTGTGAATGTATGTATATAATTTGCTTTAATTCTATCTTCTATAACGTAGCGTTTTGTCTTTTTCTCATGCCTACGTGAGAAAAATCGTGTTCTGCATCTCTCACTTTTTTCACATGGACATACTGTCTGACCTCTCTAACGAAGTTTTGCCTCTCTAATGAAGAATCTTTTTTTCAGGGCGATCTACGGGGCTCTTCGAAACGCGGCACGTCGCACACGCGCGGCACCGCGATGTCCTTCGGCTTCCGGCGACGGCCCGCCAGCGGGATTCCGATGCCGATAACGAATTATGCCGCCGGTACCACCAGCGAGAAAAGCCTGCTGCATCCACGATCGAAGTCGGCCGGCCCGGAGCAGGATCGCAGACGGATGATGGACGATGATAACAGCAACGTGATCCATAATTCGTCATCCGGTCGGTCGACGCCGCGACTGGCGCCGCCGAAGAAGGACTCGAGCGGGATCGGCGTCAGGACGAACCGCTTCGGCTACCGGCAGCCGCAGGCGAGATTCACGAACAAGGTCGGCGACATCTGCAACAGCCATAGCATCAGCCACTACAATCAGGAGAAACTACAGCAATATCCGCAGCAACAGCAGCAGCAACCGGAGAACTACTTCGTCAAGCAGCAACAGCCGAACAGGGTCGTTGCGCACGTGCCGCAGCACTTGTGCGGCACGACAGCGCCGACAAAGCCTCGCCCGTCGCCATCGAGTAACGCGGCTTATGGCGGCAATCAGATAGTGCAGCATACGGACGCGAACAGACGAGTCTCAGGCATTCCGGAGCCCATCAGCAGGTATACGCTACATACCAGTCATTTGCCGCTACCGCAGTACGCCGTGCGAGTAAGCGACTCGAATTCTAAGATCGCCAAAACTGCAGCGAACCAGAGTAGAAAGATATCCACGTCGAAAGGCTCATCCAGTTCGAAAGAGGGCTCGGTAACCGAGGACTCGGGTGTCAGCAGCCAGCCGACCGGTCCAGAAGACAACGATAGAATTAGATCGGTGGATTACATGGACGACGGCTCCCTGAGAAGACGCGGTGTCGGTAGACCGAGAAACCTACGCATGGTAGTGAACGGTAAGAGTTTCGATGTGAGAGATGTCCGTGACGACGACAGCACGGTCACGGAGATCTCGGTGATCCCGTTGCCCAAGTCTTTCGCGACCGCTGCGGTCAATCTAAACACCGGCTTTGTGCGAGAGCGGGCCACGCAGTATCAGCGAATCGTCAACAAGGACAATAGATACACCGATTCGACCGCGTCAATGTCCACCACGTCCTCAGAGGGCTACGACGAGGGTTGCCTGAGCGAGGAGAAGGTCTACAAGGATCGATCACGCACGGAGAAGGTCCCGTCCATCAAATCGGACTTCAGCCCGCCTAGCTCGGACGATCCCGAGTATGGCCACGGCGAGGCCATGGCAGATGAGTACTCGTTGAGCTCCAGTGACGAATACCAGCGTTCCAACTCTATTATCGTCCAACACGCGCAGGCGATCACCGCTGCCGTAAAGAATGGCGCAACATCGAAGAACGCTCTGCGCTCGGTGTTACTCACTATCGAGGATCCGGCATTTGCCGCCGCCGCCGCTACCGCGACCACTTTGATAGACGATGAGACTTCGCCAGTCGATAGCCTGTTCGACAGTCCCACCGCCAGTATCACTCAGTCGGACGGAAAGCCCTCGAAGAGGGACGAGGAACACGCGCACGAGCGTTCGGACAACACCCTCGAGGACGACGGTCCGGGCACGCCGACGAACGCCTCCAACTCGCTCAGCTTGTCCGAGGGTAGAGAGTTCTTCGACGATGAGATTGCGGATCAGCCCGGACTGATCTTCGACGACAACAACTCGAGGGCGAGAATCGAAACGCAATCCGCTCTGGGGGGTCAAATAATCACCGAGAATAGCCACACTCTGATCGAGACGAGTTCTAAGACGAGTGAGTACGGATTTGCTATTCTTGGAGTTCTTATCCTCCCCAAGTACATATTGTATAAGCTCTAAGTTGCTAAGCCCTTATTATATATATATAAATTTTAATTACTATCTTAACTTTAAAAAAAATTTTTTTTAATAATTAAATGTCTTTTATTCAAATATATATTTCACTGACAATATGTACGTAATTTACGTTACAGATGGTGCACACATCAAAGGCGTAATGAATAGTCCTCATCATGGGCAGCGTTTGCATCGAGCTGGAAGCGTAGACACTTTATCGCCCTGCGAATCCATTGCTTCAGATGATTTAATGTTAGATTACGACGGCAGCGACGCGAGCTCTTACGAGGAACAGCAGCGGTTAGCATTAATCGATATAATTTTTAATAAGCGAGATACATACGTCACAGCTCGAATATAGAAGTAAACGTAAAGTATCGTCATTTTTTTTCGTTGAATCAAATTATCATCTGTCTCTCTTTCTCTTTCAGATTAAATTCCAATCCTGCGTTGCACGAGCTGGATGACGCCACTATAATTTCCGAACTGGAAGCTCAGGGCGAAGAAGTGATGAGGCAGTGGAGTTCGTTGCTGAACACCGCACATATGGAGGAGGCGAATTCCAATACCGCCAACAACAATTCCGTCAACAGCGCGACGGGTAACAATAACAATCAGGCCGCCACCGAATCCGGGTGTGTATTCGCATTTTTCGCTACCCTTCATGCTTGCATTGCTGTCAAAACGTAAAACTCCGTGATGCATGATGCTTCTTCGGGAATGATTAACGAAACATTACCGCGGTTAGATTTACAACGCGTGACGTACTTGCAAATAATATGTAGATTATGCAAAGATGTTTCTCCCTTCCTATCGGAGCGAAGCAGTACGTAATATTGCTTCCTCGTCGGTGTTGCTATATTCCTTCATATAGATAAAATCCGATAAAGTACAATTATTTTATTTTCATTTTTGTAGCGCATTTTTGTTTTGTGTCGCTTCTTAGATATTCTAATTACAACATTGTTCTGTCCTTTTTGTGTCTTGTGCGAATCTGTATACATTAGTATACACCTGCATCATTCATCTTTGTTTTTTGTAGTTACGTAATATCAATTATAACTTTGATTACACAATTTTGGTTAATCTTGACGCGTTTATAGCAAATTTCTCAAATAGAGACTGCAGCACAGTGCAGAAACTGTAGCAGGCTTTAATTGTGAGTGAGTAACAGTAAACTGTGTAGGAAGATTGAAAGAGTACCTGGTCGATGCTGTAATATAGCTAGTCGATAAAGTATGCATACTGTGCGAAGGAAGGAGACAAAGGATGTGTCATCCAACCATTAAATTGATGTATATCCGCTGTCTGTGTCCACTGTAGCTATAAGCCACACTTTTCAACTTCGATCAGTACCTGACCTTTCGAATCTTTTGTATATTATTTCTAGCGTGTACAAAAAATTCCGCAAAGGTAAATACTATATATTAAAAAATGCCATATGTTATGAGAAATTAATAATATGTGCAGGTGGGAGCATTTATGTATTTTCTAGAATTAACGCCGATACGTGTTTCATCTCAGGGAAAATTGCGTCTTTTGCACTTCCTGAACTTTCAATACCATGGAAAACTCGACAATATCTTGGGCAATCTTGTATCTATGATATATCTTAATTTTCTTCACGCGCTGTATTATAACATTCCAGACTTCTGTTTTTTTTAGTTTCCAGACTTTAGTTTTTTTTAACATGATTACCCGTTCAGTTTAATAATGAGAATCTTTGGAGAGGAAGAGTGTCATACAATATCCCTTTAGAATTTTTTTAATATACTATTATAGACACGATATATATGCAATTTTACAAATCTGAAATGATATTAAACTAAGGCTCGCAGAAATTGGTCATTAAGCACGCTGCGCGAGAATATTGCACGTGTAAAACTCCGTCTTCTCTATCTCTTAATTAAGGAAAGCGATTTTCCGTATCGGGAGCGTGAAGTACTTTAGAAGCAACATTTCGGATCGCGATATCACACGCAATAACGATTGCTACCGCGAGTCGCGTAAGTTTCGAGCACGTCATGGCCACACGCGCATAACAGCCTACTCTCTTTCACGTCGCTAGCTCCTTTTTACTCGGTAGCTTTCTCGGCGAACGAGAAAAGAAGTGTACACCCTGTGTAGTACGTTAGACTTGCTTTCCCTTGAAATCCCGTCCTCACCCCTGATCTCGTCATCCTTGAAGCTTTCGTCAAGACGCGGCTTCACTCGTCCGTTTCGTCAGCTCGTTCTGCTCCTCATTAACGGTGATAATAATCAGCAGGCCTCAATGTGTGCGGTCGTATAGAGAGACAAACCGAAGACGCTAAGTATTTCCTCCTGCAAATTATATTGAACAATGTCTGACGCAGGTCTGTAGGGAAGAAATGTAGTCGCTTACAAGAGTACATTGATTCACTGCTGGCAATGCGTGATGTTTTCGTATGAGGACCAGCCTGCTAATTAGCTGAGAGCAGGAAATTTTCCTCTTTACGAAAATATTACGAATTCTCGACAATGTGTGCAAACAGCCGGACTCTTGTGCATCCGACCACGTTTTATTCTTCCCTATGAGGCTTTATGTACGAGACGTACGTATACCGCGTGGTCTTTTGTCCCCTTGCTTGTACAGAGTAAAAGAAATAAACATGCCCGCACACATCCGCCACAGGAGACGCCACAATTCAGCGACAGTATTCTGTGTTCTAGCGCGCTAGTAAAACGGGTGAAGCAATTGCAAATCCCCGATGAGGACTCCGCGGGTGGAGACTACTACCAGCTGACATACCCTAACTAGCGGGCGGGGTCCGCCGGTCCTCCCTTGAATGTCGACTAGGCAAAACCGATAACCGCACGCAGCCGATTACCGAGACACAGTAATAATAACACACGGACGCAGGCTTAACGCGTGAGTGGTCGCGTCTTGTTAAAAGGAAAAGAAAAAAAGATTGGCCGCTTTAAAATGAACTCGTCGCAAAGTTTTCGAGATATTGATGGTCAGAAAGTATATGGGTTTTACGAGATGAGATGAAATATTTCACCGCGGAGAGAGAATGAGGAGAAAAAGATCTTTTATTGTCACACAATGCTTATGGCGCGACCACTCATGAGTTAAAGACAGACGTTGTCAAGAGTGAGAGAGAAAGAGAGAGAAGTGAATGATTGGGAGAATCCGAGCGATGTTAACGATAACGTATACGGTGTTGCAATTGGGAAATCTAACGGCTGACTATGGTTGTGCGTCTGTGACTTTTGCTTAGGCTAAATGAAAGAAAAGGGGTGACATGTCATGAAAAATTGTTTTCAGTATGCAGAGCGTTTTCAAGTTTATTCCAAAGTTAGAATAGTTCGATGAGTCTTTTCCTAATTTTTCGAAGGATAATCACATCGCGATAATTGTTACTTAATGTAAGAACATTCTCTTACTCGCAATCCTCTAGTCTAATAATTTTCTATAGTAACGTTAACACTTGTAGGTATATTTTTCTAATCTTTTAACAGACTTTGTGTAATTATTGTTCGTTTCCAAACTAGTGCTATGTTACATATCTTTCTTGTTTTCGAGAGAGAAGTATTAATTTATCCCGAGAAAAATATTAATATATACCACTATTAACATAATTATCCCATCCCACCCAATTTCTTAAACCGGATGTAGATGGGAAAGATGCTACCTCAAAGGTTCTCCGATCCCCGTAGATCGATTAGTTTCGTTAATTTACTCCTCTCCTATTTTTTTAATACCTTAACGTGATTTTACGATACGAGGCATCAGGTAACTTCTTGGAGATTACAGCGCGTCCTTATTATAATCGCAAAGATTACCGATTCTCTCAAGTATAGTCAAGATGTAGTCGAAGCGTAGTGCAGAGAGTAGCCCGCCGACACGTGTAAACCGTTCGCTGTTTACAAGCCGTCTCGATGCGTCCTGGTTACATTGCCGTACAAGGACTCGCTTGAGCTTGATCCTTCGTCCGCAGAGGAATTCGCGCGACTCTCGGCGGTGTACCGGCACTAAGCGAGCGCGTCTGGTGGCGTGGGCGATAGAGATTATTTTTCTAATTTCGTATTTTTCCAATAACGATGGTCGAGCTGGCCGAGTCCTTCCAAAATTATCGTCCTGTCGCGGCTCAGCGCCGATTCCGACGCCCAGTCCCGAGTAGATACTCTCTAGTCCTCATCCTAGTCATCCCGACGGCCGTCGCTTTTAGACGGTAACCATTGGTACTATTTAATACATATTAAATGCAGATATGTAGCGCAAGGGATAATCGCTTTAACGCCCGCTACCAAAACAGCTACTAATTAATCGTATACTCGTGGCATTATAGAGAGCTTGTTAGGTGTAAACGCGCAGCTTCGTAGAAGAAAGTTGACGAACGAGTAATCGACTCAATGTTACCCATCCCCCTTCCCTTCACTCCTTCGAATTTACCGTGAAGGAGAGAACAATGCGGCTTTAAGCTGACATGTGTAATAACGTTGCATTCCATTAATTTACGTCCATTTTCACCAATGTAGATTAACTTTAATCTCGGTTTAACTTACTCTTTACGTTTTTCTAGTTCTAAGAATTAGAAAGAGATAAAAAGTAAGTTAAACCGAGATTAAAGTTAATCTACATTGGTGGAAATGGACATTAATCAATCGAATAATTCGGAAAAAACCGTTCCGATCTTTCGATTCTGGACACCCGCCGTTGCGTCACAGTAAAGGCGCGTGTCCTCTTTGATCTCTCGTAGTCTCGCGCCTCGTCCTCTTTCCAAGGTTGGCCGGAAAAGTCCAGTAGGTGGAAAAAACCATGATAAATTCTGATTTTTATTGTCCCGGACTTTATGGAATAAACTGGCAAAAACTGTAAAAATGATTAATATGTAACTAAAATATATTTATATAACTTCATGCAAAAAGATATTTTTGCTTTAATTAGTAAATCATACTAATCACTATGGTTTAAAGAAAACTGAAACCAAAATTATGGAAAACATTCTCTCAATTGACGATGCATTTATTTTATTGTTCTTAATAGAAAACAGTTTTTGTCGTTTTTTTTCTGAAAAATACCGGTTTTTACCACTGGCATGGACTTTATCCAAAAATTGTGGAATTTTGTCAACCCTGCCTCTTTTACACGTGATCGCGAAATGTTCCTTCGCGTTATCGTTCCTTCCCTACGCGGAGACACCGTTATCTCACATTCGATTCCTAATATGAGTGAAACGCCGAGCTTGATTCCTCTTTTAGCGGATCTCGTTCCCTCAGAGATGAGCCAGGCTGATGCGCTTATATAGATACTTGTCTCAACGTAGGCGCTCTATTTAAGTTCCACGCTGGATTGCGGAACGGGAAAAAGAGAATGACATGTACCTTTTGTTTCGACGAGAATATGAGGGAGCGCGTTGAAGAGCGTCGTTGAAGAGCTCGCGTAATTCCGCGAGCTCTTTAACGTAGTCCCCTTATAAGACTAGTGGTACATACACGCGGAGAATCGCGATTACCGACGCGCGATGATGACACGTATTAACGCAAGGTACACACACTTATAGTTAGCATAGTACTTACGAGAAATGTCTTGCTACTGTTCTGGACTTTGAATGGCAGCTCGTTGAAGCCGCTTCGCTCCTCCCGCTTCTTCCTGCGTAGAGACTCATTCCTCTTCTCTTGCGTTTGCCCCTTATCTTCTTTGGTTTCAGTCTTTCTACGCGACTCTCTTCCGACAACTTCCTATTGCGTCCAGAAAAAAGATTAACGCGATCCGACAATGGCATTCTAGTGTCCAATGTATCTCTCACAATATCCAGAAAGTTACTCTCCTTGACGAACTATCGGTCCTCCTTAGAATTGAAGGCTCCTCCTTAGCGAAATTTTCCGGTGTCGTGCCGAGCTACGCGGCACTTATGTCCAAGTATTTATATCCACAAGCGTGTACTCAAGTGTATCCGTAATTTGTAAGAATGGGCAACGCAAGGGGGAGAGAGAGAGAGAGAGAGAGAGAGTGAGAGTGAAAGAAAAGAGCGGTGATGTAGCGCCGATCAGTTCTAGAAGACGGCAATACGACGGCATTAAGCATGACTGTGTATCGTATTTTTGTCTTCCTCGTGTACGCACTATTGTAAGCATATATATCGACCTCCTCCATTACATTATTAAAACACACTTCCTCTCGTGGACCACTTGTTTTCTCTCTTTTCATTTCATCTCCAGGTATACGAAATTCAGGAGGTGCACTACCGTTCGTAAGTTCCCAAACACCCTTAAAGATAAAATGAAACACATATTCTTGCGCAATTAATTTTTTTTATTTGACTTTTTTATTGAAGGGCAAAACAATTTGATCCTCTTTAATTATTAAAAGACCAAACTATTAACTTAATAGTAACGCTAGAAGTACACTGAGAGAAAAATTTACTAAATTTCAATAAATGTTTTCTCCAATAGTACTAATGAAGTATTCTTTTGAATTCAGTAAATATTTTATTAGGTTTAGAAAATTTGTTTTCAATTGGATGCATATTTTTTTCACTCGAAAAATATTAACTGAATTCAAAGAAATACTTCATTAGTACTATTGGAGAAAACATTTATTGAAATTTAGTAAATTTTTCTCTCAGTGTACCAAACGGTCATTTTTGACCGTTTCTATTTTTTAAATTAATATCTTTTTTCTATATCAAACATGGGATTTTAAAATTTTCTGACTTTGTGTCAATTGAGTAATTGATGAAGTCAGGAAATTTTGAAATTCTATCTTTGACATGCAAAAAATGCATTTCAAAAATAAAAACGGTCCTAAATAACCGCTCGGTACTTCTAGTGTTAAAAGACCAAATTATTGTAGTCATGTTGCCAAAGTGCAGTTTTATTTTATTTTTAGGAATGTCCGGGAGCTTAGAGCGTATTTAGTGTGTTTAGCTCGGAGACGTTATGGGGATGGGATTTGGGTCAGTCGGAGGGTTGTTAACGCTACGAGGAGCCAGCTGCCGCGACCTTGGCCGTTGCGTAAAGGAGAAAAAAGAAAAAAATCGCGGTTTAATTTGCTCAACCGTGCCAAACCGGTTTCCCCGGGCCGCGTATGACGAACCTGTATGTACCCACATGGACGACCGTGATGTAACGAGACTCGCCGCCGCCGAATGCAGCGGCATCGACGCTCATTCGGGGCTGAAAGATGAATGGCACGTGGGGGCGATTAGGTATCGACTGATAGATATTCTTCAGCCTTCGTTTTACGACGACGGGGAATTGAAGGCAACCGGAAACCGATTTGAAGCACGTCGAAGACGCCGTTGGGCCGAGCCGAACGACGCGATTTCCTCGTTAATCAGAGCGTTACTAGTTAGCCGCGAGTCGGTATTTCTCTGCTCCTCCTTCGTCACTCACGCGGGTCTTCCGTGCCGCGACGCGGAATTTTTAGATCCGCGGCGGTATCGATCGCGGCCCTCGCGAGAGGCACGTTATTGATCAGTCTGCACCATGATGTCCCGCGACGAAATGTTTGCGCTCTTGAAAGGAACCGAGAGTTGCTCGATGAAAGAATGAGAGAGATTTTATTAGATCCACGGAAAAAACGGGTCGGTGACGTATTTAAAAATTTAGCCAGATACAGAACTGAAAATAATTTTAGGTCTGTTTTCTGTTCCTGAACTGCTGCACTAGTTCAGAGTTTATCTTTTTTACTCCACATTGGAAGGAAAAAGATAAACTCTGAACTAGTGTAGCAGTTCAGGAACAGAAAACAGACCCTTTGTTGGACCATTAAAATAATTATGTAAAACGCTGAAGCATGATGCTGCTACAAAAGATTTTAATGCTAATTAGCATGATGCTGCTACAAGAAATTTTAATAGCAATTAGCTTGAACCTTCTACATTATTTTGATGGTTCAAAAAAATTATTTCCAAATCTGTATCCGATAAAATTTTTAGATATTTTAGCAAAATCGTTCTTTCCGTGTCCCTCTAATTTCTTTCTTTTATTTTCTACCATTGTATCCCGATGGAACGACGTGCGTCTCTACCGGAAGCAAATTCTCACACAATAACGATATAATTCTCTCCTGGAAAGAAACAGGCAAGCGCGCGCGGCGATTTTCATTTTCAAAGGTGTTGCTCTCTTGGATAAGTCGCGCTCGCCGTAGCGGAAACAAAACTTACGCGATGTAACTACAGAGCTTCCTCGCGCGGTTTTACCGCGTAACGGTGAAGTCTTTCGGTCTATTTACTGAAGTCTTTCTCGGCGATAACTCGCCGCGGTCGACGACAGCAAATAGTGCCGCCAATGATTCTCGAGCGCATCGTTTGCATAATGCGAAGCTGCTATAAATTAAACGCGCGAAGAGATCTGTCTCTTTATCACCGTTTCTAAATTGATTGGCTAATTAACGGTAGCAATAAACGTTCGCATATAAAAACGAACAATAGCGCTTTCCGAAAAACGTTTCATTCCGAGACCAAGGGCGTCCGTAAGATTTTTTCCAGGAGGGAGGCATGATTCAAAATGTTACTTCCAGAATTAGAATACTTATACTTTGAAATGTATACACCTTTTCTTGAAAATTATACACCTAATAATTATGTAAAAATTATGTATTAAAAATAATTATGTAGGACGCCAAAAATAGTTGCTGGAGTATCAAAACTTTTTGCAGCATTATCATCATGTTTGAGCGTCCCACACTGAGAGAAAAATTTATGATATTCATGACTATAATTAAATTGTAAATAATTATGGTTAGGTGCACCATTTTTATAGTTATTACTGCTATAATGTTAGTAATAATAACAAAAAAATAGTTACAAACACCATAATTTAACTATAATTATTATAGTTAATTATTATTAATCATTATAGTTGGAACCTTTTTTAACTATAATAATTATAGTTAAATTATGGTATTTGTAACTATTTTTTTGTTAGTATTACTAACATTATAGCAGTAATAACTATAAAAATGGTGCACCCAACCATAATTATTTACAATTTAATTATAGTCACAAATATCATAAATTTTTCTCTCAGTGCACGTAGTTACTTTTGATGGCCCAACAAAAT
The DNA here is from genome assembly GCA_003063805.1 of Aphaenogaster ashmeadi. Taxonomy (NCBI): domain Eukaryota; kingdom Metazoa; phylum Arthropoda; class Insecta; order Hymenoptera; family Formicidae; genus Aphaenogaster; species Aphaenogaster ashmeadi. The sequence continues at coordinate 149,654 of NJRQ01000288.1, forward strand.
TATTTTCAGATCTGTATCTGGCCAAATTTTTAGATATTTTAGCAAAACCATTCTTTCTGTATGGATTAGGGCAGAGATCGGCAAGGTTAGCACAACTCGCCCTTCCTTTATTTAAAGGGAGAGCAAATACTTAATTTTTTGCTAATTCCATGCCCCCTCTCCCCTGTAGACGCCCTTGTCCGAGAATGATTTCTTCTTTGCCAACTTTCAGTTGTTTATTATGAAACGTGGTCGAACTCGGTAGGTGCTCGGCGAAAGGGAAAGAGGAATTCCCTGAGGGTGCGGGATTCCGGTAGACCGCTCGCGAGAGGACCGAGAGAGGTGCGTGCCAGCGACTCTTTCGGGAACGAAAGACCTCGCGGAGCCTCATAAATCTCGCCGGATTCTCGCCGCCGGAGCCAAGTCGGCGGAAAACCGTGCCCAGGGAACGAGGGGAGAGAGTGGCAAAGAGAGGCGGGTAGACGACGGCTGCGAGCCGTGGTTTTAAGGGCCAAGGGACGGCCAGCTGGAGGAGTATTGATCGTTTACGCTCGGAGACGCGAGTGGATTCTTATTGTCGGGCTGATCCATAAATTGCTTTCTCGACAAAAAGGAGGACCCTTTGGAACGTTGGAAGGATACCCGCGCTTTAACGTTGCGGAAATATCTCCCGACGATTTGGAAACAGATTCTTATTGACTCTTATGATTTCCTCGATATCGTATCTGGTTGATGACCAAGCACTTGAGTCACAAAATTGATTCGTCATCGGCAAATTGATTCGTATGTTAAATCTATATTGCCTGACCAGATCATGCTGCAAAAGATTTGTCATACTTGTCGAGCAAAGTTGAAAATAAAACTTTAGCAAAATTAGATGCTTCAATATACTCATTTTTTTTATCTAGAAAGAAACTTCTCAATGCCATTTTCAAAGAGCACCGGTTTTCTAATTTTATCCAATACAAAGCTTGATGGAAAAGCGACAAATCTTTTTCATCAAACTAATATATATAAGAAGATACGGCACGATCTGATCAGACAGTATTGATTTAAAACATGAATCAATCTTTCGATAACAAATCAATTTTGTGACTCAAGTGCCTTTATCAACTAAATACGATACGATACGGTATTCTGATATTATATACAAGGAGATACGGCACGGACCTGGTCAGACAATATCCATTTAATATACGAATCAATTTTCTGCGCATCGATCGGAAAGCTATTTGCTGCCTCAAGGAAGAAGCTAGAGCTCGTTGACCCAGCTAATATTAATTTTAGCAGATCACAGCTGTCCAATTAGGACTAACAGTTGATGAAATATTCATCGCGTTGTGCTTAACTGATTTGGACGAGAATAGCGTGAATTTAATAATTTGCTAGTCCTTCCTGTTACTTTTTCACGTTACTGTTTCTCGCAGTAGGCCTATTTGCGGCGAATTCCTGGAGATACTCGAGACGCTCGTTAGCTTCGAAATCCCGATTGAGAAAATGAAAGGATACTCAGTCAAGTGTAAAATTATAATGACGTGCAGAAGAGTTCGTCCTAGGAAAAGGGGAAGAAAGACCGGGAAAAGTCTCGACCGCGACTTTGGAAGTCTAGATCTATCCCACGGGGAAAGATCGGTATCGTTAACTCCGGTATCGCAATAGTTCCCGCAGCTTTTTGTATTATCACCCCCACCGTCCCCTGGCGTTCGCCACCTCCCTGGCTGTCTGCAGCTGTTCCCCCTACCGTTCTTCCCTACCTCTCCGACTTCTCTTTCTCCTCTCTTCTCGTCGTCCACCGCGACGATATCGAACCGAGCTCGTCGCCGTAGTGCGAGGTGCGCACGCGTTCCCTGTGTATATCCCCTCGCCGAGGATATCCTTCGCGATCCTGATTCTGTATGTCTACCTGCCGGTGACCGCCGCAGGTCGCTCCGGCGTCGCGGCTGTATCCGGAACGTGGTGGCCGAATCTCTCGCGTGGGGGGTTTCCTCGTGTCGTCGCGCTCGCGAAGGAATTCCTCCTCCTCGACGACGACGACGAAGAGCAGACCGTTTGGGTTGCTAAACGCGACGCCCAACGAGAGGACGCCTTTTGCGTTTCGCGCGACGAACCGGGTCTCCCAACGCTAAGTGATTGCTCCGCAGAACTTTGCGTTCGACGTGTGTGTGTGTGTGTATGTGTGGATCCAGTGGATCGTGGTCGACGGTCGCGGAAGTTCTCGCTTCGCACCGGGAAACGCGAATCCTTGATCCCGATCTGAACCCCTGATCTGCCGCGAATCACGCGAAGGGACATAGCGTGACGTTGAGTGCGGCCGAGTCCAGGTGGAAAAGGTGACGCACGGTGGTCCCGACGCCGAGTCCTTCTTCTTTGTTCACGACCTGTTTCCGAGCCGCGTTTCTTGGCCCTTATCGCCTCTGCTCAGCGTCGTCGCTGTCACGTGAATCCCTCCAGTCAAGATAGCGCGACGATACGGCGTGCGCGTTCTACCGCGCGTTTTACTACCGCGAGACCGCGGCCGTATATTTAACGTGGCATTCAGATTCGCAGTTTATTAATAGTCGCATAAAATATGAACCAACGCTCCCCGAGTCACCGCGGCAAATCGATTAATTGGAATAGCGGAGAAATTCGCTCACTCGATGCCGCTTCGGAGATGCCGAAATTGCGTCGCGCGGCAGCCTCGGTTAATTTAGCTCGCGACAGGACGGCCTGATTCCCCCCTGGAATCGAACGATTAACTCAGGATTTATTAAAGGGATAACACATTCGGATCTTCTATGAGAAGTACAGAGTGTTTACTACCTGGAAAAACCTGGGAAATCTGAAATTTTCGAGGGATTCCTTTTTTACTTTTGAAACTCAGGGAATCTTCATGAAGTTTTATTAGCACTCAGGGAAATTTTTAAAATTTTGCTCTTAAATTTTTAAATCCTTTTTT